>OY992763.1:21559728-22078693 GCA_963921325.1 Logfia minima | reverse complement strand
GTAGACTAAGGCAAGCATGGCTGATGCAGTGGAATGGCTAATGCCATCGAAACCAGCCTTTCGAGCAGACATGCACACAATCATAATGTGCATCAAGTACCTCCAGACCTTGGTAAGAAAGGCCTTACGGTATTGATCTCTAGGGATAGTAGGATAGCCCAAACGAATCATTCCACCAGAGATGAATGCATTGGAAAACGTAACCGGCATCTCTGAATCGTCCGGAAAGGCAAAGAATTCCCTGATCGTCTGTTCAGATAGAATGATCTCACGATCGTGAACGCGAGAAATAATCCTTGTGTATGGAAGATCTGAATTTATAGCCGCGTTGGTCCAGAATTCCGTGATGTGATCACGATAGATAACAGTAGTGGCCGTGATGGCAGTATAAATCCTGGAGCGGCGAAGGAATGCGATCATTGGTCGATAAGGCGCGGCCGATTCCTTATCATCGTCTAAAAATGCAGTCACATTGTGACGGGGTTCCCAAAACAGAGCATTAACATTCACACCTGCCATATCTGTAAGAGCACGAGAAACTTGGAAACCGTTAGTTTCAAAAATAACATTTGACATTGGTGAATTAAAAAGGTAGTGCGACACAAGCCTTGTGTCGCAGGATAGACAGCGACATAACGAGTTATGTCGCTGTTTTGTAATTTAATCAAATTAATGATTTATTAGCGACATAAGGGTTGTGTCGCACAATTAGATCAGCGACATAGCAGTTATGATGCATATGGTTCAGCGACATAAAGGCAGCGACACAAACGTTGTGTCGCAGAATAGCAGCGTCATAAGGCAGCGACACAGATATTGTGTCGCTATATGACCAGCGTCATAAGGCAGCGACACAAGCATTGTGTCGCTATATGACCAGCGTCATAAAGAAGCGACACAACGCTTGTGTCGCAAATATGAACACTTTGAAACCCAGATTTTTCTGATGAACAAAAATTAGGGGTTTTGTGTTTTGATCATTTCCGAAGGTGTATCAAGATAGCAGGAACCTAAAGCAACAATGATTTCACAAAATATAACACATTTAGGCATGTAATTGATGTAAATATTGAAAACCTAAAATACCGAAACTTCAAAATCAAATGTACAATTGAATATGCAGTTAAAAATGGTAAGATAAGTACCTATAGATGCGGAATAATAAGGAGAACAAGATTCAAAAGTTGAAACACGCGAAGATTCACAGAAAATCACAGATTGTTCGAAATTTGAATCGGGATGCTTGTGTCGCAGGTTCCTTTTGTGTCGCTGGATTTGAAATTTTGTGTCGCTAGTAATTAATAACTAATTACAGCGACACGAGGGTATTTATACCCCTGACACAAGTCAGCGACATAGTGTGCGACACAAGCCTTGTGTCGCTGGAAATATCAGCACAATAAGCGACATAAGGGAGCGACACAGTGGTTGTGTCGCTGGGCCACAAAGTATGCGACACAAGTCTTGTGTCGCAGGATGGTCAACACAAATAAGCGACACAAGCCTTGTGTCGCAGAAGTCAATCAAGAGTTCAAGTTTTTACGAGTTTGTATATTTGTGACACTTAGTGAACAAAAATAAATAGACTAAGAAGCAAATAAATAAATAATGAATAAAAACAAGGACAAGAACAGATTTAGATGTGTCATTGTAGGAATCATATTAGAAAGACAGACTCGCAAGACAATATCAAACTTTAATTCGATTACCAGTATAATTGTCCAATGTTAAGTTTACCAAGAAAGTTATCAAGCCTTAGACGCAGTCTGAAACAAGACGATTATCAGTATTGTTTATCCACTTAAACATGTAACACACACAACTTCAAGCTTAGCAGTTATTGTGAAAGTGAATAGATCTCTTGTGACTCCCCCATAGATATACTCTTAGTATTTAGTCATGCTCAAAACCTCGATTAGTTAGAGAAAGTGTTTGAATACAACATTTTTAAGAATCAAGCCAGCGGTGACAGGTCTATACTTACGTACAACAGAGCGACATTCACTTGATTCAGGTTTAAGCAAAAGCAGACTTGGTCAAACCATTTGGCGACCTTGTAAGTAATCTTTGATTTTATAAGATGTAAAAGTGCTTTGACTTTTGTTTGCTTAAAGTTTGAAAGTATACTGACTGAGACCAGGTCTGTACAAACGTACAACAAAGGAAACAGACAGTATAAATCCCCAAATGTTGTCCGATACAAACTCAAGTCAATTGAAGAATGGCAAGCTAATACATAAGAATTTAAGACACATTGTCATACATCATATGATGGTCATCATAAAAGAGTAAACACAGAGTTAAGTATTTCTTAATTTCTCAAAGAGGTGTGGAAACATGTCTACCAATATATCGTGCAAGTAGTCAGGTGTTTATAAGAGCAAAATAACACATACAAGAGAAACCTACTGATATATCGAGGATAAAATTTGAGATTGTCGTTTGAGGAGTGTCTCCTAATGTACTATCATATTCCTAGTTGTTTTGAGACACAACTAAACGTCTTTTAACAAATGTTGCAACGTTGCTTTTCTTAAATGTTAAATAAACATCAAGAATGGCTATTGCTTAACTTCCACCTTTTTTTTTTTTTTTTTTTTTTTTTTTTTTTTTATAAGCAAACACAACAGACTAAGGTCACAAATATTTATTTTTTAAGTTGAAAGAAACGTAACCCTATCATGTTGACTAGCTCATCGAAACGAGCACGGGAAAATGCTTTGGTGAATAAGTCGGCATTCTGCTTAAGTGTATCTATCTGGACCAGATCAATTAGGTGTTTTTCATAACAGTCACGAATGAAATGATACCTAATTTCTATATGTTTGGTCTTAGAATGCTGGACAGGGTTTTTAGTAATAGAAATTGCAGCAGTATTATCAATATGTATAGGAGTCATAGTTAAGAGTAAACCGTAATCTCTCAACTGATGTTGAATCCACAAAACCTGGGAACAGCAGCTGGCAGCAGCAATATACTCAGCCTCTGCGGTTGAGGTAGAGACTGTGGTTTGCTTTTTGCACTGCCAAGAGACGAGCCGCGGCCCTAGAAATTGACATCCTCCTGAAGTTGACTTCTTGTCCATGCTGCAGCCGCCATAATCCGAGTCCGAATAGGCAGTGAGCGCGAAGGTTTTCTCATTTGAATACCATAGACCAAGAGTTGGTCTATATTTGAGGTATCCAAAGATTCGCGTTACCGCCCGCATATGAGACACCTTCGGTTGGGACTGATATCTAGAACAGAGAGAAACGGCAAAGACAATGTCCGGACGTGATGCAGTGAGATACATCAGAGAACCAATCATAGATCGGTACTCTGTTTCCGGACAGTCCTCTTCGTCCTCTGCTGGACCAAGATGATGGTTCAGTTCCAAAGGCGTCCCATAGGATTTACAATCAGTCAAGTTATAGCGAGTTAACATGTCGTTAACATACTTAGACTGATGGATGTAAATCCCTTTAGCAGACTGCTCAACTTGCACACCCAAGAAAAATTTGAGCTCCCCCATAGCACTCATCTCGAACTCCGACTTCATGATTCGTTCGAAATCTCTACACATATCATCCTTGGTAGCACCAAAGATGATATCATCTACATAAACCTGCACTAACAAAAGATGGTTATCTGCATGTTTAATAAATAAAGTACTGTCAATCATACCCCGTACAAAGCCATTTTTCAACAAATGCGTTGCAAGTCTCTCATACCAAGCTCTAGGAGCTTGATGAAGACCATACAACGCCTTGTCCAGCTTGCATACGTAGGACGGATTGACAGAGTCCTCGAAACCTGGTGGCTGCTTCACGTAAACCTCCTCCACAACTTGACCGTAAAGAAAAGCACTCTTTACGTCAAGTTGATATACCCGAAATCCCTTGAATGAGGCAAACGCCAAAAATATACGTATCGATTCCAGACGGGCAACCGGGGCAAACACTTCATCATAGTCCAATCCTTCAATTTGAGTGAAGCCTTGGACCACTAGTCGTGCTTTGTTGCGGATAACAACACCCCGGTCATCCTTCTTGACTCGATAGACCCAACGGGTGCCAATGGGATGAACACCCTTGGGAAGCGGCACCAGAGTCCACACTTGCAACTTATTAAACTGTTGAAGTTCTTCTTGCATCGCTTCAACCCAGTGAGGGTCCTTCAATGCATCAGCAGTCTTCTTCGGCTCCACTTGTGAAAGAAAACATTCTTCAATGTGCGAAGCTAGACAAACAAGTTCGGAATCTTCAGCAAGTGTAGATGTTGAAGCAGACTCAGCATCAGCAAGTTGACGTCTGGTCAGTACTCCCTGATTTAAGTTACCAATGATAGCATCAACCGGATGTGACACATTGATACGAGAACTCGGAATGTGGGCTGGAATAATGACAGAGTCAAGATTCGTAGAGTCAGCCTCCATTTCGAGCTCAAGATCAGATGTATCAGGAAGATCGGATGCTGGTGATGGTTCTGGTTCAGAGATGGGAGATAGGTCGGAAGCTTCAAACATGGGTTCCTCATCAAGAACACTCGCAGGAGCAGGCGTAGGTGGAGAGTCGGTAGAGACAACAGGATCATTGGCGGGTGTGGCTGGAGATGGAGGAGACACAGGAGCAGTAGAATTGTTAGATACTAGATCCAACCCATGAAATAACGTTACAATTTCTTGTTCTTCGTGTTCCTCAGGAAGGTTGAAGGAATCGAACAAAATTTGATAATCAAACAAGTATTCGGGTCCCTTTCCCTGAGGGTTGTCGGTATAGTGAAAGAAAGTAACCTCAAAGTGCTCCTCCACTCGCTTGGTCACGAGATTATACACACGTTTATTAGGTGAGTTGTTTGAGAATCCCAAAAAGACACCCTCACATGATTTCTCACCGAACTTGGCAATACGTTCCTTGGTGTGCAAAATCGTGCAGAGACACCCAAACGGTTCAAGGAACTGAAGATTCGGCTTGCGGTTGTTGAACAATTCATAAGAAGTTTTGTTCATCTTCTTGACCGTTAGAACCCGATTTAGAACATAACAGGCCGTGTTAACAGCCTCAGCCCAAAAAGTGATTGGAAGCTTGGAATCAGATAACATTGTGCGAGCAGCTTCAATCAAGGTTCGGTTCTTTCGTTCTGCGACTCCGTTCTGTTGTGGAGTCCTCGCGGCACTGAATTGATGTTCAATCCCGTTACTCAAGCAGTAAAGCTCGATAATGGAGTTCTTAAACTCCGTACCATTATCACTGCGAATCTTCTTAATCCTCAACTCACATAGATTTTGCAATTTGTCAAACAAATAGATGAGAATTTCCGGCACCTCATCCTTGGTCTTTAGAAAGTATACCCACGAAAATCGCGAGTAATCGTCCGTCACAACCAGACAGTAAGAAGCTCCTCCCAAACTCTTCTTTCGAACTGGCCCGAAAAGATCCATATGAAAAAGCTCCAAGGGCTTTTCAGTGGAATTGGCCAACTTTGGTTTGTGAGATTTCTTAAGTTGTTTTCCCTTCTGGCATGGGACGCAGTGATCGTTTAAACCAAAAGATTGTCGGGGAACACCTCGCACAAGATCATTCTTAACCAAATAATTCATTTTGCGGAAGTGCAGGTGTCCCATACGACGATGCCATAGCAGTGATTCCTTCTCGGGAGCTTTGGATAAGAGACACGTGAGTTGTGTTGTTTCCACAGTACTCATGTCCAGAATGTAAGTATCACGCTCCCGGGGTGCCCTCAGTAGCACCCATTCCTCAGGGATAACAAATCCCGGCTTCAAGATGCAACACTCAGTGTCTGTGAAAGCAGTAGTGTACTTTTTATCGCACACTTGTGAGACACTGAGAAGATTATGTTGCAGCTGTTCTACGAAGTTCACCTTCTCAAAGCTTACCATTCCATTGGTAAGCGTTCCTTGGCCAGAAATAACACCTCCCTTGTCACCAGCGAAAGCCACATACCCTCCATTATAGGCATGGACTTCAGATAAGAGAGAGACATCTCCGGTCATGTGCCGGGAGCAACCGCTGTCGATGTACCATTTGCTGTTCTTTACAGAGTCGGATTGCTGCGGCACCAAAAACAAAAGGGAACTAGTTAGTAATGGAGACCCAAGCCTTGATAGTCTTGGGTTCTCCAGTGACATCATCAACAACAACCACATCAGTCAAAATTTTATTTTCAAATATTTTGGAATGTTTGACTGATGAATTATTGTCGGATGCAGAATCCTGAGAAGATTCTTTTATCTTCCAAACCTGTTTTGGTTTGGTTACTTGCTTGGCAACAACTTTGAGCTTTGTATTTTTCAAAATGGTTTGCTCAATGTTGTTGACCTTTACAGCAGGAACAGGTGTGGTTGAGCCTTTCTTTGAGATGGGCTTCTTAAAAGAATTTTGAATTTTAGTAACTTTAAACCCTTGTTTCCCTGACTGCTTTTTAGCAAGCACGGGACAATCATTAATCAAGTGACCTTGCTTCTTGCAATAGAAGCAAGATCTTAGCTCAACATGCAATTGAGATTTAGGAATAAAACGATGAGCTTTTCCAAAAGAAACATGTGTTGAACAGTTACTTTTACGTGAGCATTCAACAAAAGATGGTTTAGAAAACATTTGAGAAGATTTATTTAAAATATTCGTTTTATTAATAATCTTCTTTTGAGGTCCAGCCATAGCTTTACCCTTTTCTTTTGTAATAGCCTGTTCATTCTTTTCAATAGTTATTATATAATTCTCAGGCTTAGCATGTTTTTTAACTGGTCTATACTCTAGATCAGTTATATCCTCAATTTCAATTTCCTCTTCAATGATTGGAGGAAGCACAGAAAGAGCCTTTCCTAATTTAGGCTCAACAATAGAATCAGACTTAATAGGCTCAGTCTGATGGTTTTCAGCCTTAATAGGCTTAATGATCTCAACCTTTTGAGTGTTACTTGATCCAGACTTACTAGAATTATCCCTAACAAGCACGGGCTTACTAGTGTTAGGTTGAGATGATGCAATGACAACCTTTTCAGCCTTAATAAACTCAGGCTTACTTATCTTGATGCTCACAGAAGATTTAATAGGTTTTTAGGAGGTGGGACTTGATGAAAGCCAAGTCCTGCCTTGCTCTTTGTGTCAGTTCTTTGAGCCTGTAGGATTTCGTCAAAGACTAGAGAGGATGTTGAGAAGTTAGAAAGCTTTTTCTTTAAGTTTAAAACTTCATTTTGTGATTCAACAAGTTCCCTTTTAACTGATGATAACATATCAACGTAGCTACCAATTTCATCTTGTTGTTCAAAAATTTTAGCTTTAAGTTCTTTCTTTTCTTCTAAAATAGCTTTTAATTTTTGACCACTTGCCTTATCACTGTCACGTAACATATCATTTTTTTCATTTAACTGTTCAATGGCAGTGTTAAGACGTGTAGTATCCTCTCTATACCTGTTTAATTGATTTGTTAGTTTAATGCATGACACACAAGATAATGGTTCATCATATACCTCATGCACTTCAGCCATCAGTGCACGTTCAGTGTCTTCTTCATCAGGATCAGACCATTCCCAAGCATTATTTGAGAGAAGGAGCGCAGCGGAAACCATAGCCTTCTCTTCAGTTCTAGTCTTGTCCGATGAATGGTGTTGGGAAGGTTTGGATAACCCAGAGGGTGGGTTCTTCTTTCTGTCACATTCCCGAGCAAAATGTCCATATTGTTGACACTGGTAGCACTTAACTTTGCTCTTATTAAATCCTAAACCCTTCTCTTCAGGGTCTGTGACATTCTTCCTCCAGTCTTCTTAAGAAAGTTCTTGACACGCCTAGTAAGCATTGCCATGCTCCACTTTAAGTCCATGCGTTCAAGTTCCTCATTATCTATCTGACTGAAGTCTTCTTCAGTCAAGGACACGGTGCTATTCTTGTTTGATAAGAAATCATCGTAAGCGGACAAGAAAGCAGTAAACACAGCAGCGTGTTCTTCGGCAACTGCAGGAGATGCGCCTTTGAAATTTTGATAAGCAGCACCTCCACTGGAAGAATTGGTGGTGTTGTATCCAAAGCCACCAGATGTACTAGGAGCACCGGAGCCCCCAGATAGAAAAGCAGTTCCGGCAGCATGAGTTGCTGCAGCAGGAGCATCTACGCCATAGAGCTTTGGATTTTGTAGATGAGCAGTAGCTTTAGTTTCCTTCTTTTGCATATCTAGGAGATCAGCAGCAATCTGACCGATGAGATCGTCAAGCTCCATGTCCATAATGTCCTCATCTTTCTCCATGAGCAGCACTCTAGTATTCCACTTCTTGGGTAAGGAACCCAGAAGTTTCTTATTAACATCGGTTTTGTCAAGAGTGACTCCACCTTCGACTAATTCACTCACCAGTTGTGAGTATCTGCTGCACATATCCTCTAATGACTCAGTAGGCAGCATATCAAAAACTTCAAACTGCTTTTTCACTAAGTCCAGTTTGTTCCTTTTGTATTGATCACTGCCTCCACACTTCTTCTCGAACCCCTTCCAAAGATCGTATGCAGTCTTGTGATGTCGGAGTTGTCTAACTAGTGGTTGGGGTAAGGCCATGGTAATAGCGGAGTACGTTTTCCGCTCGGTGTCGAAGGCCTTACGCTCTTCAGGAGTCATGGATTTAATGGACTTCTCCGGTATTGGTCCATTAAAAATACCTGTTCTACCAGGGCGTTCATATCTCTCTTCTAAGTAGATAAGCATTTCCGCATCATTAAATGATACGAATGCCTCAAAACGTTGACGCCAATCGAGGTAGTTCATCCCAGCTGTATACATAGGAGGTTTATTCGTCGAACCCACCTCACTATTGTGTCGTAACATAGCTCCAACTTGCTGAAGCGACGTGGAAGTAGAAGCAGACATGATACTGGGTTTAAGAGACTTTTCAAAAATTTGGAAACTGAAAAAGGCGACACAAAGGTTGTGTCGCAACTATTATGTCGCAAATGAGGCAAAGGCGACACAGAAGTTATGTCGCAACAGAGATGTCAGCGACACAAAGGTTATGTCGCAAGAGGAGTATCAGCGACACAAAGGTTATGTCGCAAGAGTAGTATCAGCGACACAAAGGTTATGTCGCAAGAGTAGTATCGGCGACACAGAGATTATGTCGCAACAGTATGTCGCAAGAAACCCTACAGCGACACAAATATTATGTCGCAAGCTTGTGTCGCAAAACGGCGCTGTTTGATGCCAAAACCTCAAAAAACGAAATTTTTGAAACCTAAACGAATTTTATTAACCAATTTCGTAAAATCACAGTTACAAGGGTTCAAAAATAACACAATTCAGCTCCAATAACACCTGTAATGAAGATCAAACACCAAAACAAGATGTTAAATAATCAAAATAAGTGTAAACAATTTACCAAACGATTTGATACCACCAAAATCTATTGATTATGGCTCTGATACCAATTGTTGATCCCACTATGAACCTTTGAATCAAATCGTCACGAATCTTATGCAAGATCAAACCACAACACAATAATAAAGCTAAAACAAATAAACTCAATGAAGTATGAACTTTATATTGCAAGTGATCAAATTATCTCTGAGAGAAAATACAGCCAAAAACACAGAGAAAACTAATATCAAAAAGTCTAACCTAATTACAAAGTAATTAGAGGTATTTATACTAATCTGGCCGACTTATGCGACACAAGCCTTGTGTCGCAGGATTCACTATTGCGACACAAGCACTGTGTCGCACCTATCACTTATGCGACACAAGCCTTGTGTCGCAGTACACAGAAAATGTAACTTTATTTACTCTATTACATTTACAGACACAGTACAGACTTGACCAACTGACAGACACTCTAATATGTATCAACAATGGGGGAGCTGAACTTTTTCTTAGGCGTACAAGTCGAGCAATCTGCTAAAGGGATTTACATTCATCAGTCCAAGTACGTCAACGACATGCTTACGCGGTATAACTTGACTGACTGTAAATCCTATGGGACGCCTTTAGAGCTGAATCATCACCTTGGTCCAGCAGAAGATGAAGAGGACTGTCCGGAAAAAGATTACCGATCTATGATTGGTTCTCTGATGTATCTCACTGCATCGCGTCCGGACATTGTCTTTGCAGTATCTCTCTGTTCTAGGTATCAGGCTAAACCGAAGGTGTCTCACATGAAGGCAGTTACGCGAATCTTCGGTTATCTCAAATGTAGACCAACTCTTGGTCTCTAGTATTCTAATGAGAAAACCTTCGCGCTCACTGCTTACTCGGACTCGGACTATGGTAGATGCAATATGGATAAGAAGTCTACTTCTGGTGGATGTCAGTTTCTTGGACCTCGGCTTGTATCATGGCAGTGCAAAAAGCAAACGACTGTTTCTACTTCAACCGCAGAGGCTGAATACATTGCTGCTGCCAGTTGCTGTTCCCAGGTTCTTTGGATACAACACCAGTTGCGCGATTACGGTTTACTCTTAACTATGACTCATATTCATATAGATAATACTGCTGCTATATGCATTACACGTAATCCTGTCCAACATTCTAAGACCAAACACATAGAAATTAGGTTTCATTTCATTCGTGACTGTTATGAAAAACACCTAATTGATCTGGTCCAAATAGATACCCTTAAGCAGAATGCCGATCTGTTCACTAAAGCCTTTTCCCGCGCTCGTTTCGATGAGCTTGTCAACATGATAGGGTTACGTTTCTTTCAACTTCAAAAGTAATATTTGTGACCTTAGTATGTTATGTTATTAGGCTTATTATTATTAAAAAAAAAAAAAAAGGTAGTTTTGCAATAGCCACTCTTTGTGTTTCCTAGCATTAAGAAAAGCAACGTTGCAACATTTGTTAAAAGACGTTTAGTTGTGTCTCAAAACAACTAGGGATATGATAGTACATTAGGAGACACTCCTCAAACGACAATCTTACGTTTTATCCTCGATATATCAGTAGGTTTATCTTGTATGTGTTACTCTTGCTCTTATAAACATCTGATTACTTGCACGATGTATTGGTAGACATGTTCACACTCTTCTTTGAGCAACTAAGAAATACTTTAATCCGTGTTTACTCTTTCGTGATGACCATCATATGATGTATGACAATGTGTCTTAAATTCTTAAGTATTAGCTTGCCATGCTTCAATTAACATGAGTTTGTATCTGACAACATTTGGGGATTTATGCTGTCTGTTTCCTTTGTTGTACGTCCGTACAGACCTGGTCTCAGTCAGTATACTTTCAAACATTAAGCAAACAAAAGGCAACGTACTTTCAAATCTTATAAAATCAAAGATTACTTATAAGGTCGCCGAATGGTTTGACCAAGTCTGGTTTTGCTTACACCTGAATCAAGTGTACGTCGCTTTGTTATACGTATGTACAGACCTGTCACTGCTGGCTTGATTCTTAAAAATGTTGAATTCAAATGCTTTCTCTAACTAATCGAAGTATTGAGCATGACTTAATACTAAGAGTATATCTATGGGGAATCACAGAGATCTATTCACTCTCACAATAACTGCTAAGCTTGAAGTTGTGTGTGTTACATGTTTAAGTGGACAAACAATACATCAATCGTCTTGTTCCAGACTGCGTCTAAGGCTTGATAACTTTCTTGATCAACTTAAAATTGGACATCTATACTGATAATCGAATTAAAGTTTGATATTGTCTTGCGAGTCTGTCTTTCTAATATGATTCCTACAATGACACATCTCAAACTGTTCTTTTCTGTTTTTATTTATTATTTATTTATTATTTTGCTATTTAATTTATTTAATTCGTTCACTAAGTGTCACAAATACAAAAATCTTAAAAATAAAAATAAATAAAAAAAATAAACGTGAACTCTTGATTGACTTCTGCGACACAAGTCTTGTGTCGCTTATTTGTGTTGACTATCCTGCGACACAAGACTTATGTCGCATACTTTGTGGCCCAGCGACACAACCATTGTGTCGCACTACTATGTCGCCTATTTGAACTGCCATGTCAGCGACACAACGCTTGTGTCGCCGACTGTGTCGCTGCCTTATGTCAGGGGTATAAATACCCTCGTGTCGCTGTAATTAGTTTCTAATTACCAGCGACACAACATTTCGAATCCTGCGACACAAGGAAATCCAGCGACACAACAAGCCCGACGTCATCCTCGATTGTTCTGTGATTTCTGTGCATTTTTGAGTCGATTCAAAGCCTGAATCTTGTTCTCCGCACCTATAGGTACCGTTTTTACCCTCTGAAATCGCGTAATTAATCTTGCATTATGTTTGAACATTCGGTTTTTAGGGCTTTTAATGTTTTGCAAAATTAACCGCCTAAATGTGTTTAAATCTGAGTAATACTTGTTGATTAATGTTCCTGCTGTGATTGTGGACCTTTGTGAACCTTTGAAACTCATTTTCCCCAAAATGTGTTCATCAGAAAAATCTGGGTTTCATCGTGTTCTTCATTGCGACACAAGCTGCGACACAAGTATTGTGTCGCAGACTGTGTCCTTATGACGCTGCTCATTGCAGCGACACAACTCTTGTGTCGCCGCCTTATGACGCTGCTCATTGCAGCGACACAACTTTTGTGTCGCCATCTTATGACGCTGCTAATGCTGCGACACTAATGTTGTGTCGCTGCGTTATGTCGCTGACTCTGTCTGCGTCACAACTATTATGTCGCTGTGATATGTGTGCGACACAATCCTTATGTCGCTAATAAATCATTAAATTGATTAAATTGCAAAACTGCGACATAACTCGTTATGTCGCAGTCTATCCTGCGACACAAGGCTTGTGTCGCAAGACATTTTAAATTCAAAAATGTCAATGTTAATTGCTGAGACTAATGGCTTTCAAGTTTATCATCTTATTTCAGATATGGCTCACGTTAACGCTTTGTTCTGGGAACCGAGACATAATGTCACGGCCTTCCTAGATGACGAGAAGGAATCGGCGGCGCCTTACCGTCTGATGATTGCCTTTCTCCGCAGATCCCGTATATATACTGCGATCACTGCTACCACCACCATATATAAGGATCAGGTCTCCGAATTCTGGGTAAATGCTGCTGTTAATTCAGACCTTGCGTTCCCGCAGATCATCTCTCGGGTTAACGAGCGCGAAATTATTATCTCCGAGCAAATCATTCGCGAATTCTTCCAATTTCCAGATGATTCGGAGATGCCCGTGGCCTTCTCCCATTTGTTTATTGCCGGGGGCATGGGTCGCCTTGGATACCCGACTATCCCACGTGATCAATACCGCAAGGCCTATCTCACTAAGGTCTGGCGGTACTTGATGCACATTATGATTGTCTGCCTTTCTGGCAGGAAGGCTGGTTTTAATGGGATGAGTTTATCTACTGCATCCGCTATGCCGGCACTTGTATACAACAAACCCTACAACTTCTCGGGGTACCTTTTTCGGCTTATGGTAGACAATGCTCAGGCTGGGGAGGGACAGTGGGCTTTGTACCCACGTTTTGTCCAATTATTGCTAAATCATCTACTCCCAGGGTTACCGGTGGCCCCACAACACCAATTTCGCCCAACACCGATGAATACCCGGATCTTCGTGGTATCCGGTCAATATGCAAAGGGCGCACCGGTCCCGCCTGATGTGCCACTATTTGGCCATATTGTGGATGAGGCCTATGTGCCTCCGGAGAAGCGGTTTTGGTTTTTGTTCCTGATACAGAGCAACCAGAGAAGAACTCGCTGTATGGTTTGAAGAAAGCTCAGTTTAGAGTGTTTGATCCTATGAGCTTGATAAACATGTCATCAAAGGACTTGAGAAAATTGTTTGACAATCCGATTCGCTTTAACGAGAAGAATGCTGTGAACAAGAAGATCGCACTTCAATATCAGAGGATTGTCAATGTTTGTGTGACACATGGGATACACGCTGGCGGTGTATTCCCAGCAGGCTGGGTTTGAACGAAGATCTTGAAGACCAAGCTGAAGACACGGGGGAGTTTGTTGATACATATTAGAGTGTCTGTCAGTTGGTCAAGTCTGTACTGTGTCTGTATATGTAATAGACTTAGAATAATTACATTTTCTGTGTACTGCGACACAGTGCTTGTGTCGCACTAGTTGTAGTTGCGACACAGTGCTTGTGTCGCAATTGTGACCTCTGCGACACAAGGCTTGTGTCGCAGAACGGCCAGACAGTTTAGTATAAATACCCTTGTTATAGATATTTAGGGTAAGACATTTTCCAATCATTTTATTCTCTGTATTTGGCTGCTACACTGATTTTGTTGAGAATATTTTGGGGATTGGTGCATATAAAGTTTTGTTTTCATTTGATTATCATTTATTACAAACTTTATATCTTTTGCTTTGTCTTCTTGTCTTCATTAACCTTATGATTTGAGTAAAGATCACCCTTATGGGATCCACAATAAATGTTTATTATCTAGATACTATGCGTTGAGATATGTTATACGATTACGAAATGAGTTACTAACTCATTATCTGTTGTATTCTCAGATCAGTCGAAGACTCAGTAATATTAGAATTCTGAGAGGTGGACAGTAGCAGACAGGTGAGTGGATCTGCAACTCATAATTTGAGTTAGTTGTAATAGTGTGATTACAACGAGTAATGTAGACCTTGATAGGCTATGTATTCTGATTTATGATTGTGAATATCTGTTTGATATAATTGTGGCCTTCGGGCATCTGTGTTATTCAGAGGTCGATTGCGATTGGACTTGGTTACTATTGTGTTCAACACAGGTTCCAGATACATGTGTTGTCGCTGGAAACTGTGTTGTTGTGTTGTAGTGCCAAGTTATCGGTCTATTCTGTATGAGCCTATACAGATTGTGGTAAGTGTTACTGGGGGCCACCGCGGCTGTAGGGTTCCTCAGTAACCACCGATCCTCTTGAGTTTATGTGTTTACTGTGCTTAATGTAAACAGATTATTATGCTAAACTGATTTATTAGTTGTACATTCATTCACTTAGCTTTGTGCTAATTCCACCACTTCTCTTCCTGCAGGTTTTGTTATTATATTGTGGGTTGGGCAGGAAGATAGATATTAGGAGGGATGTTTGACGAGCGCCAAAACTCTGATAATTATATAGATGTTTTGTCAGATTATATGTATATAGATTTTGAAGAACAACAAAATATGTTTGGTTCAGGAATATTAAATGTTGTAAACTCGCGAAAATTTCTTGATCCTTTTTGTAACATAATATATAATTTTACTTTATCCATCGCTTCCGAGTCAAATGACTAATTTAACCCTATCTTAATTTAAGGGGTGTTATAGATGCCACTCAGACCAATACCGTAAAGGTCATCTTACGAGAGTCTGGAGATGGTTGATGCACATATTCATTCTGTGCATTTCAAATCGAAAAGCTGGGTACGACGGTACTAGTCATAGGACCATTTGTGCGATGTTAGCCCTCGTGTACAATAAACCTTACAATTATTCGGGCTACATCTTTCGATCGATGGTTGATAATGCCCAGCTTGGGGATAACCGATGGTACATGTATCCACGATTTTTGCAACTGATGATCAACAGGGAGCTACCGGGTTTAGCGACTGATGCCACCCGTGTTTACAGGCAAACTCCAATGTCCAATCGGATATTTGGGGTTATGAGCTCAAATGGAAAGGGGGTTCCTATTCCTCCAGATACACCTTTGTTTGGTCATATTCTTGACCCAAACTACCAGCCACCAGCAAACGACGGATATCTCGATCCGGTCGTTCGACAGCCCGAACTGGAAGAAGAAAATCTTGAAGATGTTCCCGTACAAGCTACGGAAGATCCTTTAGAGGGTGTTTTCATGAGTGTTACTTCGCAGGGTGCTTTGCACACTTTGCATGTTCATCATGACACTTCTGAGGGGTCATCCGATTCTACATCTTCTGGGCCTGCTAGTGGTTTTACTGAAAGCGACTCTGAGGGTCTGGTCCCGCCTCCACAAGAGATTGAATATCTTAGGCGGATCAATCCTCAGAGGTATTTGAGGATTCAAAGAAGGATTGCTGAAGGCAGGCAGTACGTTCAGCAAAAGGACAAAAGGGTTAGGAGTGCTGAAGATGCTGAGTATGTGCCTCCTCCACCAAAGAAGTCCAAAGTTGCTCGTGAGGTTTCTACATCTTCCAGGCCTCAGGTTGCACCGCAGGTTGATATTCCTGTTCAACCTCATCCCTCGGTCATACAAGAACTGATCAAGAGGCTGGATGTGATGCAACATACATTGGACTCCCAAGCTGCTGTAATAGAAGTTCAAGATACAAGACTTGCCGCTGTGGAAAAAGAGAATGAGGAGCTTAGGTCTAGGGTTATGACCTTGGAGTCCCAATTTGTCGTTTAGGGGGAGATAGGAGCTAGTGAAAGACCAAATGTAACTCCCCCTGAAACAGAAAATGTAAATGTTGAAGCTAGTAATGAAACTTTACATTTGGATTATTTCTCGATTGAAGATATACCCGGTCAGCCAAGACCGTTGGCGGTTGACTATTCCTATGCCGATTTGACATATTTAGCAAGAATGGTTAACTAATCTGATAATGTGAGAGAAAATACACCAGAAGAAACCTCGGATGTTGAGGTTGAAGATGAAGAATTTGAAAATGATGAATTCTATCATGATGCTCCGATAATCGAGTCGGACTCATCTGAGGATGAAGTAGAACCTGAACCTACCACTGTTACTCTTGAAGATTCGACTGAACCTGAAGCTGAAATGCCCAAATCACCTAAGGTTCCGGAAACTGCAGAAGAAAGGGCAGCTCGCCTAGCATCATGGTGGCCTCATGGCAAAGAGAAAGTTGTGCCTGTTACCTGCAAAACATACAGGGTTAGGGGAGATTATTCTGGATTGATCAAGAGCTGGAAAGCTTATAAAGCAAATTTTATGATCAAAAGAACAGATGGGGTTCAATATTTCAAGCGTTCGTTCAACAAACTAAGTACGCTGCCTAAATGTGAAATTAATAGGCTTGCTCAGTTACAACTGATAAATCCGTTTCAAGATGGTAACGCTGATTACATTCAGAGAACTTTGCGCAAGGAAGTACAGACAAAGCGATACAGTTTTATTAAACCAACATTGGGTAAAAGATACAAGTTCAAGAAGAAGTTGGATCCAGTAACCAAGCAGCCGATCTACAAAGTACATTATCCACCAGCTGATTGCTTGAAGAAGATTCCTCTGGAAGTTGTTCCTCTGGATTTTCTAAAGAGATTCCACTACTGGGAGTTTGACAGTCAGTCTGGAGAAGCTGTGTTGGTGTTCGTACCTGGACATGTGGAACCTCAGAAGACTTCTCTTTATGGATTGAAAAAGGCTCAGTATAGGATATTTGATCCCATGAGTTTGATCAATCTGTCAAAGGAAGATATGAGGAAGTTGTTCGATAACCGTATAAGATACTATCGGGGCAATCCGATAAATGAAAAACTTGCTCAACAATTTCAAAGAATTGTGGATATCTGTGTCACCCATGGAATTCATGCGGGTGGTAAGTTTCCTGCTGGATGGGTTTAATTGAAGATTTGTCTGAAGATCATTTTTGAAGACCAAGCTGAAGACACGGGGGAGTTTGTTGGTACATTAGTGTGTCTGTCACTTGGTCTAGGTTTTGAGTTGTAATTAATTAGTTACATTCTGTATTAGGCGACATTGGCAAGATCGCTTAGGCGATATTGACAATATCGCATAGGCGATATCCCCAATATCGCTATGTCGCTGATTAGTTACCTATAAATATGCACTTAGGGTTTCAGTTGTTAGGCTGGTTGAACTTGACGATTTCCAGAAGAGCTTTTGGCTGTGTTTTCTACTTCTATGGTCAGTATTGTATTCGTTCATTGATTATAATTCTTAATAAAATATTGTTTGTGCTTGTGATTAAAAACGTACTTGTGTTTAGCTATTGATTTCCGCTCATTAGCTGTTGAACGTTGATTTGCATGTATTCTGTCATTATAGACGATCCTACAAGAAAAATGTCAATTCACCCATTGCTGACATCTCAAACTTGTTCTTCATAACTTGTTCAAATTCACTACACATCTTTTCCTCAGATGACCCAAAGATGATATCGTCAACATATACTTGAACAAGTAGAAAGTCTCTCTTTTCCTATTTGACAAAGAGTGTACTATCTATTCTTCCTCTTGTAAAACCATTCTCAAGAAGATAAGTAGACAGTGTTTCATACCACGCTCTCGGAGCTTGATGTAGTCCATATAGAGCCTTATCAAGACGATATACTATATTTGGATACTTTGGATCAGTAAATCCCGGTGGTTGAGAAACATACACCGTTTCTTTGACTTTGCCATACAAGAAGGCACTCTTAACATCTAGCTGAAATGCTTTCATTTTCTTTGAGGCTGCAAATGCTAAGAATAGCCTAATTGCTTCAAGCCTAGCCACAGGTGCAAACACTTAATTGTAATCAATCCCCTCTTGTTGATTGAAACCTTAGACAACTAGACGAGCTTTATTGCGAATCACAATTCCCCGATCGTCTTTCTTGCACTTAAATACCCATCTAGTTCCAATTGGATATTCTCCAACAGGTAAATCTACCAACTCCCATACTTGTAATTTTGAGAACTGAGACAATTCTTCCTGCATTGCCTCGACCCACGAATTTTCCTTCAAAGCTATCTGAACATTCTTAGGTTCAATTTGTGAGATAAAGCATGAATATAGACATAGATTTGAAATCCCTGTCTCGTTCATTTCAGCATACAAGCTTGAATGAGTGGATGTACTAGCTTTAGATTGATTTCGAGTTAAAACATGAGAATTAGGATCACCGATGATGTTATCGATCGGATGATTCCTATTTATTCTTGTAGACGTAACAGGTTCAACTGGAATATTATCCTGTAAGTTAGCACCAATTTCCTCCAAAGGTGATATACCATCATTAGTAGTTGATATCCTTAATTGTCTCAGAGGGGTGAGAATATCATCCACAATTCTCTGAGAAGCAATTTCAGGATCTTCACACTCTTGAGGTATATCATATTGAGGTTGTTGTGACTCGATAGGAGAGATAACATCAATATCGACAATAGTCCTAACATCAGACGGTTGAGCACTCGATGTTGGAGAGGGAGTAGTATCCTCATCTCCCGACAATAAATGCTCAGGAATATCTGAATTACTGACATAGTCACTGATAGGGACTTTAAATGACTTGAAGAGATCTGAGTAGTCAAATTGCCAATCCAATCCCTTATGTGAGTCATGTGTATAGCTCGTAACTTCAATGTTATAAACTATTTCAACACGTCCCAAAGTTTTATTGAAGACCCGTTTGTTTGGTGCGTTAGGCACATAACCTAGGAAATATCCTTCGTCAGCTTTCTCCCCAAATTTAGGTTGATGACTGGTCTTCAACAAAGTACATGAAACTCCAAAGGGTTCAAATCCTTTTAAGTTAGGTTTCTTATTGTTCAAAAGCTCATAACATGTCTTGTTCTGCTTTTTAACCGTAAGAACCCGATTGAGAACATGACATGCTGTATTCACTGCTTCTGCCCAAAATATGACCTGTAGGACCGTTAAAAGGACAGGCCTTTTCACAATGAATCAATATCAATAGCTTAAGCGCGGAAATCAAAAGCTAAATCAAAGTACGTTTCATAACACAAAGTAACAAAGTAATCACAATAATATATTTGATCAAACAAACCAATTGTGATTTACAGATGATTGACTGGAGAAACAACACAGGCTGCACAAATGCGAATTTCAGCAACATTAGATCTGAAACCCTAAACGACTATTTATATAATTATCTATTTTAGGTAACTAAGCGATATTGGCAATATCGCTTGAGCGATATTGGCAATATCGCATGAACAGTAGTTGATCTAAATAATTACAACTCGAAACTTAGACCAAGTGACAGACACACTAAGTGCACCAACAAACTCCCCCGTGTCTTCAGCTTGGTCTTCAAAAGGTTTCAGTCTTCAAACCCATCCAGCGGGAAATTTTCCACCCGCGTGGATTCCATGGGTGACGCAGATATCGACAATTCTTTGGAATTGTTGAGCAAGCTTTTCATTCGTCGGATTACCTCTGTAATACCTTATCTTGTTGTCGAACAGCTTCCTCATATCCTCCTTTGATAGATTTATCAAGCTCATAGGATCAAAAACTCTAAACTGCGTCTTTTTCAACCCATAGAGAGAAGCCTTCTCAGGTTCAACACTTTCTGGCACAAAAACCAGTACAGCTTCTCCAGTCTGGCTGTCAAATTCCCAATAGTGAAATCTTCTTAGAAAATTTAGGGGAATTGATTCCAGAACGATCCTCTTTACACAATCAGCTTTAGGATAGCGCATTCTGATTAAAGGCTGATTTGTAGCAGGATCTAGCCGGTTCTTGTAATAGATTCGTTTACCCAACGTCGGCTTTATAAAACTGTATCTCTTAGTACGGATTTCTCTTTGAATTGTACTCTGGATGAAGTCTGCACGAGTATTTCTGTCTGGATTTATCAGCTGTAACTGAGCAATCCTATTTAGTTCTCCTTTAGGCAGGGAGCTCAGTTTCTTGAATGAGAACTTGAAATACTGAACGCCATCGGTTCTCTTGATTGCGAACCTCGAGTCCAGAACCTTCCAGCTCTTGATTAATCCTTTATATCTTCCCCTAACCTTATAAGACTTGCACGTGACAGGTGCAATCTTTTCTTTTCCTTGTGGCCACCAGGAAGCCAGACGAGCCGATCTTTCTTCAGCGGTTTCAGGAACCTTTGGAGATTCAGGCATTTCAGCCTGAGGTTCCGTCCAGTCATCAGTTGATTCATCATCTTCTTCTTCGGATGAATCAGACTCAACAATGGGAGCACCATAATAAAATTCATCTTCATCGAAAGCTTCATCTTCAGTCTCACAATCTGAATCTGCTTCTGGTGTATCCTCCCTTTCAAACTCAGATCTGTTGACCATTCGTGCAAGATAAGTCAAATCTGCATCCGAATAGTCAACAGCCAGTGGTCTTGGTTGTCCAGGTATTTCCTCAAACGAGAAATAATCTAAACGTGGTGCCGTTTCATTACCTGATTCAACATTTACATTTTCTGTTTCAGGGGGAGTTACATTTGGTCTTTCCCTATCACCTATCTCCCCCGAAACGACCACTTGTGACTCCAAAAGAACAACCCTAGACCTAAGAGTCTCATTCTCTTTTTCCACTGCTGCAAGTCTTGTATCTTGTATTTGTATCACGGCAGCCTGGGAGTCCAGAGTGTGTTGCATAGCATCCAGCCTTTTCATCAATTCTTGGATGACCGAGGGGAGTGGTTGAACCGGAATGTCTACGCTCGGTGCATCCTGTGGCCTTGAGGATGTAGCAATTTCCCGAGCAATCTTCGACTTCTTGGGAGGAGGAGGCACATATTCTGTTTCAGCATCAGTCCTCACTCTTTTGTCTTTAAGAGGAATATACTGCCTTCCTTCAGCAATGCGTCTCTGAATCCTCAAATATCGTTGAGGGTTGATCCGCCTCAGATGTTCAACTTCGTGAGGAGGCGGGACCAAACCCTCAGAGTCACTCTCGGTTATGCCACCAGGAGGACCAGAAGACGTAGAGTCAGACGACCCTTCAGATGTGTCCCCGTGGACATGTAATCGATGTAAGTCACCTTGTGATGTGACACTTACATAAACACCCTGAAGAGGGTCTTCTGTAGCTTGTACAGGGACGTCTGCAAGATTTTCATCAGAGAATTCAGGTTGACGAACCACCGGATCTAAGTATCCATCGTTGGCCGGTGGTTGATAGTTCGGGTCAAGAATATGACCGAACAAAGGCGTATCAGGGGGAATTGGAACCCCCTTTCCATTAGAGCTCATGACCCCAAATATCCGATTGGATATCGGAGTCTGCCTGTATATGCGGGTGGCATCAGTCGCCAATCCCGGAAGCTCATGGTTGATGATCAGTTGTAAAAATCGGGGATACATATACCATCTGTTATCCCCTAGTTTAGCATTATCAACCATAGACCTGAAGATATAGCCCGAATAATTATATGGTTTGTTGTAGATTAGGGCGAGCATTGCAGAGACCGTGCGAAAGCTAGCACCATCGTACCCAGCTTTGCGATTGGAGAGGCACAAGATAAAAATGTGCATAAGCCACCTCCAGACACGCGTCAAATTTCCCTTGCGATACTGATCCGAATGTGGACCAGCATATCCCATACGATCCATTGCACCCACAATAAATTCGTGCGAGAACTGGATCAACATATCGGGATGATCCTCAAACTGAAGAACATCACGAATCAACTGTTCTGAAATAATGATTTGACGTCCGTGGACCGTCGAAATCAGTCTTGTATAGCCCAAATCACTGTTCACAGCAGCATTCCGCCAAAATTGACCGATATGGTCTCTGTATATGGTCGTGGAAGCCGAAATAGCAGTAAATATACGTGACCTTCGTAGAAATGCGATCATAGGCCGAAAAGGCTCAGCAGAGTCTTTGGATCCGTCTAGAAAAGCAGTAATATTGTGACGAACGTCACACTTGATATCAAACTGCGCGAAATCTTCCATGTCTGCAAAACAAGTCAATAAAAAACTCAAAAGCAGTGAGTAATCGGATCGAGAACAGGCCACAAATTCAATTAGACCGGAAAACTGGACCAGTTCAGCAAAAGTTTGGGCCAGGCCCAATAAGCCCTTTCTGATTTAGGCGATATTGACACTGATATCGCATAAATTGATTTATGCGATATTGAATGCAATATCGCTTAAATCAGACAAAATTGACAAAGTCTGATTGAAATCGGCGATATTGGAAATTAATCCAAAAGGAGCGATATTGCACAATATCGCGAATCAATTTCAGCGATATCACAATATCGCTGAACAATATCGCTAAAATTAGAAAAATTGGCATGATATCGCTAAAATTTAACAGTTTGGAAATTAATCCAATTTAAGCGATATTGGGGCCAATATCGCTAAAATCAAAACCCTAATTTGGGCGATATTACAATATCGCCCCACAATATCGCGATGACATCAGCGAACGGGCAGAATCCAAATTTTTTCACAGAAAAAAGATGATCTAAATCAAACAAACTATGCTACGAGTATCTATGAAATGCAGGGAACAAGTTATACTAGTTTTTACACCCTAATTCGACAGATAAAACGCAGATACAAATAACACAGTAAACCGAACACACACTTAGCAAATATGGTATTAAAATTAAAATAAAAGGCAATGGGCACATACCAGTTGATGTAATAATCACAGACGAACACAGAAAAGCGGTTTGATTTGGATTTGGAGTGAAACCGAAAGAGAAATCGATGAAATTCACAATATCGCTAAAATCGCTCTCAATATCGCACACAATATCGCTCGTATGATTTTGAAAACGTATCGAATAGTGTGACAGATATTTGTTTATATAAAATTAGAATTTCAGCGATATTGCAATATCGCTAGATAATATCGCTAGACAATATCGCTGAAATAAATATCTGAATCAGCGATATTACAATATCGCTAAAATGCATCAATATCGCTAGAAATCAACAATATCGCTAAAATTAAAACAATATCGCTAATATTAAAACAATATCGCTAAAAACAGAAACAAAATCAGTAATCTGTGACAAAAATAAAATAAGATAAAAATAAAATTTAAATAAAATTTAAATAAACTTTTAAAATTAAATATAACACACACAGCATACTGTTCAAACCCTTTTTTTTTTTTTTTTTTTTATTTTTTATTTTTTATTTTTTATTTTTTATTTTTTAATCTAAATAATAATACACAAGACAAAATAAAATTATGTCGTATTAGGGATCATATTAGAAAGACAAATTCGCAAAACAATTTTAAAATGTTAATTTGATTATCAGTATAGAGATCCAAATTTAAATTTATCACATACTGTTAACTAGCCAAGGAGACAAGCATGAACAGGACGATTATCGGTAATCCACTTAAACATGTAACATACTCAAACCTCAAAGTTAACAGTTATTATTAGAGTGAATAAAAACTCCGTGAATCTCACATAGATATACCCTTAGTATCCAGTCATGCTCAAAACTTCGATTGATTAGAGAAAGCATTTGAATTCAACATTTTTAAGAATCAAGCCAGCGGTGACAGGTCTGTACTTGCGTACAACAAAGCGACATACACTTGATTCAGGTGTTTGCAAAACCAAACTTGGTCAAACCATTTGGCGACCGCGTAAGCAATCTTTGATTTTATAAGATTTGAAAGTACTTTTGACTTAAGTTTGCAGTGTTTTTGAAAGTATACTGACTGAGACCAGGTCTGTACAAACGTACAACAAAGGAAACAGACAGCATAAATCCCCAAATGTTGTCATATACAAACTCAAGTTAATAGAAGCATGGCAAGCTGACACATAAGAATTAAGACGCATTGTCATACATCATATGATGATCATCACGAAAGATCATACACAGATTAAGAGATTTCTTAGATGATGAAGAATGAGTATGATAATGTCTACCAATACATCGTGCAAGTAGGTTGATGTCTAGAAGGATAAGTATAACATATACATGAAAAACCTACTGATACATCAAGGATAACACGTAATATTGTCAATTGAAGAGTGTCTCCTAAGGTACTATCATTTCCCTAGTTGTTTACAGACACAACTAAACGTCTTTTATAAATGTTGCAATAATGCTTTTCTTTAATGTTAAGAAACATAAAGAGTGGCTATTGCCAGATGAACAGCTGTATGCAGAATTAAAGAAATAAGCAACAGAAAAGTTTTGTCACAGTTTACAGTTTGTCCTGAAAGAAGCGCAACCCAATCATGTCAATCAGTTGGTCAAATCTAGTTCTAGAGAAGGCCTTGGTAAACAGATCAGCATTTTGTTTCTCAGTTACAATTTGAACAAGGTCAATCAAGTGTTTCTCATAGCAATCCCGTATAAAATGAAACCTAATCTCTATGTGTTTGGTTTTAGAATGATGTACGGGATTTTTAGTTATGCAGATAGCAGCAGTATTATCAATAAATAATGGAGTCATAGTCAAGAGTAAACCATAATCACGAAGTTGGTGCTGAATCCACAAAATTTGTGAACAGCAGCTGGCAGCAGCAATATATTCAGCTTCCGCTGTGGAAGTTGACACTGTTGTTTGCTTCTTGCATTGCCATGATACTAATCGTGATCCGAGAAACTGGCATCCTCCGGACGTAGACTTCTTGTCTAAACTGCAGCCACCATAATCACTGTCTGAGAAAGCTGTGAGAGAAAATGTCTTCTCTGTTGGATACCATAGACCTAGAGTAGGTCTATTCTTGAGATATCCGAAAATCCGTCTGACCGCCTTCAGATGTGAAAGCATGGGTTTGGACTGATATCTTGAACATAAGGAGACAGCAAAAACTATATCAGGTCGGGATGCAGTAAGATACATTAAAGATCCAATCATCGACCGATATAACTTTGCATCACAAAGTTCCTCATCTTCATCTGGTCCAAGATTGTGGTTTATAGGAATAGGAGTCCCATATTCTCTACAATCATGCAAATCATATCGTGTTAACATATCGTTAACATACTTAGATTGATGAATGTAGGTTCCCTTTGAGGATTGATCAACCTGAACCCCAAGAAAGAACTTCAACTCCCCCATCGCACTCATTTCGAATTCCGATTTCATAATCGCTTCAAAGTGACGACATAAGGATTCATCAGTTGAACCAAAGATTATGTCATCCACATAAACTTGAACTAGCAATTGACTTTTGCCAGTTCTCTTGATGAATAAAGTGCTGTCGATGGTACCACGCTCAAATCCATTCTTAATAAGGTGCGTTGCCAACCTTTCATACCATGCACGCAGAGCTTGATAAAGACCATAAAGAGCCTTATCAAGCTTGCACACAAAGTCTGGATGGTTAGAATCTTCAAAACCGGGAGGCTGTCGAACATATATTTCTTCAGCCACCTTTCCATATAGGAACGCACTCTTTACGTCTAACTGATAGACGCGAAACCCCTTAAAAGTGGCGTAGGCTAGGAATATACGAATAGATTCCATCCTGGCAACAGGTGCAAAGACTTCATCATAATCCAAACCTTCTTGTTGTGTATACCCTTGCACAACAAGCCTAGCCTTATTGCGAATGACCACTCCCCTATCATCACGCTTAACACGAAACACCCAACGAGTTCCAATTGGGTGTACACCTTTGGGAAGTGGCACTAAATCCCAAACCTTTAGCTTCACGAATTGTTGCAACTCCTCTTGCATAGCAGCAACCCAATGTGAATCTTTTAGAGCCTGATCGATCTTTGATGGCTCCATTTGGGATAAGAAGCATTCTTCAATATCAGCTTTTAAACACTCAAGATCATCAGAATTTGATGGATCTTCAGAGGAGACATCTGCATCCAGATCTCCAATCACTGCTGATGAACTTCTTGTCTTAATACCTGAATCCAGATCTCCAATAATATTCTCAATAGGATGATTCTTGTGAATCCGAGAGATGGGTATTGGATCAGGTGTGAGGTTTGTTTCCAAATTGTTTAGCTCAACCTCTTGAGCGAGAGGATCTTCTTCAAAATTAGGAAGAGAGGCGTTCATATTATCAACACCAGCAGGAGAAGCTTCAGGCGGTTGATTATCAGAAGAACTCTCAGGAACAGCCGAAGGAGAAGATTGGTGAGGTTGAATAGTATCCGGAGTCACACTGGAAGAAGGTGTATATGAAGAGTTATCAGGACTAAGATGTAACCCATGAAGAAGAGTTACAACTTGGTCCACTTCAACTAATTTAGGAAGGTTGAATGAGTTGAACAAATGATCATATTCAAACAACCAATCCGGACCTTTTCCTTTAGGAGACTCCGTATACTTTAAGCATTTTACCTCAAAATGTTCTTCAATCTTCCCAGTATCCTTGTTGAAGACCCTCTTGTTAGGAGAGTTAACCGAGAAACCTAGAAACAAGCCATCAAACGCTTTTTCACTGAATTTTGAAACCTTATCCTTTGTTATCATAATGGAGCAAGGACATCCAAAAGGTTCCAAAAATTTAAGGTTTGGTTTCCGGTTATTAAACAACTCATAACAAGTTTTGTTTCTTTTCTTGTTCATCAGTACACGGTTGAGAACATAACATGCCGTGTTTACTGCCTCTGCCCAGAAGGTGATTGGCAGATGAGAATCCGACAGCATAGTGCGAGCAGTTTCAATTATTGTTCTATTCTTTCTCTCAGCAACTCCATTTTGCTGTGGAGTTCTTGCTGCACTAAACTGATGAACAATCCCTTTACGTAGACAGTATAGTTCAAGACATTTATTCTTGAATTCCGTTCCATTGTCACTACGTATCCTTTTAATTTTCAAACTGCACAGGTTCTCAAGACGATCGAAAAAGTAGGTCAGAAGATCTGATGTCTCATCCTTTGTACGCAAAAAGAAAACCCATGAGAAGCGAGAGTAATCATCTGTTATGACCAGACAATACGACTTACCCCCAATACTCTTCGTGCTAACGGGTCCAAACAAATCCATATGAAGTAATTCCAAAGGTGCTTTAATGGAATTAACTTGTTTGGATTTGTGAAGCTTTTTGTGCTGTTTACCCTTTAAACAGGACACACAATCATCCTCCAAAGCAAAGGTTTGTTTAGGAATACCTTCAACAAGATTGTGTTTCACCAGATAATTCATTTTCCTAAAATGAATATGACCCATCCTCCTGTGCCACAACAATGAATCCTTCGAAGAGGCCTTGGTTAGAAGACAGGTGTGTTCCTCAGCTTCCACTGTCCTCATGTCCAAAATGTAAGAGTTCTTCACTCTCGGTGCTCTAATCAAGATCCATTCCTCGGGAATCACAAATCCCGGCTTCAAAATTAAACATTCCAAATCTGTAAACGCAGCAGTGAACTTCTTGTCGCAAACTTGAGAGACGCTTATCAAATTGTGATTCAGCTCCTCGACAAAATTTACATCCTCAAAGCTCACTAGTCCATTTGTAAGAGTTCCAACTCCTGTAATGGTACCTCCAGAATCACCAGCAAAGGCAACATGTCCCCCATTGAAAGGTTTAACATCAGAAAGAAGGGAGATATTGCCTGTCATGTGTCGCGAACAGCCACTATCAACGTACCACTTGCTATTTTGACCTGATGACTGTCACAACACAAATAAAAAGAATGTTAGTTTGAAATGGAGACCCAAGCCTTTATAGACTTGGGTACTCCTGAAATCTCATCAAATATTATCACATCAGTTAAGATTTTGTTTTTCATAAAATCTTTATCTTTTGAAGATGTGACAATATTAGTTGAAGATTTATTTTCTACAACTTTTTCTTTCCAAAATTTTGGAGAGACCAATGGTTGCTTTTTGCTAATGTCAACCTTTCTAATTAAAGATTTAGTAGGTGTAACGTTATTAGCTTTAGAGATTTGAGCATTTTGAAATAATCCAGTTTGTTTTGATTTTTGAACAGTTCGAACTCTGGATTTTTGTGGATTATTTCGCGATGCCCATTTCTTAGCAAGCAATGGACATTGATTAATGAGATGACCTTGCTTCTTACAGTAGAAGCATGATCGTCTCTCCTGAAAAGTTCGATCCGAGACAGATAGTGGTTTTGGTGAAGAAGAAACCGTACGAGGTTTACTCTCAGATACCTTTACTACACATGAGCACTTATGTGAACATGTTGGGGTAAAAGCTTTTACCTTTGAAGTAATCTTTGGAGAATGATTTTTGATTAAAACTTTATCATTATAAGAGTTCTCCTGGATTACTGATTTCCTTTTAGAACACATTGCATCTCTATCTTCATTAGTAAAAATGAAGTTTTCAGGTTTAAAATTATTCTTTTTAACCTTTTGATTAACCTCATAAGTTACATCCTCAACCTCAACCACTTCTTCAACATTTGTTGAAGAAATAAACTTAATTTGTTCAATTTTAGGCTTAACAAGTTTAGCCTTCTTTGAACTCACAACTTTAAGCGGTTCAGTCCGCTTACCATTAACATCCTTAACAGTGACAGATTTTTCAACATCAGCCTTAAGAGATTTGGGCTGATTATCACTGTTAACATTAACTGGTTTAACAACAGAATCATTTTCCTTTTTAAAAACAGAAGGAACATAGTCTTTGATTTCATCCTGACAGAGAATAGGCTGATTCAAATTTGAAGGAGGAGGTTGATTGTGATAACCAATTCCTGTCTTGCTCTTTGTATCAGTTCGCTGATTTTGCAGGATATCAGCAAAGACCATACTAGAAGTTGATATATTAGCAAGCTTACGTTTTAAATCAACATTGTCAGCCTGAGTTTCAGCAAGTTCCTTTTTAAGATGAGCAATCAGTTTAAGATAACTATCAATTTCATCTTGTTTATTATAAATCATAGCTTTTAACTCTTTCTTTTCTTCAATCATAGTTGTCTGATTGACTCCAAAGACTTTTTCATTTTGTTTCAAAACGTTGTTTGCTTCAATGAGTTTAGTTAAATCTGTATTTAACCTATCATTTTCTACAATGAGCCTGTTGTTTTTGCCAGTTAACTTTAGACAGTTTTCATAGAAGAAGGAATCACATTCTACCTCATTTTGAATACCCGCCATAAGAGCTAGGTTTTCTTGATCATCCATGGCAGAAAAATCATAAGCAGCTTCCTCTTCTAACAAAATAGCAGCCTTAGCTACTTCGGTGTCCTTCTTATATGGAGAAGGCTTAGTAAAACCCGAAGGTGGTTGTCTAGCCTTCTCACATTCTCTAGCAAAGTGCCCAAGATTTTGGCACCTATAACATCTGATCTTGGATTTGTCAAAACCCATGCTGGTTTTGTCAGACCCATCTTCAAGAGATCTCTTACCCGTTCGTCTTAGATAAGTCTTAGTCCTTCGTGTCAGCATGGCCATGTTCCAACGCAGATCCACTCTTTCTAATTCATCGGGATCCACTTGAGCAAAATCCTCATCGGTAAGATCCACCGAGCTAATTCTCTTAGAGAGAAAATCATCATAGGATGAGAGAAAAGCATTAAATATTACTGCATGCTCATTCTGAGAAGCAGTTGCTGAAGACGACGACTGAGTTGGAAACGACGAAAATGTTCCAGTTGACTGATTTCCGGAAGTATAAGTCATTTTCGTTCCAGAAGTAGATGGCCCAGATAGAAGTGCGGTACTTCCATAGCCAAAGTTGCTATTGTCAGATACCAGAGTGCCTAACCGTGTGCTTTTCTTCTGAATGTCTAAAGCACAGGTTTCCAATTTTCCAATAAGCTGATCCAGAGACATAGCAAGAACATCTGGATCATTCTCCATCATCAAAACTCTTGTTTCCCAATGAGGAGGTAGAGCATTTAGCAACTTCTTGTTGACCTCTATAGTACTGAACTTATAACCACCTTCAGTTAATTCATTGACAAGACGTGAGTATCTACAGAAAAGATCCTTCACAGTCTCATTCTTCAAAATATCAAACAGATCATACTGTTTCTTCACGAGCTCTAGTTTACTCTGTTTGTACTCAGTGGTACCTCCACATCGTTCAGCTATCCCGTTCCATAGATCATAAGCTATGTCATGTTGTTTAAACATCTTCATAGCATCAGCAGGTAAGGCCATGGTGATAGCCGAGTGAGCCTTTCGTTCACATTCCCATGCCTTACGTTCCTCTACAGACATAGAACGAATAGGCTTTGGTGGAGGAATACCAACATGCTCTCCACTTGCAACTGGTCTCACATATCTCTCTAGTAATGATATTTTCCATTTCCGGATCAGTAAACGCAACAAACGACAAAAAACGACCTCTCCATTCAGAGTACTCCATTCCGGGAGCAAAGAATGGAGGTTTATTTGCTGACCCGACGATTTGTAAGTTTTGAATATGTTGTCGTTTTCTACTTCCCGTTGTACTTCAATAGGTTGTATATATTTTTAATACTTGTGTTTTTGTGTATTTTTGGTTTGTTTAAATATTTTGCTGCAAAAAACATGTGTTAACAATAGAACACATGCGTTAACAACACAAGACATATTAACACACGTGTTAACATATAACACATGTGTTACTCGCTACTAACACATGTGTTATCATCTAACACCACAAGTGTTAACACGTATAACAAATGTGTTCTCATATAACACATGTGTTAATCCCTATTAACACATGTTACTAGATAATAACACATGTGTTATCATTAAACATATATGTTATTATCTAGTAACACTTGTATTATCATTAGACACATGTCTTAACATATAATATATGTGTTATCATATAATACATGTGTCGTTAGAGTTGTTAACATATAATGTATATGTTATCATATAACAGATGTGTTGTGTTGTGTTTTTAGCGCATGCTTTCTTAACACATATTTTGCTAACACATGTGTTATTATCAAGTAACACATGTGTTAACATCTAACACATGTGTTGTTGTCTACTAACACATGTGTTATTATCAAGTAACACACGTGTTAACATATGTTAACATATAACACATGTGTTACTGGCTACTAGCACATGTATTATAATGATAACAACATGTAACAGATGTGTTAATTACTAACTACACATTTGTTAGTTGCTAATAAATAACACATGTGTTAACATATAACACTTGTGATCATATAACACATGTGTTTTTTTTGGTTTTTAGCGCATGCTTTCTTAACACATATTTTGTTAACATATAACACATGCTTTGTGTTGTCTTTTTAGCGCATACGTTCTTAACATATGTGTTGTGCTGTTAACACGTGTGTTGTTAACATATAATGCATGTGTTAACATATAACGCATGCGTTTTCATATAACACATGTGTTAACATATAATGTTTGCGTTATCATATAACCATGTGTTGTTGTGTACTAACACATGTGTAGGCTACTAACACATGTATTACTTAATACTAGCACATGTGTTACTGGATTTTAATACATGTGCTACTGAATACTAACACATGTGTTAATATCTAACACATGTGTTGTTGTCTACTAACACATAAGTTACTAGCTACTAACACATGTGTTACTGGATTTTAATACGTGTTATTGGCTACTAACACATATGTTATTATCAAGTAACACATGTATTAACATATGTTAACATATAACACATGTGTTAGTTGCTAAAACACAACACAATGCATGTGTTATCTAGACAACACAATGCATGTGTTATCTTAACAACAATGTGATAACTGCACAACCCACGTGTTAATAATACAACAATGGTGTTAATAACATAACACTAACTATGTATTCAACTATCAATGTATTCAAATTAAATTCTTCTCATTTTCATTTACAGAACCACCTCTAACAATTTTGCAAATACATCAAGTACAAAACTAGAAAATTTTACAAGACATACATCTTCTATTTCTACATACCTCTTAACAAAATGATACGGTAACTTTACAATTCTACATACAAGTTTCTAGTCCTCTATATCAGCTTAAGCTTCCGTCAAGACTTGATGATATTCAGTTAACAGAAAATCACAAAGCTCCAAAAGTTGGGTCAGCAAGAGGAGGAATCCTGGGATTTCTTCTATCGTTATATATGTGTGCATTATAGGTAATTTTCCACATATCATGTCTGACCGCATCTCGAATTTTATATTCCAATTTTCTAACTTTTTCGCTCATTGTTGCCAAGTCCATTGGGCGTTCTACAATCCTCAGGTAGTCTAAGCTTCTTACCACCTGGTTTGCCTTTAGTGTATCGATAATCTTCTCCAAGATATTTGCCAAACAAACCTACTGTGAACAAAAGATAACACTCAAGCATCAAAAAAACTTGTTTACATTCAAGTCTACCTTTGTATATATAAATAGGTTGGGTTTGGCTTATGTTTTACCTAGAATGGGTCAAACGAATGAAGCCAGCTTAATAAGGTTGACCCACTTGTTAACATCCTATTTTTTCTTTCTTTCTAATCAAACAAGCTTCTCACAAGCATTTTCACAAACATCTAGTGTGCATATACTTTCAAGTCAAAATTGTTCTTAAAGCTAAAAGTGAATCATCTTTGATAACCATCAATAGTTTAACATTACAATGGTTTAACATATGTGTTATAGTAGTTTAAGATCACAAGCTATACAATATAGTTTTTTGAAGTCACCTTTGGCATTCTCTTCAATTAGTTGCTCGTGCTGAGTTCCCACATGTTCTTCAAATTCAACTATCTCTGACAACCATCAATAGTTCAACATCAATTAAATGTATTCTTTCTAGAATCTAGAAACTACAAACTAACACATGAATTCACAACATCAATCATATGAAATTAAATCTTCAATAACAAAAGATTACAAACTATCAAATGTATTCACAACAAAAACATCAATTACATGTATTCTTCCAGAAACTACAAACTATTAAATGAAATAAAATCTTCAATTATGTGATGTTTGTAGGTTCAAATAGATGAAAATCGCATCTGCATGTTCAATTATATGAAATTAAAGGTTCAATTTCGTGATTTTGCATCTCGATTTGAGAAAGTTGCGTCTGCGATTTTATAACAAAAAATACATCAAATTACCTGTAATTTAATGTTCGTAGGTTGAAATTGCGTCTTCAATTTCTTGTTTAGTTGCAAGTTTGGTCGATTTTTGTTGCTGATATTGCAATTTTGTAAACCTAGTTCAGGCTTCCTGCGCGTATTGTGTGTTCTGTGAATTTTAATTTATTTTATTTTTGTAAAAGACTGAAATACCCTTGAAAATGGTAAAATTTAATTGGTTTTTCTATTCTCATAATATTTTCCATACTTTAATAATCTCAACTCGATAAACATTATGGTTGCACATATTTGTATAAATCTAGATAATGATTTGCTGATGTGAATCGTGACATGAACTCGTATATATTCTACTAACTGAGCAACATTTATATTAGTAACACATGCAAACAAAACAGATGAAGTATTAAGTTCCAAAAAATTAAAGATATGATGTTATATCAACAATCATGCTAAAAACAAGAAGATATTATAACTAAGAAATTTTTAGTCAAACATACATATGTAGTCATAGAGAGTTAGAGAGAAGAGGGACTAAATATATGGTACTCCCTCTCAATAGCTCAACCATGCAAAATATATATGTATTGTCATTTTGTTTAGCCAAATATATCACACTTCGAAGTATTTCACCATTTGACATTTAATAATTGCCGATTGATCCATAATTTTCATTTGTTTTTACAAAACCTATTGATTCATATATATATTTGCATCTTTTGTATATAAGACTCATTGATCCACTAGTAAATGATGACGACAATAATCAAAAAAAAAAATTCACCGTTCAATTTATCAAAATAATTATACTTTTTTTATTATGGTTTAATATAATATATTATCATTTTTTAGTTTGCCCTGTATATATGTACAAATACTCATACAATTAATACAACTAGTTCTAAAGCAGACATCATGACACCGAAAAGAGAAGCATTGAGTAAACCATAATGGATATGTTTTTTATATTCAAACTTGGTGTTGCCTTTTTTTAAAAAAAAGTTTAGCAGAATAACAAAGACGATTTTGCTATGATTTACAGATAAAATCAATGAATTCATAAATTAAACTACCCAATGAATCTTCCATGATGGAATAATTCAAAATCTAATGAGTATTTACTTTTAAGGCCAAAAGTAACATTCTTAATAATTTATTATTATAGACTTTTCAATAAAGGCAACAGTCACTAGCTCAAGTTCATCAAGTTATCATTAATACGTTCAGGTTAAAGATGTTTTCTTTTCGATTTTTTGTGATATGTTTGGCTGGTTTTATAGCCTGGTCTCTTTATAGAGTGATGGGTGGGGTTTCATCGAGTCAGACTGAATATTTGCCTCTGTTATTTCTAGGTTTTACCAGGTTGTCATTGTATGCATGTTAGGTATATATCTACTTGGGCTCTTAAGCTCTGTGCGTTAGTCCGAGTCTAATGTGAAGTTTTTCCACGTATGATTACATAATGTTTATATTCATTAATAAATTTGCCGGGTAATCCACTTTACCCAAAAAAAAACAAAAACATTATTGTTGTAATATATAAAAATCGATTCCAACAAACTAAAATAAAATCATCAGCGTATAGTATTTGCGGTAGTCATTGTAGACGTTAGTATAAACTTACACAACTTTGGACCAATGTATAAAAACCTTAATTAGTTGCCACCCATGCTTAAAATGGGTTAATAATAAGTTACATTCTTGAAGTATGATACTATAAAGTCTCTTTCATAAACCATATACTACGTGTAAAATTACATCATCATGCCGTGAATTAACATAATGAGGCGATCGAAACTATCAGCAAATATAATAATGAATATACGACATGTGAAATATTTTTCGGTTGATGAAATTACAACGGAAAAGGCATGAAGCTTTCTTAGTCTCTCAAAAAGGCATGGATTGTGCTTGATTTCCGATACATCATACGTAGATGATGATCAATTAATTAGAACTGCATATTCATTCACAATTACCAAGATACATGTATGGGACCTTGGATAAAAATATGAAATGGGGCATTGCTTGCTCAACATGATATGATGTCACCATGTATACACAAAAGATTAACATATAAATATAAATACGGTTGTTCAAATGAATGCGGGTTTTGTTTTAGAACGGAAGAGTTAATAGAAGAGTTCAATTTGATAAAATTCTATTTTCTGTTTATGTTTTTTAAAATTAAATATTTTAAAAATGACAAGCCAAAAAAATATAAAAATTATATCATAAAAACAATTTTTTTTTCCAATTTTTAGTGGGTTACGAAAACTGGTAACACATGTGTTACCAATGACTATCACATGTGTTGCATGCGATAGTCGCTGTTAACACATGTGATAGTCGCCGGTAAGATATGTGTTAGTTGTTGGTAACACATGCGCTACCAATTTTTAAAATCCATCAAAAAAAGAAAAAAAAATTCGTCGAAAGTATGTCATGTAGATGTTTAATCGAAGATGAAAAAATGCTAGTTTTTATGATATAATTTTTATAAATTTTTGACTAACAGTTTTTGAGATATAAAATTTTTAAAAATGTAAGAGTTTTGTTATTTTGATGAAAATAAACAATTGAAATTTATTCTTTCAAACTTTTAAAAATTAATACTCAAATATACCTTTGGCTTAATATAAAACACAATTTTCATGGATAAGATTAACGTCCATCATTGTTATAGTTATTTTATATAACCAATATGAGATAATGTGCGCTACGAAAACACCTAAACGTATATCGGAGATGATATAGACAAGGGTTGTACTATATATTTATTAAGAGTAAATATAACTATTAAATAATAATTTTTTTATTACAAAATAATATATTCTTATAAAATGTATTCATTAAATAGTTAAAGTATTTTATAAGTTAAGAAAAATACTCCGTATGTGACACTATCTTTTCTAGTACAGTTTTTTTTTAGTATCTATCGAGACTAAAATCCGAGTTTAATTTGAATTGTTCGATATATAGAAATAATAAATTTTAATTTGAGGTTTAGAGAGTGATTTCATTTTTATTACATTAGTCAAATATTTGGAGTGGGAAAATATGATACAAACTACAAATTGGTTACTATGGAAATACCAATAGCTTTCAATACAACTAAATATATAAGTGACCTGATAAACGTTAGTTTTAAATACAACTTAACATGCATCATCTCATAGTATAACTAATGAAATCATAGCGAACACCGCTTATCTATTATTTGAATTTATATTACTTTTTATCTACTTTACTTTAGTATAATTAAAAACCCACAATTACCCCGCACTTTTTATAAACTCTCTCACTAGTTAGAATTTGCTCGTCTGAAGCGTTTAAGTTTAAATTCAATTAGTCTTTAAGAACTTCACATGAGTTACACTCACCACTTACTCGCACTAGTTAGTGTTTGTATGTAATAAGTAATTTAGGATACCCTGCAATACAAATATAAAACACCCCACTGATACCGCGATGTTCGGTCACTGTCCGGCAACCCCAACTGATGACGACGCACCGTGACAAACTGACCGTTCGTAGCCGCATCATACCTCTCTCACAGTAGATCTTAATAAAGGAACTTTCAACCTTATTGAATCACCAAAGACTCACCACACTACGCTCGCTATATTTCTCAACCTCCTCACAAAAATCGCTAATCAACTCCCATTTATATAGGCAACGCTAAACTTCTTCACCAAATTAACTATTCTTAAAGTTATCTTGATCTTTAAAGCCTCTTTATTTAGATAATTATAAACAAATTTTAACATGTCCATCGCGAACACACCTAGGACTAAACTTCAACTCACGTCCTCAAGTAATTATGAAAAGTGTCAATCACTTGATCAAGGTCAGCTAAACAAAATATGTTCATTCTATGTGAATATGTAAAAGAGAGGGAGTTTTATGTTGACATGATTATGAAAAGGCTAGGTGGCTAACCCAACCCAACAACCCTACCTTGGATCCTATATTGCCAAAATAATGGTACATTGACCAGACCAAACTCCACCACCATCCTCCCACAGATGAGGTGAGACTAAACCATCATATCAAGTTCTTGAAATATTACACTTTACCCCTTCCAACTATCTAGAATACCCATATAGCTCCTTACAAATGGATTTACCCACTTTTGTCCCTCAACTACTGATAAACCAACTTGTAATCAATCATCCATCAGTTGATATCCTCAATAAAAATCCAAAAAGGAACCTAAATTATACCCCAGAAAAGTACTTGTGCATTAATGAAACTTTTATTAAAATGAGTTCCAAACGAAAGTTTTTCTTGTAACAAACATTTTTGCATACCCGGTCATGTTTTCATATATGTTGGCATAAAAAGACAGATGCTGTTTTCAGAATTTCAAACAATAGGAACTTATTGGACAATCTAAAATTAGAATGAGAAAAAAGGATTAGAGTTAACACAACACGGGTTTGAAATGTCCTGTCACGATAAAACTTCCAGATGCACAAATAAGCATATCTTTTCATTTGACTAACTTTTGTTATGCAAGACCATGAGCACAACTGAACAAGAACAAGCAATTCACATGGCGTGCTATATATCAAGAAGGAAAAAAAGTAAAAAGTAAAAATTGCATGCTTAAACACAAATATTCCATCCTGCAAGTTTTAGCATCATTATGACTAATTTGACCTATACCAACCGTCCAACTAATAGGAGCTCCGAATTGCTTCCTATTAAAGTTTGACTAAAGTATTTGTAAAAATCCATTCACCCAAATTGCACTTAATTACTAGTTCATCATTATTCAGGGTCCGCCCCATCCCAAAAAAATTAGAAATAAAAATAAATTGAACTTTTGATCCCACAAAAGTTCAAGTTAAACAATCAGCTTAATTCTTTGTGGCTTGTTTAGGGGTAAATATGCTTAATAATTAAAACTTCCTATCCACAATCTCATATTGCTTATACATTGCATATGTCAAGTTAACATCACTTACCACAAACACCCATGATTCATTCCCTTACTTAGTGGATGGTATAAGTTGCAATCATATTCATTCCCCTCATATAAGCTTGTCTTTATTGGGCATAAGAGTTTATACAAATCCATGCTTCACATTCCGACTTTATCCTATTCATATCCTAGGCTTTTTAATGTTCATTTGGCAGACAAAAACCCCTCTAAAAAGCTATATGCTCTCTCCAAGATATGATTACTCTTCTTAGTCAAACAAATTACTTGTTTTTTGGAAGTTTTTAACACGTTAAGGAATAGAGCCACGTTTATTGCCAAAACGGAGATTAAAACTGTAGAAGTGCCAAAGAAACATAATCATAAACTGAAATGGTCAACCACTTGGTTGAAAGCTTTAGTGGTCCTACTCGATCCTAACTGATATAGCACTGTAACTTTGATGTTTAGTAATAATTGACACATGATATTTCTATATTAATTTTATAATGACAACCACTTGAGATTAACATAAAAATGATGATATGTATAGGCAGCTTTAATGCATAGAAAATAGTTCAAACAAGTCACAAGTGTGTTCTGTGAGCTGAGTCCAAAGAATTTCTATAATTAGGTCATACAACACATAGAATAATTTTTGACAGTTTTCAAGTTCATCCTATTGATAGTTATTTCTTGAGCTAGCTATGTTGTAATACATTCAACTAAGTCAAGGATGAAGTTGAAGTTGAAGATGAAGAATGAAGACCCAACAATGGGAATGAAGTTCTATTGGAAGCCAACTCGGAAAATGAAGATCATCACACTAATTGCAGATTCGGGTTGATGATTCACAAACACTTTGGAACAATGATCCTTATCTAAATGACATCTTTAGAGTTGTACAAATGTACATATTTGCTAAAGATGACCGTTTGTGCATATGGTGTTCCCTCTATCAATATCAACCAATTGCACAAGTGTGTGCAATACACATATGACTACATACAGCAAACTTTGTCTGGCAACCGTAAAAATTGAATTTTAGAAGTCATCATGAGAAGATCAAGCATGAGCACCAACAAAGAATCTATGCGGGGTCCAAAGTGCGAATATGGCCTTTCTGTAATAATCATTAACTACAAGGGCATACTCTTGACTTACTTCTATATATACAACAAATATCAAATCTAAACAACCTTATACAACAAATATCTAATCTAAACAACCTTATTCAGAAACTAAGCATTTCATTTATAGATACTGAAAAAGGTCGTTTTAGCCAGTGCCTTTTTACGTTAAAACAAAACACCAGTAAAATGGGAAATTGTATAATTCGACAAAACGAGGTCATGCAAATGGGTCAGGAAGTCACCAGACATAAAGAACCCATAAAAGTTCATCAAGTCTTACCAGACATACTTCCTGTTAGTGGTCAGATGTATTGTCCAGTGCCATTGCCCATGGAATTCAACAAGAACTCAGAAATAAAGGCAGAATCAGAAAGCAGTAATGGAGTTGTGAGGATTAAGCTGGTGATAACTAAGCAAGAATTGGGGCTGATAATGAGAAAAGGTGGGGTTTCAGTAGGTGATTTGGTTTCTCATATGAAAAAAGAAAGCTCGAATAAAGCTGTGGTGATTAAAGATGAAGACAGTAGAAATTGTGGAAGATGGAAACCAGTCTTAGACAGCATACCTGAATTAAACTAGTGTTCATGATTGAATACCTCCATAGCTTTAACATAAAAGAACATGTACTTAGTAAGTATGAAAAGAACAGTGAAACATGATCGATCAGCATAAGTTGTAACAGCATGAAAGATACAAACATAATAATATGTATAGTTCAAGCAAATGCTTGGAAATAGATATGCATGGAAATAAGATACAAACATAATAACAGCATATCCATGTAATCAGATTGCTAGCATGTTAATGGTAACAAAAATGAACTAATTTATTTTAATATATACTATCATAGATGTAAAGGGGGTTTCGTATGACTAGCTGTTATAGCGTGGTGATTTTGTCCTTATCCTCATTGCCCCTACCTAAAACAAAAAGTGCGAAATATTATTGATTACTATAAACATACAAACTTTCACCTTATATCTATATACAACTCAACAACTTAGCTTTTGCTCTCACAAGCAAAAGTCAACACAAGCATATAATTTTCCTTCTGAAAGGATGTAGCATAACTGATATCACTAAATGATTTGGTAGTTGCCGTCAGTCCAGATAGTCTCAATTAGTAAGAGGTAAATATTTTCCGATTGACATCCTAAAAGTCAGATGACTCGGAAACTGTGTATGAAGCACGGTAAGTCCTAAGTTATACTGTGTAAATCACCGATAAAAGCAGCACCAAAATTAGGTGCGTTGGTGATGTCACTCATGTCAATATGGAATTAGAGACAGAAAAAATAAAGAACCAGCTTATTTAATCATTCTAGCTTTTAAAAGATCAAAGAAACGGTTCAAAATGAACTTACAAGTATAGTCATCAGTTTGTCATAGCTCACTAGACTCTACTCCAGTAAAAAGGCACGTGTGATATTTAATTAAAGGAAAACTTGAAACCTGTTCTTAAGACATATAGTGTGACTGATTCTTGTTTATTCATGCCAGCTTGAATTAGATTATTCGCAGTTGCTAAAAAAAATAAGCTGTCATAAACAGCGACAACCAGAGTAAGTGGAATCCTACGGTATTATTGAAAAGGAATAGAACTGATACATGACAATCAACAAGAAAATACAGATTAGCAACATAAGCAGGAATTGCTTATGAACTTGAATATGAAGTTTATGCACCTAGAGCAGTTATAAGACTAATTGCCAATCAACTATACTAGTTGCAAGTACTAAACAAATAAATAAGGCTCCTTTCGACACCCTCAGAGACGATCAAATTAATTGGTGAAATCACCTTTTTCCCGAGAAGGTGAATCAGTTTTCAGTTAGGCTTTCGCAATAAATCTGGGATCCCAGGTACAGTCTCACAAACTCATGTCATCTATCAAATTAATATACTTATTAGGATCTGAACCTTCACTGATTAACAAATAAGGAAAAAGTAACCAATAATTGGCTATCAATATACACAGATAACTGAATACATTTAACCATCCTATCAATTATTCAGCTTCTTATGTATTGTTCAAGATGCAAATATGTTTCTTGATCTACAGTGCAGGAGCTCATTGCCCAAGAAGTTTTCACATGCCAGAAATTGCAATGAAATCCTAATCCTATGTTGAACCCTTTGAATAACAAGAACATGATCTCATGTATTTAACTCCCCTCGGTGGTCATAATGGTTAATAGACTAATGATTTCAATAACCAAAGAAATTTTCTAAAGGAATTCAGGATGTAAACAACCTTTTGAAAGGAGGATAACTCTTCCCTTTGGGGAGATCCAAGGTTCAAATCCCACTTCGTGCAAACAACATTTGGGGCCATGCAAGTCTCGTTGGGGAGAGATTTACTCGGACCAACTCTGTGTGGCGGTGGGTTTGGTCCCTGTGGAATAGTGGCTCACCAAGGTGGTGCCAAAACCACGGCTAAGAATGAAGTTAATAAAAAAAAATTCTACCATGTGAGATTTGCGAGACAGAACTAGTGAATACCGGTGTTGTACCTAAGATCATCAGTTATAAAAATGGTTTCAACACTATTCAACATGGACTCTTTCCATGACTCGTGATTCACAAAAAGCTACTACACTATAATTTTATCCTCCGAATAGATAATAGTGAAAGAAAACTTATTTCTACCACACTGAATAAGCTACTTAGACATTCTATCAATTTCAGTCAGAAAGTCACAAAGCACTATTCATTCCCAGGTTATCAGGAATTCATTTTTATTCATTATGTGTGATGAAGGCTTCAATTCCATTGGTTATACAGTAAATCTTCCTACAAGATATATCTACTGGACCACTACTAGACCATTAAAATGTGGCATGGTTGGATTTTATTTGTGATTATGTCAAGGGTTTTGGTACGTAAAGGCAATTAAATATGGAGCGGTGTTACAACATGCTCTTTCCTGATGATCATAACTTGTTCAGCCAACTAACAATCCCCACAAAGTGAATAAAACCACATCATGATTCACAAGAAATTGTGTGTGCGTTACATTTACAATGTGAAAAAGTAGCATAGCCAACAACATTACAGAGATTACCTTTATATTTTATATCCATCGTGAGAAGAAAGCAATTCTATACACTAAATACAGCCAACATATCACATAATTTATTCATCACCCTTTGCATATATTTTTGAACTCGTTACTTTCAGTTGCATAGAAAACACAGACATCTGTATGCCCAGGCTGCTGACAATTGTAGAATGAGGAGCTACTTGCCTACTCTTGTTTCCTTTCCACTTCTATGGAAATTTCATTACGTCGTGTAAATGGAAGTGTGAATGGTGGATTGTACTGGAAATACATAGGAATTGTTATTGTCCTGTTTGTATAGATGCGTTTCGTTTAGCAAAAAGTATTGTACATTACCTGTGCAACTTCCACCAATGAACCACTACTTACTTTAAATTCAGTATCGTTCTTTAGGATTTTGCGAAGTGTTGATTCCCGGCGCATAACATCTTCATCAGTGACAAAACCTTAATTGTCATGGAACAGGAGTGAGCCTCAAGGATTACAAGATTCCTTTTTCTTTTTTGATTTTAACATTTGTTATCAAAATGGCTAATTGATTGTTTCCCATATAATACTATCATTATAGGAATTTTAACCTGAAAAGGCTACAACAGCCACAGTTCTGCCTGGCACCTCTTTGATAGTTACAGCAGAGTTTTTGGGCAGTGGCAAGTTGGAACCATACTTCGAAGGCATCACAAATGACATTTTCCACTTATCTTGATCTTCCATCTGAATATTGGTAAACAAATGGAATGTCTAAAATGAAAATGTGATGCAATGTAATCAACTCATCTTTTTAAATTCATTATTCATTTAGTCATTCCAATAGAATGCTAATCAATCATACATTTGCTCAAATATGGACATAGTTCACAAAGAAAGCATAGTATTTGGTTCTAAAATTTAAACCAACAGCTTTGAAAGTCCATTAAAGAGATGAAAACATATCTGTCATTAACTAAGTTCCAAATAACTTTATGAAAAAGGACCTACTTTCTTTGTTATCACAGGGGTAGTCATATCCATCTTCTGGCCACCTGACTGCATCCTTCTTGTGACAACAGGAGTCGTCATCTCCATCGTCTTATTTGCCGTATTCTGCAAAAAGAAGAATATACAAATAAAACAAACTAGAAAACTATAGTTTAATCGAAGCATAACCTAAAACCGCTAACAGTAAATAAAATACCTTACCAAACAGGTACTCAGCTAGTACATTGAACGATTGAGATGACCCATTCATATCAAAACCATATCTCCCAGGCATTGTAGTCTCAGCTACAAAGTAAGACTGATTAAAAGTCAAAATGAAAGTTAATATCTCTTAATAACTAGTAAATTAAAACATATAAAAAAAGTTAATAATAAAATTAGGGACTACCTCAAGTTCTCTAATCTCATACTGATCATTTCTACTCAAAACTCTAAACTTCACAGTTTCGAGGTCCGGAACTGCAGATACAAACTCCACATTATAATTAAAATAGAAACCCTAGCATAAATCTCTTAAATAATATAAGTACCTGACATCAAAGCTTCCTCTAAATTCTGACTCTCAAATCTCTTCGGAAACACGTATTTAGCAGTTTCTGTCGCCAAATCAGCCAAAACTACAACGAATTTAATAAAATTACAATTAGACATAAAATAAGGTGATTTAATTTACAGTTAGAGATGAAATTAGGGTAAGTGTGAAGACATTTACGTCGTTGAGAGACGGAAGTAGTTTGTGAAGCGAGAGCAAAGATAAGCGATACTCGAGCTTCAAGAGCGGACATATTGCTAGTGGTGGTGGTGGTTCGTCTTCTGGAAACGACGGATGATGGTGGTGGTCTTACGGTGGCCATTGATTTGAAACTTAGGGTTTGGGTAGAAGGATAAACTAATTGAAACATGATGATTGTGGTGTAAATTTGTGTTTGAATTTCAGTTGGGAAATAGACGGGTGGTGGTGATGGTGGTTTGTATTTTTGTGCAACAGATTTTTGTATCTACCGGTGGGGAATAGCTTTGTTATATAAAAAAAGAACCCATCATTCTTTACCTTTAATAAAAAATATTTACTCTAGTAAATATTGGACGATGTTTCCGGTGCAAGTTACTTCGTCTTCGTCCTTCACTGCATGTTATCGTTATATTGCTTGCAGTAGTAACTCCCTTCACTGTACACCACTATAAACTGAGACCCATCTTTTAATTATTTTTCATTTTTGTTAAAAATATAATTACATTTAATTAATAAAACACTACAGTTAATTTAAAAAGTAGTTAATTAATAAAAATAAAAACATTAAAATACTAAAAAAATACTTTAATTAAAAATAAAATTTCATTAATAAATAAAGCGTTACAATAAAAAAAACAAAAACGTTACTATTTAAAAAACGCTAAAATAAATAAAACGATAAAATAGACAATAAAACAAACATCTAACGTTACAAGAAAACGTTCTACACATTTCTATAGTTTGGTGGAAGTGTCCAAATGTGCTCGGTGAGATCGTTTCGTAGACTGTCGTTCACCGTTTTATCGCGTATTTCTTTTACTCTTGCTTCACGCGCTACAACTCTTTCCCTAAATCTACCACGGACCAAGTTAGCCGGATCCGAGAGAAACTCTTCCTCAAGCGAACTTATTGCAAATCCGTTATCTTCTTGAATCATGTTGTTCAAATCACACAAGTGAACATTGTTCTCTGAAATTTTGTGCACGCTCATTGCTCTGGAATGACACTTAATTATTCCCCACCTACCTTGAAGCACACCAAATGTCCGCTCCACATCCTTCCATGCACTTTCTGGCATTTACTGAACTTGTGTCGTTTCTCATCAATTGGACACGAATATGCCTTCAGTAGTGTAACCCAATCTAGATAAATACCGTCAGCGAGATAATGATTCTTATAGGTTCCCCTTGAACGGATCCAACGGGGTAACAACGTTTGTTAGAGTGCGGAATACTCTAAGAAACAATATGAGTGTTTAAAACACGTTTATCTCAATAATAATCCCTTACTTCGTATGTATTCGAACTTAGTTAGCTGAACTCAGTTTGTATGAAAGCTATTAAATGATATTTTTGTTGGTGCATGTTTTGTGACAACAGCTTCTAGTTTGTAATAGTTAGGTTTAGAAGTAATTTTGTTAATCGTTGTAATCGTTAACTTAAGTTTTGTATGTGTATTTTGTAGGTTCGTACGAACTTAGAAAGCGCCTAAGTTCGTACGAACTTAGTTGTGTATAAATACCAAGTTGTAAAACTTTATTTGTACGCTTTTGAAACTGTGATATTCGAATATACTGATCTAAGTTCGAATACATACGAATATACATTGAAAACACTTGCATTTCACTTGTTTCGTTGTTGTTTAGTGTATTATACCATTCCGCAAACTAATACACGTTGCAATCCCGTTTGGATCCGTTCAAAAGGGACTTTCAATTGGTATCAGAGCCTTTAAACAATTTGTTTTTGGTTCGGGGTAAAAAAACCTTAAAGAAACGAGAGAATACAATCGATTTTGGGGTTAGAAACTTAGTTTTTGACGTCCAAAGGTGTTATATATCACTTTATACGGAGCTGTTTCGAATTTGCAGGTTGAAACGAACCCAGATCTAAAAATTTCAGATCTGAGTTTTTCAACAGCAGATCGTACGAACTTAGAAAGCATCGTATGAACTTACCCAAAATATCTTTCGAACTTACAGCTGTAAGTGAGCTGTAAGTTCGTACTAATATACCCCTTCGAACTTAGATTTTGTTCGAACATACTAAGTTCGTACGAACTTATAAGTTCGAAAATTCCTAACTTCGTACGAACTTAACCTTTCACAAGTTCAAAGAAAAGTTTTTCTAACCAGTGTAGTAGCAATAGGAATTTTTATAATTCGAATGATTGCTATAAATCTAGGGTTAGATATACTTCAAAACATATGTCAGTCAATCAAATACTTTTCCAAAAGTCTCCAGATAGAAGGCTTAGTGGTAGCTCCTCCCATTCATCAACAGGTGGGAATTCCAAAGTATCCATGTCACCTGAAAGGCGAGATGGATATCTGAAGGAATTTACATTTGTTGATGTGAATGGTCGATCCAAGTCCGTGGTGGCTTGGGTCCCCCTTTGTAACTAATGATTTTTATCTAGTGTGCAGAGTGCAGAAACACATACTTCAGAGGCTACAAGTTCAGCAAAAGACGTAGCGACTGAGGGGGAGATAAGATCAATTATGGGATGATAATCTAGCTGATTTTTATGGTAAGGCTTTTGATAAATCAAATTTTAAATTGTTAGTCCACATCGCTGGAATGACAAATCATGAGTAACATATCTCCCTTAAGAACTTTTATCTATCTTTATTTCTTAGGATTTTTAGTTAGTTTGGAAAAACAATAAAAATATGAGTGTCACTGTAATAACGCGAAGAAATGATGAAAACATTACCCATGACTAGAACATTATTATATGTGTGGCTTTTAGATGTGGTACATACACAGTATAAAGTACTTTAAATATAAATGTAACTAATAGCTTCATCATACGATGTATTGGTAGGCATTCAACATAACGGTTTTCAAGTACCTAATCAATATAAAATAATACGGTTATTCTGTGCAATCTCTATTTTGATGTATGACATTAAGTCTTAATTCTTAGGAGATAGATTGTACCTGAATACATATTTTTGGATATATATATATATATATATAAAGCATTTCATCTGGGGGGTTCACTAACTGTTTCTTTTGCTATATCTTGAAACATGTTGACCTAGACTCAGTCAGTGTATCCTAAAAATAGAGCAAACTCGACCAAGAAACAAGAATACCGTTTTCAAGGTCTCTAGTCAAACTATGTCGCTTTGTTGTACGAAAGTACAGACCTGTCACCTCTGGTTTGATTTTAGATTTGTTAGGCTCTAACCCTAGTCTAGTCTCTTCACATGTACAAAAGTACATTGCTCTTAATATAAAGGACTTGACTTTAGAGATGAAATTAAATTAAAAACATCCATTACATGGAATTCTGGACTTTCTCGATCCTAAGTGTATATCAAATGTGAGATACATAGATAATCGTGAACAATAACTAACCTTGTACCTGAAAATTCTGAGTGTTGACTGCTTAAGTGGACAACAATACCGATAATCGTTGTGAACTATAAATTACATACATAATAAAGGAATAATTCAATTCCTAACTGTGTATCGTACGCATCATTGTCACACCCTGCTAAAGCGGAAACACGAGATGTAACAGTACAATGATTTCACAATCGAAAATTACAAAAGATCACCGTTCAACGGTCTACAATTAATACATTACATAAGGTCTTACAAGCGTTTACAGCACAAAAGTAAATAATCTAAACATGCGATTACATCCAAAAAAGAAAATCCCGTAACGCTACAGCAGCATAGATCATATAACGGGTTTAGCTTCAATAAACAAGTGGTGACTAATTCCTGAAAAGCATGTAAAAGTAAACAGGTCAACTATGAAACATAGTTGGTGAGTACACAGGTTTTGTGTAATGAAAGACCCTTTTTCCAGTGTTTACAAAGTCTAGTTTAAAAGTTCCACGTTACTACGTGATTAGTTCGCAAAAGTAGTATGTTTAGTGTCGAGGCTCATACAAAGACGATAATCATCCGATAAGTTCTTGAAATCAATTTTTAGGATAGTCAAACGCTATTGCGCGGATAATTATAAAAGTAATTCGTTAAAACAAGGCTCATTTAAGAGCGATATTCATTTGATAGCTAGATTCATTTGTTAATCGATGTTTTGTTTGCAAAGGAGGTTTATTTAAGAATGAGGCTCATTTAGGAGCGATTCCCTTTTTGTACTCAATTAAAAGTCGTGATTCATTTATAACGCCCCGCTCATATTTTCAAAGGAATATTTAAATCACGTTTATAAAACTCAAGATATAGTGTTTAATAAGTTCAAGTTATGTTTATAAAACTCATATTGTAGTATTTAATAAGTTCATGTTACGTGTATAAAGCCAATGGATCATTAAATCAATATCAAAACGTTTAAAGTCTCAACAGATTATTATGTCGAAGTTCATACGAATGCGCGACGTTATTATGAAACCACGTTTATCATTGTCCAAGACCACATTGATTTATAGTATAAAACTCAGGTTATAAAATCTATGGTTTTAAAGAAATATGGTTTCTAATGACAAAGTCATTTTCAAGTTCGGGTCGTAAGGTTTATAGTTTCAAAGAAATGTCGTTTCAAACGACAAAGTCATTGTAAAGCTCGGGTCGTAAGTTTATGGTTTCAAAGAAATATTGTTTCAGATGACAAAGTCATTGTAAAGCTCGGGTCGTAAGTTTATGGTTTCAAAGAAATATTGTTTCAGGTGACAAAGTCATTGTAAAGCTCGGGTCGTAAGTTTATGGTTTCAAAGAAATGTCATTTCAAATGTCAAAACGTCATACGTTTATAGTCGTTTATGAAATTTCTATGCTATCACGTTATAATGTCTATAGTCACAATGAGTTATTATGCTTGAGTCCACAACCAAACCTACAACCGATAAACCTTTGCCCCAAAGAGAGATGCCCTATCGTTGGCATTTAGGATGATGGGATGCACTCACGTGGCCGCGTGAGTGGGGAGGTGGTCTCGCTCCCAAATAGTACTATTCATATGCATCATTTGGCTCATATAGAGTTAATGGTCGTGTAGATATACCGGGGACTTTAGATACGATAGAAAACAAGCATATAATCATGTTCGTATAAACGGAAAACATTCACGACATTATGTGTAATCAATACGACATTTTAACCATGTGAAGTATTCGAAAGTAAGCATAGCATATAGCATAGCATAGCATTTGTAAATCAAGGATAGCATTTGTAAAACGCGCATAGTATAAGCATAGCATTCGTAAATCAAGGATAACATAAGAATAGTATTTGTAATCCAAATATAGTAGTTAGATCATATAGCATGCTTTTCACCCCAAAAATTTAAGTAAAACGTTAAAAAGATGGGCTGTGTAAACTCACTATTAAGCGTGAGCGGAAGGATGGATGTAATGCGCGTGCCGACTGGGTTTGACTCCTATCCATTTCCTAAGAACACAAGGTTTCTAATTAGTTTTTGACTAATACGGTTTGTTAGGATTGCTTAGCTAGCTAATTAAATTACAAAGTGTCGTAAAAGTTTGAATTTCCATTTAATTTACGATGTCGGTAATTGTTCGAGTTGGGAACAAAATAATGGAAATATATGAATACAACATCTAAAAATTACCAAACTTGGTATGAAATATGAAATATAGTTCACAAATTTTCTGTGAAAATTTGGGGATTTTTAGACTTATGGATTATTTATAATCATTTTATGTCTAAAAAGTGGGATAATTATGGGAAAAATAGTAATTATTCACTTAAAATTCTGGAATTTTTACCAGATCATTTTCTACCAATTTCTAAGTTTGTGTAAAATTTTCAAGACGTTTTGAGCACTGAAACTTTGGTTCCCAACATTATGCGTTTTAACGAGACGTAAATCGGAAAACATATCAAAACACTTCCAAAGAGTGTTAAATTTTGAGGATGGTGTCATTTTCTGAGGAAAATGACACTGGAATTTTCCCATAATTATTTTATGTCCAAAAGTATTTTTCATGATTATTTCACCTTTTGTAGGCTTTATTTGCATTAATTTAGGAAAAATACTTATTTTTTTTCAAAAATTCCCATTTTTATTTTCAAGACTCTTTTCATGATATAGTTACTGAGAAAAATAATCCTCAAAATTTTAAGACGTTTTATCTAGCACTTATATATTTTTGAATCATCACAACACAAGTATTTGCAATTTACAAGATTACAACAATGCATGATGTTCATGCATTTTCTAAAAATACTTAATCCTCAAGATAAATTCCTATCTTTTTATAATACTGAGATATACATGTTAGGAGTCTAAAATAATTTTTCTTAGATTTATAGAACACCTTAAGACCCATGAACAAGTATCACAACAAGGTGCTCATAGAAAAGTTACTGTTTGCGCATCAGTTTTGTGTGATACATTTGGAGGTTGTAAACTCAATGGATTTGAGTGATACCAGTGGGGTTTTAAAGGTAAGACATTAAGCTAAATTCTAGAAGAAAAATCAAGATTTTTGGACCATTATTCACTGAGTTATGGTTGTTTCAAGTAGGGTCAAAATCTGGACAGATTGCATGCATGACAAAGTGATCTTTTTGGTGTGATTTCACTACCAAACGATTTTTAGACCTCATCCAAAGATTGAAGTCTTGTCTTTTATGCATGAACATGTGTTTTACAGAAAAATAAACATATTTTAACATTTTAACCATTTATTCTAGCAAGAACATGTAAATAAACTCTATAACATCAAAAAGTCGACTTTTTCGGTTTGATTTCGGTTTGATCATGGGTTGCCCTTTTGTTTTAACACTTAAACAAGTGTAAGGGAACCTACAAACCATCAATCCTTGTATGAGAATTTTTGCCATGAAAAAGGCATAAAATCCATGTTTTTACAAGAATCAAAGTAGGAAATTGCAAGAATGGAAGCTAGAGATGGTGTGCATACCTTAGAAAGTTGGTTTAGGTGTATGAACACCTTCAAAGATATGATTTAAGGATGGATATTCTCTGGAGTTTAGTGTGTGAAAAGAGAGGTTTTGTGTGTGTTTTCTTGAGAGAAAATGAGAGAAATGATGAGAGGAAGAGTGTGTAAGTGGTAGAAGACTTTTGCTTGGAATATAAGTGGTTAGTGGAGAGGTTGAGTGGAAAAAAAGAGAGAGGGAAAGGGGGGTCCGGTTTTGGGTCATTAAAATGAGGTTTTTAACTTATTTTTTTGTCAAAATAAAATGTATATTAGTTTTAGTATTTATTTGTATTAAAATTGCACAAGTCTTATACATTTAAAGGCTTTAAATTGTGTTGTTTTTGTGCTTAATATTAGGGTTGTAAAAATTGATGTTCTAAATTTATAAAATACTTCAAATTGTATTTTAGATTGTTAATAATGGATATTCAAGTATTAGTTTGTCGGATTCGAGTTTCGTTTATTCGATTCGGGTCGCGTTTGCTGAGTTACGGAATTTCGGTTAATTCCGATTTTTGTGATGTCTTTGTGATTAAAGTTTGAGTCATGAAACTTTATCTTATAAGTTTATAACATTCATCAAAATGTATTTGATTCTATCACGATTGACATTCGCGAGTCAATTAACCGATTTTCGGTTGCGTTCACTGAGTTACGGAATTTCCGGTTAAATTCCGATTTTTGCGATATGATAACTATTTTGTGATGACTTATGAAATTTAATTTCACTTGTTTTCTTTGGCACTTTGTAACCTAATTTTGTGTTCCTCACAGTCTTAAAGTTCGCTAAGCAATCTCCTAGAACGTTGCGCGATTTCGGTAACTTACGATTTCGGTACTTAAGGAGTCGTAACCTAGACTTTTCACTAGGATTTTAGAGTGCTGTAAACGTAATTAGATAGACTAGGAATTTAAATGCGTTAATGACCTGAGATTTTTGACGGTTGTCACAATCATGGCTAATATGATCTTCGTAACAGTGACTCTTACAAAAAGAATGTGATTTTTAATATGAATAATTTCATATTTGGTTGTTTATTTTTAGTTATTTTTCAATTTTTAAATTGTACACATTTAAGTTCTTACTAAATGGGGAGATAATTACTTTTAATTGTTTATCTATACGATTAGACAAACAACTCGAATGCGATTTATTCAAAGCCTAGATATAACCAAGCATTGAAGCTAGAAGATCTAAATTCGAGGAGGATATTGGGGGTTTGCGTGTAAACAGACCGAGAGTGATGATGAAAGTGATGATGAAGATGAAATTCCACAGTTGGATAGATCTAATCATACTTGGATCTCACTTAGGGTCTTGTTTTGCTACGGATAAAGGCAAGACATAAGTTAAATGAAGACGATGATTATGAATTGCAAGATGATGATGCTGATTCTGGTAATGATATTAACTACACAGTCCAGCAAGAAGACGGTCTAGTGGGGCTATCATTAGTGAGCCGACTGCCTAATCCACAATCATCACCACACCCAAAATCACAACAACAATTCCAACCGCACCTATTACATCTATTTCACCACAGCGAGACAAATCGCTTGTTGAAGAGCACGGCAGCTCAGGGGGAGAAGCCTGGCAGGGGGTGAAGACTAGTTGTAAAGAAGATGTGTTGTGACAGACGATGATCCCAGTGACCAAACAATGTGAGTTGTCTAACTCTTCAACTGGAAGACTTGGTACGCTTAAATAGGGTAAGAGGGAGTCTAGTCAATCTAACAGAGAGAGATACCATTGAACTGACAAGTTTACTAGTGATAAATCAGAGTTAGAGAATACCTACAGAAGTCTAGTTCAGAAAATGAAGAAATGTCTAAAGGTGAATTGTAGTGATAGACCGAGAGGAGTTAAAATCTGAAAAATATGAAAATTCCTAAAGGTGACTCGGAAGCAACAAGAGTTGTTGAGGGTGTATGACATGATTTGATGAAGATGTCAGAAGCTAGAGATAGTTAGAGACATGAAGATTGAAGATGTCAGAGGATGTTGAAGACTTTGTGGAAAAGGTGTTCTATACACGAAGACAAAAGAGCTTAACAGAATCAAGATCGAAGACAACTCGAGTGACAACATCTCCGGTGAAACCAGAGCTATTGTAAAGGGGAAGTCTATTGGTGCATCGAAACTAGAGCTATTGTCAAGGGGGAGTCTGTTGGTGCATGTTTTGTGACAACAACTTCTAGTTTGTAATAGTTAGGTTTAGAAGTCATTTTGTTAATTGTTGTAATCGTTAACTTAAGTTTTGTATGTGTATTTTGTAGGTTCGTACGAACTTAGAATAGGTACGAACTTAGTTGCCTATATATACACATGTCCGAATATTTCAGAAATAAAGGTTTTTGAGAGTTAGGTTCGGAGTTGTAAGTTCGAATATACTGTGTAAGTTCGAATATTCAATAAAAGTGATAAATACCCATTTGTATTACTCGTTTGTTATCGTTTATGTTTATGTGAGGATTCCGCACTCGTATAAACAAGTTTACCCCGTAGATCCGAGCCCTAAGATATAACTGAGATTGAAACTATCGAGGTATTGCTTGGTTTGGATTACCCGGATAGTGATTGGTCAGAGTTAGAGGAAGGGGAGATCCTCAGTAAGGAGGTTGCTGATTGGAAATCAGACGAAGAGGTCATACCTGATGCTGATGCTGAGGTTGACGAATTCGCTATTGAGAAGCAGCCAATTACTGAAGTGTTCATAGAAAATGAAGCTGGAGCTGAAAAAGTGATAAACTTAGAGGACGAAGTAGCTCCTAAAGTTGAATCAGATTTAGAAGAGATTGAACCTACTCGTGAAGAGTTGAAAAAGCTGTGGTTCAGGAAAGCTGAGAAGGAACCAGAAATCAAATATAAGAGGGATATCAGGGTCAGAAGATCGGGCGAGCTGAATAAGGGCATCATCAGTTGGTTTTATGATAGTGAGATTAAACTGTTCATAATCAAGAGATATAATGGGATTCAATATCTCAGGAACAAACTGAAGGTCTTTAGCATGCTGCCAAAGATAGAGTTGAAGGAACTAGCCTGGCTAGACTTGGTGAATATTGGAAATGATCCTTACGCTCAGACTTTAGAGAGGATCGTTAAGCGTGAACGAAGATCGAATCAGTTTGTTGATCTGAAACAAAGAGAAGGCAGGAGAGTACCTGATCTGACCAGGATTGACCCATTTACTAACAAGCCGTGGATGAAGATGGTCGACAGACCGGTCAAGTGCTTGAAGAGGGTTCATTTGAAGAAAATGCCACAGAAAGTTCTTTCAAATCTCAAGTGGTGGTATGTTGACAGCAAGACAGCTGAAGCAGTTATGGAAGATGTTGAGGAAAATGTGGTGCTGAGAATATATGACAGTTTACATCTGGTAAACTTGTCGAAGGATAGCCTGATGAAGCTTCATGCAAACAAGATCTTGACCAGAGACAGTTGGAGGCATGAAGGCAGAAGATATTAGAAGGTCGTGAAGGTGTGCGTTGAAAAAGGCTTATGGGCTGAGAGTCGACAGAGTTGATCGAGAATCAAGTTCGACAGAGCCAGAAGACTGAAGACAGATAGAGCTATTGTCAAGGGGGAGTCTATTGGTACACGTTTTGTGACAACAACTCTTATTTTGTAATAGTTAGTTTTGTAATTAGTTTTTGTAGTTAATATATGTTCTTATTATTAACTTAAGCCTCTTTTGTGTAGTCATGTAAGTTCGTACGAACTTACATGTTCGTACGAACCTAGGATGTTCTTACGAACATGGTAAGTTCGTACGAAGCTAGAAGCAGCTAAGTTCGTACGAACTTAGCTGTGTATAAATACCAAGTTGTAAAACTTTATTTGTACGCTTTTGAAACTGTGATATTCGAATATACTGATCTAAGTTCGAATACATAGGAATATACATTGAAAACACTTGCATTTCACTTGTTTTGTTGTTGTTTAGTGTATAATACCATTCCGCAAACTAATACACGTTGCAATCCCGTTTGGATCCGTTCAAAAGGGACTTTCAATTTTCAAACTATGTATTTATAGGCAGCTAGGTTCGTACAAACTTAGCAGCTTCTAAGTTTGTACGAACTTACCTGCTAGTTCGTACCAGACATAAGTTCATACGAACCTGTAGGTTCGTACGAACCTGTATAAATACACATAAAAATATTCATTCAAACATTAATTAATAAATAACATATAAGAAAATATTCATTTATTAATAACAAAGACTTATTACAAACTAGACTATTACATAAAAGAAGCTGTTGTCACAACCATGTACCAATAGACTCCCCCTTAACAATAGCTCTAATAGTCTTCAGTCTTTTCCTCGTCTTCAGAGCATCTTCCTATCAACTCTGATTACTTCCAACCCAAATTCCTTTCTCGACGCACACTTTTACAACTTTCTGATATCTTCGGCCTTCGTGTCTCCAATTATCTCTGTATAGAATCTTGTTGATATGCAGCTTCATCAGATCATCTTTGGACAAGTTTACCAAGTGTAAACTGTCGTACACTTTCAGAATCACGTTCCCTTCATTATCCTCCATCACTGCCTTTGCAGTTTTACTATCCACATACCACCATTTTAGGTTTGCCAGAACGTCCTGTGGCATCTTGTTTAATGGAACCCTCTTCAAGCACTTGATTGGTTTATAAACCATCTTCATCCACGGCTTGTTTGTAATGGGATCAATCCTGGTCAAATCAGGAACTCTTCTACCTGCCCTTGGTTTCAAATCAACGAATTTATTCGATCTTCCTTCACGCCTAACAATTCTCTCTAAAGTCCAAGCGTAAGGATCATTTCCAGGATTCACCAAGTTTATCCGGGCTAGTTCCTTCAATTCTATTTTCGGCAGCGAGCTAAAGACCTTCAGTTTGTTCCTTAGATACTGAATCCCATCATATCTCTTAATTATGAACAGTTTGAGTTCACAATCATAGAACCAACTTATGATGTCTTTATTTAGTTCGCCCTTTGACCCTGATATCTTCCCTGTACTTAATCTCTAGTTCCTTTTCTGTCTTCTTAAACCACAACATTTTCAATTCGGCTCTGGACGGTTCTTTGTCAGCATCTGATTTATCATCAAGGACTTCATCATTCTCAGATTCTAGATCCTTGCGATCTATCACCTTCTCACCAGTTTCTTTCTCAATTATCACTTCAGCGACAGGTTGCTTCGTTACGACGTGTTCATTAACATCTGCGTCTGTGTCTTGAACAATTTCCTCGTCTGACTTCCAATCTGCAACACCTGTACCGAGGATCTCTCCTTCTTCAAATTCTAACCCATCGCTATCAAATTCGTCTAATCCCAGCAATGCTTCGATAGTGTCAGACTCATCTAGATTAACAGGAGTTTGAGTTGATCCACTCCCTCCTTCTTTCTGACTTGACTCTCCTTGAGCCTGTGGCACTAGCCTTCCAGTTGCAGAGCTAGGCAGCTTACCTTCTTTTGATGCCTCGGGATCATCGTCATGGTCATGATCTCTTTTTCCCGTCAACTCGTCTTCTTTACAGCTCGTCATCTCCCCCTGAGCTACCTTGCGCTTCAACCGAAAGAGAAGAATCATATTCTCACTTAAGATCTCTTCCAGTTTGTCATTTCTCTTCTCGAGTTGTTTATTCAAATCTGTTAAATTATTAACTCGGATTTCTTGACTAGCAACAACAGAAGTTAGGTCGGCAACCATATCGACCAAGCTCGTGATCCAGCCCTCAAGATATGTGAATTTATCTTGATCAGACAGACGAGCAGCCGGGTTGGGGATAGATGGTGGCGATTGAGTGGGAGGAGGAGTGGTAACTGATGGAGGTGCGGTAGTTGTAGTGGTAGGAGGTTCCGAGATAGGGATTGTTGGAGTTGTTGTCTGTGTAGTGACTGGCGGTTAGACGGTTGGAGGTTGAATAGTTGGTGGAGTGGGAGTTATGACTTGGGGAGGAGCACCACCCTCGCGAGTAACTACCCGGTGGAGCGCTGGCGTTTAAGAGCCCGCAGCTCAAACTGTTATGTCTCGGAGTCTACGGCTTCGTCTCCCCCTGGAACATAGTCTATATCTTCCTCCTCTTGGACTTTCCTCTTACCCTTTTCCTTTTCTGAGGCCGCCCCGGGTTAAGTAGTATACCCCGAGAACCCTGAAACCCTATCGTGGGACGGTCCTCATCATCATTAGCATCATCATCATCATCATCATCGAAATCAGTATCGGTTTCCTCAGAATCTAAAGCCTTACCTTTTTCAGCTTCATCGGCAGGCGAGGATCCTGCATCACTCGCAGAGAAAAATGTATCTATCTCCCTTAAAACCTCATCAAAAGTCTCTTGTCGTGATCCTGTGGCCGCAACACTTGAGCTGGCACCACCTTGTAGTACATCTCGCACTACAGCTTCAGCAATATCAGCGACAATACGCTCGCCCTCAGCGGGGTGCTCTATTTGGTGCAAGATTTCCTCAACAACCTTGTATTGAGCCTCAACCGCCACTTCCGAAGGCGGTGGAATATCAGCTTGAGCCTGAGGGGGTGACTCAACAACATTTTCTTCTGTCCCCTCTTCTGCCCCCTCTTCTGCTTGCAGCACGTCCGACCACCCGTCATTGGGTTGGGCTTGATAATGGGCATCAACAATCGCCCCGAACAAAGGAACGACCTGAGGCCTGTCAGCAACAGCACAATGACTGTTGTGACTAAGACAATGGCTGAAAATCTTCTTATCAACGGACACCGGATGGACAACTAGGTCGCCAACTGGGAGATTAGGTATCAACCCATTTAGAATCATCATCACAAAGTGTGGGTATAGGATAAATCGATCCTTGACGCTCCCCCTAATCTGCAGCACCATCTCATCAAAGAAGAATTGAGAGAAGCAGTATGGCTTGTTATATACCAATGAAACCATGCCAAATTGCATCTTGTGGTTCATGGTGTCGAAACCGGCCTTCTTTGGTCCAAAAGACACCAGCAGAATATGCATTAAGTATCTCCGCTGACTGTAGAGTAAGCTCTTAGTGTACTGGGTGTGAGTCACATCATCTATGTAACCCATCTTTGAAAAGCCCTAGCACGGAAGTCTAAGGGAAAGGAGTTCGGGCCATTCTCTTGTTCCTCGGTTCCCAGATGCAACGCAATCAGTAGATAGGCTGCAGTGAACTCGATATTCCTCCCGTTGACAGTTGCACGGATGACTGGAGGGTTAGGGCGACAGTCATGCTCGGCAGTCGCCCAGAATTGACTCAAGAACTCAAACTTCAACGTTGGTGAGTGAGTCAGAGCATAGAACACTCTTGAGCGCATCAGATAGTCCAGCATGCCTCGGAATGGCACAGTGTTCTGGTCGGCCAGATCGAAAGAGATTGCAAGATTGTGCTTATTGTAGAACGCCAATATCTGCACACAAGACAAAAAAAAATAGATGACAATAATGTTAGTTATAATCTATAGTCAATTTAGAATCCTACAAGATAGATTCAACAATTTAATACAGGTTATAATACATAATGTTAAGAAAAAATGATAATTGTTTTTTAAAGCTAAGTAGGTCTGTACGAACTTACAAGTTTGTACGAACTTACACTTGGCTAGGTTCGTACGAACTTACAAGTTCGTACAAACCAGTAAGTTCGAACGATGAACACTTTCTCAACTTTTCAAAATTTTTGCATCTAAAGCACGATCAGGCACTTGAAATGGATACACATAGGTTCGAATGATGTTTTGCAACAAGTTCAATCAATTTTAACCGTAAATACACGTTTAATTTTCAAGTTAAAGTTGTTTTTATAAAAACCCACTTTAATTTTAAGTTTAACATGTTTTAACGGTTCAATTGCTGAAATGCTTACTTACTTATGTTGGTATGAGTGAGGAGATGATTTGTATCGGTTTAAAATGGTCTAACACGGATCAGATTGCAAGATTAAGAGTGAAAATGATGAAAACTGTAAGTTCGAAGGATCTAGTAAGTTCGTACGAATGGTAGGTTCGAAGGGTTTTGAAAGCATAAGGGACTTGACCCGGTCAGCCCCTTTTATACCCACTATCCTAAGTTCGTACGAACTTAGGCCTTCGAACGTCTAAGTTCTTACGAACTTAGCCAAAAACTTATTTTTTATTTTTTTTTTACCTTAACATTATTCAAACTTAAATTATTTTACATAAACCAATATACTTAAACATTTAATAGAGCATGGATTGAGCGACGAATCAAACTGAATGTATGTATTTCCCGTATACGAAGAACTTTGATTAAAGATATAAAATAACTTAGAATTTAAAAATGCGAATATGAAATTGTTTATATTTTGAAATGTACAATCTTTTTGAGTGTGTCACTGATACAAATATCGAATTAGCCATGATGAGCACAATACACAGTGAGGAATTTTAATTTATTCCTTTGTTATTATTGATGTAAGTTATAGAACACTACGATTATCGGTATTGTTGTCCACTTAAACATTTGACATACAGAATTGTCAAGTACATATTTGAATATTGTTCACGATTTGCTATGTATCTTACATTTGATATACCCTTAGAATCGAGAAAGTCCAGAATATCATGTATCGGATATTTAATATATTATTATGTCATCTTTAAAGTCAAGTCATCTTGTATTATAAGCAATGTACATAGGTACATGTTTTAGCTATAAGACAAGACTAGGGTTAGAAGGAAACAAATCTAAAATCAAACCAGAGGTGACAGGTCTGTACTTTCGTACAACAGAGCGACATAGTTTGACTAGAGACCTTGAAAACGGTATTCTTGTTTCGCTGTCTAGTTTGTTCCAGTTTTAGGATACACTGACTAAGTCTAGGTCAGCATGTTTCATGATGTAGCAGAAGAAACAGTCAGTGAATCCCCCAGATGAATTATATATATATTTTCTTTTTTTATTTATTTATCCGATAGCGATCATTCAGGTACAATCTATTTTCTCATAATTAAGACTTAAGTCGTACATCAAAATAAAGATTTCACAGAAAAATCATATTAGTTAGTATAGATTAAGTACTTGAAAACAGGTATGTCTAATGCCTACCAATACATCGTATAGTGAAGCTATTAAATACTTGGCATTTTAAGTACTTTTTACTGTGTATGTTCTATATCTAAAAGCCACACATATAAACTGTTCTGGGCATGGGTAATGTTTTCATCATTTCTTTGCAATAGTATAATGACCCTCAATTTTTCTTATCTTAGCAAAGAAAGAATAAAAGAAACATAAGATAAAAGTAGAAATAAACTACAACTAGACAAAGTTCTTGTAGGAAATAATTTACTCAGGATTACTCATCCCATTTAGTTGGATTAAAAGCTCAAACCGAGATCTATCAAAAGCCTTGGTATAAAGGTCGGCTAGATTATCATCAGTGGGTACCTTAACTCATCTAATCATATGTTTTTTAGCACAATCACGAATAAAATGATGTATAATATCAATATGTTTCGTCTTACTATGCTTAACTGGATTATTAGTTATGGACATGGTCGACTGATTATCAATCATAATAGGGGTATTTGAAACGTTTAGACCATAATCGCGCAACTGTTGTTGTATCCACAAGACTTGTGAACAACAACTGCCAGCTGCCACATACTCAGCCTCACAGGTTGAAATGGCGACCGAGGTCTGTTTCTTACACTGCCATGAAACAATACGACCACCTAACAATTGACAACCACCCGTGTAGATCCCTAGGATGGATCTTTTGATCAAATCGCTCAATGGAGATAATGACACGAATAGAATATAAAGCTTAAAACAATAAAGAACAAATAAATAATAATACTTTATATTTCTTTATCAAATATTCTCAAGAAAATATAGCAGCAAAAAACAGAGAATAAGTGTGTGTAAAATCCCCCAAAAAGTCTCTTTCAAAAACCCTAACATTTGGGTATTTATACTAAACAAACAGGCCGGATTATGCGACACAAGCCTTGTGTCGCATAGATCACTATTGCGACATAATCCTTGTGTCGCAACTACAACTAATGCGACACAGGCCTTGTGTCGCATAACACAGAAAATGTAATTCTAACTAACTCAATTACATTAACAAACACGTTACAGACTTGACCAACTGACAGACACACTAAGATACATCAACAAACTCCCCCGTGTCTTCAGCTTGGTCTTCAAAATCTTCAATCAAACCCAGTCTGCTGGAAATACACCGCCAGCGTGTATTCCATGTGTTACACAGACGTTGACAATCCTTTGAAATTGAAATGCGATCTTCTTATTCACTACATTTCTCTCATTAAAGCGAATTGGATTGTCAAACAGCTTTCTCAAATCTTTCTCTGAGAAGTTTATCAAGCTCATTGGATCAAATACTCGAAATTGAGTTTTCTTCAAATTATACAACGAGCTCTTCTCTGGTTGCTCTGTCTCAGGCACAAATACAAGAACTGCCTCACCGGTGTGAGCATCCAATTCCCAGTAGTGAAATCTTCTTAGAAAGTCCAGGGGAACTGTTTCCAGAGGAATCTTCTTTAAACAATCAGCCGGAGGATAACGCATTTTAATTAAAGGCTGATTGGTGACTGGATCAAACCGTTTCTTATAGATAATTCTGGTTCCTAGCGTCGGTTTGATAAACTTGTACCTTTTGGTACGAATCTCCCTTTGTAGAGTTGTCAGAATGAAATTGGCACGATCATCATTTGACGGGTTAATCAAAGAGAGCTGAACAAGACGATTAACTTCTCCTTTTGGCAGTGTGCTCAGCTTGGTGAATGATCTTTTGAAATATTGGATACCATCTAACCTCTTGATCATAAACAACCCGTTCGATATCTTCCAACTCTTGATTAATCCAGTATACGCTCCACTGACTTTGTACGATTTGCAGGTAACCGGCACTTGCTTTCCATCTTTTCTGTGCGGCCACCATTTTGCGAGTCTCTCAGCTCTAGTTTCGATAACTTCAGATTCAGGAGCAGGAGCATCAGATGTCTCTTCATCTTGAGTCTCAGATGCATTTTCAGTTTCATCTTCAGAGGAATCTGATTCAATTATCAGAGCATCATCATAGAACTCATCATCATTCAATCCTTCCTCTTCCATATCAATATCATCAGTTTCCTCAAAATTTTCATTTTCATCATCAGAATTGACTTCATTTATCATGCGTTGTATAAATGAGAGGTCTGCACAAGAATAATCGACAGCCAATGGTCTCGGCTGGCCTGGAGTGTGGTGCACAGGGTAGTACTCTAAAGTAGGCATTTCATTATTATGTTCAATAAGTACATCTTTATTTACAGACTCCGACCCCGGTCCACTTGGTTCTATTGATGGACCAGAGGGAACAGACTCCCCCGGACCAAGTGACCGGGTCTCAAACTCCCTAAACTTAACCTTTAAATCAGTAATCCGGGAGGTTTGACTCTCAATCAGTGCAGCTTGAGACTGAATGATAGAAGCTTGATCGTCCACAGTCTTCCAAAAGTTGCTTGAGAATATCCGGATGAGGTTGCACTGGAGTCTGCAACTCTGAAGGCCCTGCAGTTGAAGAAGTACGAGGACGACTTGTAGTGGGCAGGTCCTCAGAAACAAAATAGGTCACATCCTCACGAGGCCTTTTGCCCGTCGACTGAGGAGGAGAGGGGCATAGCTCATCAATATCCCTCATGAGATCATCAAATTGAGGATCGGGATTGATAGCTTATTGTTGTTGTTGAGGTGGTGCTTGTTGGAGAGGAGCTTGAAGAGGCGGTTCTTGAACAGGTGCCTGTGGCGAAGGTGAAAGTGGCCTATGAATAGGAGCCGGATCATCAAATTTGTCACCCTCCGGAGGCACGTAGGCCTCATTAACAATATGCCCAAACAATGACACATCAGGTGGGACCGGTGCGCCCCGTGCATAGTGACCGGAAACCACGAAAATTCGGGTATTCATCGGTGTTTGGCGAAATTGGTGTTGCGGAGCCACCGGTAAACCTGGGAGAAAATGATTTATCAATAATTGGACAAAACGTGGGTATAAAGCCCACTGTCCCTCCCCAGCCTGGGCGTGGTCGACCATAATTCGAAAAATATAACCCGAGAAATTGTAGGGTTTGTTGTAGACCAATGCCAGCATGGCTGATGCCATCGAAACCAGCCTTACGCCCAGATAGGCACACAATCATGATATGCATAAGATACCGCCAGACCTTTGTGAGAAAAGCCTTGCGATATTGATCGCGTGGGACACCTGGATATCCCATCCTAATCATGCCGCCAACAATAAAGGCGTTGGCAAAAGTCACCGGCATGTCAGAGTCATCGGGAAACTGAAAGAACTCCCGAATGAGCTGCTCAGATAAAATGATTTCACGATCATGAACCCTGGAAATAAGCCTTGTATACGGGAGATCCGAATTAATGTGGGCATTTGTCCAAAAATCCGTGACATGATCACGGTAAATAGTGGTTGTGGCCGTGATCGCAATATAAATCCTTGAACGGCGCAGAAATGCAATCATCGGGCGATACGGCGCCGCCAATTCTTTTTCGTCGTCAAGAAAAGCCGTGACATTATGTCTCGGTTCCCAGAAATAAGTGTTCACGTTAATATCTGCCATAGCTGTAAGAACAAAATATACTTGGAGGCCGTTAGACATAAACACCTTTTTAAAGATTCACAAGACTTGTGTCGCAAGATAACACAGCGACATAACGAGTGCGACATTATGTCGCAGTTTTGCAATTAAATCAATTTAATGATCTCTGAGCGACATAAGGGTTGTGTCGCAAAATACATCAGCGACATAAAGTAGCGACATAGTAATTGTGTCGCACAACATGGCAGCGACATAAGACGGCGACATAACAATTGTGTCGCATATAGTCAGCGACATAAAACGGCGACATAACAATTGTGTCGCATATAGTCAGCGACATAAACACTGGCACATCCTGCGACACAACAGTTGTGTCGCAGGTTATGTCGCAAAGATGAACACGATGAAACCCAGATTTTCAGATGAACAAATTTTGGGGGTTTTGAGTTTAATCGGTCCTCGAAGGTTCACAAACATGTCAGGAGCATAAAAACATAACTTATAAGTCCGATTGAATTCCAAAAGACATGTAATTGATCAAAGATAATAAAAACCTAAAAACGAAACTTAAAATGCGAATGTTATCATGAATACATAATGATATCGGTTAAAATGGGTACCTGTGGATGCGTTGGAGTAAGGAGAACACGAAACAAGTGAAGAAACGAACGGAAATCCACAGAAAAGTGTAAAAATTCGAATTTTTGAAAGTCCGAGAGTTGTGTCGCAGGTTCCACTTTGTGTCGCAGGATTTGAATTTTGTGTCGCTGGTAATTAAAAACTAATTACAGCGACACGAGGGTATTTATACCCGTGACACAATGAGCGACACAAGGGTGCGACACAAGCGTTGTGTCGCTGGATGGTCAACACAAATATGCGACACAAGGCTTGTGTCACAGAAGTCAATCAAGGGTTAAATTTTAATTTTTTATTTGTGACACTTAGAAAAGAAATTGAACAGAAACAGATATATAATAATAAAATAACATAAAAGAACGTTTTTAGAGGTGTCTATTTAAAGATCATATTAGAAAGACAGACTCGCAAGACAATGTCAAATTTTAATTCGATTATCAGTATAGTTGTCCAAATTGAAATTTATCAAGCAAAGTTAACAAGCCCGAGAAGCAATCTGTAACAAGACAATTATCGGTATTGTTTGTCCACTTAAACATGTAACACACTCAACTTCAAGCTTTAGCAGTTATAGTGAGAGTGAGTATGTCTCTGTGAATCCCACACAGATATACTCCTAGTATCAAGACATGCCGAAGACTTCGATTGGTTAGAGAAAGTATTTGAATTCAACGTTTTTAAGAATCAAGCCAGCGGTGACAGGTCTGTACTTACGTACAGCAAAGCGACTTAAACTTGGTTCAGGTGTAAGCAAAACCAGACTTGGTCAAACCGTTTGGCGACCTTGTTAGGTATCTTTGATTTTATAAGACTTTAAAGTTCTTTGACTTTTGTTTGCTTAGTGTTTGAATGTATGATGACTGAAACCAAGTCTGTACTGACATACAACAAAGGAAACAGACAACATAAATCCCCAAATGTTGTCAGATACAAGCTCAGGTTAATAAAAGCATGGCAAGCTGATACATAGGAATTAAGACACATTGTCATACATCATATGTTGGTCATCACAAAAGAATAAACACAGATTAAAGGATTTCTTAGATGCTCAAAGAAAAGTATGAGAATGCCTACCAATACATCGTGCAATGATACAAATGTTTGTAAGGACATGTATAACAGATACAAGATAAACCTACTGATACATCGAGGATAAAACTTAAGATTGACGTTTGATGGGTGTCTCCTAATGTACTATCATATCCCTAGTTGTTTACAGACACAACTGAACGTCTTTTGCACATGTTGCAACATTGCTTTTCTTTAATGCTAGTAAGCACAGAGTGGCTATTGCATTACTTACCTTTTTTTTTTTTTTTTTTTTTTTAATCAATCATAAGAACATAACATAATAAGGTCACAAATATTACTTTTGAATGGGAAAGAAACGTAACCCTATCATGTTGACTAGCTCATCGAAACGAGCACGGGAAAAGGCTTTGGTGAATAGGTCGGCATTCTGCTTAAGGGTATCTATTTGGACCAGATCAATTAGGTGTTTCTCATAGCAATCACGAATGAAATGAAACCTAATTTCTATGTGTTTGGTCTTAGAATGTTGGACATGATTACGTGTAATACATATAGCAGCAGTATTATCTATATGAATAGGAGTTATAGTTAAGAGTAAATCGTAATCGCGCAACTGGTGTTGTATCCAAAGAACCTGGGAACAGCAACTAGCAGCAGCAATGTATTTAGCCTCTGCGGTTGAGGTAGAAACAGTCGTTTGCTTTTTGCACTGCCATGATACGAGCCGAGGTCCAAGAAACTGACATCCACCAGATGTGGACTTCTTATCCATATTGCATCCCCCATAATCTGAGTCCGAGTAAGCAGTAAGCGCGAAGGTTTTCTCATTAGAATACCATAGACCAAGAGTTGGTCTACATTTGAGATAACCGAAGATTCGCGTAACTGCCTTCATGTGAGATACCTTCGGTTTAGCCTGATACCTGGAACAGAGAGAGACTGCAAAGACAATGTCCGGACGCGATGCAGTGAGATACATCAGAGAACCAATCATAGATCGGTAATCTTTTTCCTGACAGTCCTCTTCATCTTCCGCTGGACCAAGGTGATGATTCAGCTCTAAAGGCGTCCCATAGGATTTACAGTCAGTCAAGTTATACCGCGTAAGCATATCATTGACGTACTTGGACTGATGAATGTAAATCCCTTTAGCAGACTGTTCGACTTGTACGCCAAAGAAAAAGTTCAGCTCCCCCATTGTACTCATTTCAAATTCTGACTTCATGATCCGCTCGAAGTCGCGACACAGTTCATCTTTGGTGGAACCAAAAATGATGTCATCCACATAAACCTGTACTAATAACAAGTCCTCCCCTATATGCTTGATGAAGAGAGTACTGTCGATCGTTCCTCGTACAAAACCATTCTTCAGAAGATGAGTCGCAAGCCGCTCATACCAAGCTCTAGGAGCTTGATGAAGACCATACAATGCCTTGTCCAGCTTGCAGACGTAGTTCGGATGAACAGAGTCTTCAAAACCAGGCGGCTGTTTGACGTAGACCTCTTCAACCACTTGACCATACAGAAATGCACTCTTAACGTCAAGCTGGTAAACCCGAAATCCTTTAAATGAAGCGTACGCCAGGAAAATGCGGATGGATTCCAAACGAGCAACCGGGGCAAATACTTCATCGTAGTCCAAACCTTCAATTTGAGTGAAGCCCTGGACCACTAGACGTGCTTTGTTGCGAATTACCACACCCCGATCATCCTTCTTCACACGATATACCCAACGAGTGCCAATAGGATGAACACCCTTGGGTAAAGGCACCAAAGTCCATACTTGCAGCTTTTTGAATTGTTGAAGCTCTTCCTGCATAGCCTCAACCTAGTATGGATCCTTCAACGCATCAGCTATCTTCTTCGGTTCGACTTGTGAGAGAAAGCATTCCTCAATTTCCGAAGCGAGACAAACAGGATCAGTGTCGGTAACAGGAGACGGTGTCAACACAGATTGTTCAGCAGCAGCAATCTGTCGTCTCGTTAAAACACCTTTGTTTAAATCACCAAGAATGGCATCAACTGGATGTGACACATTGATCCGAGAACTCGGAATTGCAGCTGGAACGATGATAGAATCAAGGTTTGTAGAGTCAGCTACAAGTTCGAGTTGAAGTGCAGGTAAATCTTCAAGGTCAGATGCGGGTGATTGAACAGAATCCTCAAACATTTGTTCCTCATCATTTGTAGGATCAGGAACATTCTCAGTAACGAGTGGAGGTGGAGTCTCACAATTAGCAGCAGGAGCAGTTGCTGGTGTTGCTGTAGGTGGTGGAGGAACAGAGATGGGTGGTGTTTCAGAAGCGATGTCTAGCCCGTGAAGTAGTGTCACTATATCCTCTTCTTTATTCTCCTCAGGAATATTAAAAGAATCAAACAGTGTTTGATAGTCAAACAAATATTCGGGTCCCTTCCCCTGAGGGTTGTCAGTGTAATGGAAAAAGGCGACTTCAAAATGTTCTTCCACACGCTTGGTCACTAAGTTATACACACGTTTGTTTGGTGAGTTATTAGAGAATCCTAGGAAGACACCTTCACAGGATTTCTCACCAAACTTAGCAATTCGTTCCTTGGTGTGCATAATAGTGCATAGGCAGCCGAACGGTTCAAGAAACTGTAGATTAGGCTTTCTGTTGTTGAACAATTCATAGGATGTCTTGTTCTTCTTCTTAACCATTAACACCCGATTCAGAACGTAGCAGGCCGTATTCACAGCTTCGGCCCAAAATGTGATTTGAAGCTTAGAGTCAGATAGCATTGTACGTGCAGCCTCAATCAAAGTCCTATTCTTACGTTCTGCAACCCCATTCTGCTGTGGAGTCCTTGCGGCACTGAATTGGTGTTCAATACCATTGCTCAAACAGTACAGCTCCATAATCGAGTTCTTAAACTCTGTACCGTTATCACTCCTTATCTTCTTGATTCTCAACTCACAAAGATTTTGCAATTTATCGAATAGATAGATGAGAATCTCAGGCACTTCATCCTTGGTCTTCAGAAAATAAACCCAAGAAAACCGCGAATATCATCCGTCACAACTAGGCAATACGAAGCTCCTCCCAAACTCTTCTTTCTGACTGGCCCGAATAAATCCATGTGAAACAACTCCAAGGGCTTCTCAGTTGAATTGGCCAGCTTCGGTCTGTGAGACTTCTTGTGTTGCTTTCCTTTCTGACAAGGGACGCAGTGATCATTCAGTCCAAAAGATTGCTTAGGGACACCTCGCACTAGATCATTCTTGATCAGGTAGTTCATCTTGCGAAAGTGCAAGTGTCCCATACGCCTGTGCCATAATAACGATTCCTTCTCGGGAGCTTTAGATAGAAGACATGTGAGCTATGTAGTTTCCACAGTACTCATGTCAAGAATATACGTGTCTCGCTCCCGAGGTGCCCTCAGTAGCACCCATTCTTCAGGGATTACAAATCCTGACTTCAATATACAACACTCAGTGTCTGTGAAAGTAGTAGTGTACTTTTTATCGCACACTTGAGAGACACTGAGAAGATTGTGTTGCAATTGTTCTACAAAATTCACCTTCTCAAAGCTTACCATTCCATTAGTAAGCGTACCCTGACCGGAAATAACTCCCCCTTTATCACCAGCGAAGGCCACATAACCTCCATTGTAAGCATGAACCTCAGATAAAAGGGAAACATCACCGGTCATGTGCCGAGAACAACCGCTGTCGATATACCATTTACTATTCTTTACAGATTCAGGTTGCTGCGGCACCACAAACAAGGTAAATTAGTTAGAAATGGAGACCCAAGCCTTTATAGTCTTGGGTACTCCAGTAACATCATCAACAATGACCACATCAGTCAAAACTTTGTTTTCAAACAGTTTAGAATGTTTGACTGATGAGGTATTGTCGGATGTAGAATCTTTGCAAGATTCTTTAATCTTCCAAACCTGCTTTGGTTTGGATGATTGCGAGTCAACAACTTTGAGCTTCAAGTTTTGCAAAGTATTTTGCTCAACTTTGTTGACTTTGACAAATGGGACAGGAGTCTTTAAGCCTTTCATTGAAATAGACTTCTTTGAAGGATTCTTAAATTTTGAGACTCGCGAAACCTGTTTCCCATACTGTTTCTTCGCAAGCACGGGACAAACATTTATCAAATGACCTTGCTTCTTGCAGTAGAAGCAAGATCGATGCTCAACACTTGATTGAGATTGAGGAATATACCGATGAGCTCGACCAAAAGAAGCATGTGTTGAACAGTCACATTTACGTGAGTATTCAACAAGAGATGCTTTAGAAGAATTTTTAGAAGATTTATTTAATATAGTTGGTTTAGAAACAATCTTCTTTTGAGGTTCAGCCATAGCTTTACCTTTTCCTTTTGTTATAGCCTGTTCATTTCGTTCGATAGTAATTATATGATTTTCAGGCTTGACATTTTTCTTTACTGGTCTAAACTCTTGATCAGTTATGTCCTCAATTTCAATTTCCTCTTTAGTAATACGAGGAAGCACAGAAAGAGCCTTTCCTAACTTAGGCTCAACTATATTCTCAGACTTAATTAGCTCAGTCTGATGAATCTCAGCCTTAACAGGCTTAACTTTCTCAACCTTTTGAGTCTTACTTGTTTCAGACTCACTAGTATTAGCCCTAACTAGCTCGGGCCTACTAGTTTCAGGTTGTTTTGATGCAGTGATGACAGTTTCAGCCTTAACTAGCTCAGGCTTACTTATCTTGATGCTAACAACAGGTTTGACAGGTTTAACATCTATCTTTGTAAAGATAGGCATTAAGTCATTAACATTATCCCTAACAGGCATGGGAAGATAATCCTTAGGAGGTGGGACTTGATGAAAACCAAGTCCTGCCTTACTTTTGGTATCGGTCCTCTGTGCCTGTAGGATTTCATCAAAGACTAGAGAGGAGACCGAAAAGTTTGAAAGCTTTTTCTTTAAATTTAGAACCTCAGTTTGAGATTCAACAAGTTCTCTTTTAACAGATGATAGTACATCAACATAGCTACCAATTTCATCTTGTTGTTCAAAAATTTTAGCTTTCAATTCCTTTTTATCTTCTAAAATAGCTTTTAACTTTAAGCCACTTGCCTTATCACTGTTTCTTAACATGTCATTTGTTTCATTTAAATTTTCAATAACAGTGTTAAGGCGTTTGGTATCCTCTCTATACCTGTTTAGTTGGTTAGTCAATTTAATGCACGAAACACATGATAAAGGTTCATCATCTACCTCATGCACCTCAGCCATCAGTGCCTTTTTTGCATCATCCTCATCTGGATCAGACCATTCCCAAGCATTGTTAGAAAGCAGCAGTGCAGCGGAAACCATTGCCTTCTCATCATTTTTGGTCTTATCAGTTGAGTTGTACTGAGAAGGTTTAGATAGGCCAGAAGGTGGGTTCTTCTTGCGGTCACATTCACGAGCAAAGTGTCCATAGTTATGACACTGGTAGCATTTCACCTTGCTCTTGTTAAAACCCAGACCCTTCTCTTCCGAATCAGTGACATTCTTCCTTCCAGTTTTCTTCAAGAAGTTCTTGACTCTTCTTGTGAGCATAGCCATGCTCCACTTCAAGTCCATACGCTCAAGCTCTTCTTGATCAATTTGACTGAAATCTTCTTCAGTCAGATCCACAGTGTTGTTCTTGTTGGATAGGAAGTCATCATAAGCCGACAAGAAAGCTGTAAAAACAACTGCATGTTCTTCAGCAACTGCAGGAGATGCACTTTTGAAGTTTGAATAAGCACCACTCCCACTTGAAGAGTTGATGGTGGTATATCCGAATCCACCAGATGTACTTGGGGCACTAGAACTACCAGAACCTCCAGAGAAAAATGCAGAACCAACAGCTTGAGTTACTACAGCGGGAACATCCACACCATATAACTTCGGGTTTTGAAGGTGTGCAGTAGCCTTGGTTTCCTTTTTCTACATATCTAAGAGAACAGCAGCAATCTGTCCAACCAAATCATCTAGCTCCATGTCCATAATGTCTGCATCTTTTTCCATCAGCAGCACTCGTGTATTCCACTTTTTGGGTAAGGAACCCAAAAGCTTCTTGTTAACATCAGTTTTGTCGAGATTTACACCTCCCTCGACTAATTCACTAACAAGAGATTCAGTAGGCAGCATGTCAAAGACTTCAAACTGTTTCTTGACTAGATCCAGTTTGTTCCATTTGTACTTATCACTGCCACCACATTTTTTTTCAAAAGCAATCCATAAATCATACGCAGTTTTGTGGTGGCGTAGTTGTCGGAGAATCTGTTGAGGTAAAGCCATGGTAATAGTAGAGTAAGTCTTCTTTTCAGTGTCAAAAGCCTTATGTTCCTCAGGAGTCATAGACTTAATGGATTTTTCAGGAATAGGTCCATCAAAGATACCGGTCCTCCCGGGGCGTTCATACCTTTCTTCCATATAAATTAGCATTTCAGGATCGTTGAAAGATACAAATGCTTCAAATCTCTGACGCCAATCCGAGTAATTCATTCCATTTGTTTACATAGGTGGTTTATTTGTTGAACCCACCTCACTATTATGCTTTAACATAGCCCCAACTTGTTGAATAGATGCTAATGCAGAAGACGTCATCGTAACGGCCTCGAGAGACTTTTCAAAAAATTGCTAAAACTGGAGTTAGCGACACTAATGTTGTGTCGTAGCTTGTGTCGCAGAAGATCTTACAGCGACACAAATATAGTGTCGCAAAACAAGTATGTCGCAACTTTTATGTCGCAAATATTAAGGTCGCTAAAACCCTATTAGCAACACAAATTAATGTCGCAGACTTGTGTCGCAAAACGGCGCTGTCAGACCCCAAAAAACTCAAAAACGAAAAAGTTCGAAACCTAATGATTTTTTAACGAAAAACTTCGTAAAAGCTTAGATTTTTAGGCTTAAAAACTCCAAGTTTCAGCTCCAAAACACTTTATAATGAAGATCAAACACCAAAAAATTTTTAAATAATCAAAATAAGTATTAAAAACTTACCTAAACGATTTGATACCACCAAAAGCAATGATTATGGCTCTGATACCAATTGTAGATCCCTAGGATGGATCTTTTGATCAAATCGCTCAATGGAGATAATGACACGAATAGAATATAAAGCTTAAAACAATAAAGAACAAATAAATAATAATACTTTATATTTCTTTATCAAATAATCTCAAGAAAATATAGCAGCAAAAAACAGAGAATAAGTGTGTGTAAAATCCCCCAAAAAGTCTCTTTCAAAAACCCTAACATTTGGGTATTTATACTAAACAAACAGGCCAGATTATGCGACACAAGCCTTGTGTCGCATAGATCATTATTGCGACATAATCCTTGTGTCGCAACTACAACTAATGCGACACAGGCCTTGTGTCGCATAACACAGAAAATGTAATTCTAACTAACTCAATTACATTAACAAACACGTTACAGACTTGACCAACTGACAGACACACTAAGATGCATCAACATAAAGATTTCACAGAAAAATCATATTAGTTAGTATAGATTAAGTATTTGAAAACAAGTATGTCTAATGCCTACCAATACATCGTATAGTGAAGCTATTAAATACTTGGCATTTTAAGTACTTTTTACTGTGTATGTTCTACATCTAAAAGCCACACATATAAACTGTTCTGGGCATGGGTAATGTTTTCATCATTTCTTTGCAATAATATAGTGACCCTCAATTTTTCTTATCTTAGCAAAGATAGAATAAAAGAAACATAAGATAAAAGTAGAAATAAACTACAACTAGACAAAGTTCTTGTAGGAAATAACTTACTCAGGATTACTCATCCCATTTAGTTGGATTAAAAGCTCAAACCGAGATCTATCAAAAGCCTTGGTATAAAGGTCGGCTAGATTATCATCAGTGGGTACCTTAACTCATCTAATCATATGTTTTTCAGCACAATCACTAATAAAATGATGTCTAATATCAATATGTTTCGTCTTACTATGCTTAACTGGATTATTAGTTATGGACATGGTTGACTGATTATCAATCATAATAGGGGTATTTGAAAAGTTTAGACCATAATCGCGCAACTGTTGTTGTATCTACAAGACTTGTGAACAATGTTGGTACATTTAGTGTGTCTGTCACTTGGTCTTGGTTTCGAGTTGTAACTAATTAGTTAGATTCCTTAAAAAGGCGGGAAAATTCGGCAATTATCAAAATTTGAATTTGAGCTTCCCGTTGCCTAATTCTAGTTTGAGAAAATTTTCATTTTACTCGAGCAAAATTTGAAATTTTTGGAGGAAAAAATTCGTTCGGACAAATTTGAAATTTTCAATCAAAAGTCAAATCTTTAATCGTTATTACAATGACTACATTACAAGCTGTTAATGCAATGTTGAAACACAATGCCGAGGTTGGTAGTGCAAACAAACCTCCATTCTTTGCGCCAGGAATTGAATATTCTGAATGGCGTGGTAGATTTCTATCTTTCGTTGCTTTTACTGACCCTGAAATGGAGATACCTCTACTCGAACGATACGTTAGACCGGTTGCAAGTGGAGAACATGTGGGTATACCTCCTCCAAAAACCATTCGTTCAATGACAACTGAGGAACGTAAGGCATGGGAATGTGAACGAAAAACTCATTCTGCTATAACTATGTCTTTACCTGCCGATGCTATGAAGATTTTCAAACACCATGATAAAGCTTATGATCTGTGGAATGGTATAGCTGAAAGATGTGGAGGTACCACTGAATACAAGCAAATTAAGCTGGAATTTGTAAAGAAACAGTATGATCTGTTTGATATTCAGAAGAACGAGACGGTTAAGGACTTGTTCTGTAGATATTCACGTCTTGTGAATGAGCTGACTGAGGGTGGACACAAATTTAGCTCTATGGAGGTCAACAAGAAACTGCTAAATGCTCTACCTCCTTCCTGGGAAACTCGAGTATTAATGATGGAGGGTGATCCAGACGTGTTGGCAATGTCTTTGGATCAACTTATAGGAAAATTAGAAACATGTGCTTTGGATATCCAAAAGAAAAGCACAAAATCTAGCTCTTTGCTTCCTGATAACAGTAGTTTTGGATATGGAAGTACAGCTCTTCTATCTGGGCTGTCTACTTCTGGATCTAAACCTACTTATTATTTGGGTAATAGTTCGGCAGGAACATTTTCTTCTTTTCCAACCCAACCATCCTCTTCTGCTACTGCATCACATAATGAGCATGCAGTAATCTTCAATGCGTTTTTATCATCATATGATGATTTTTTATCAAAGAGGATTAGCTCGGTAGATCTTACCGACGAAGACTTTGCTCAAGTTGATCCTGATGAGCTAGAGAGAGTGGATCTTCGTTGGAACATGGCTATGCTTACCAGAAGAACGAAGACCTATTTGAAGAGAACAGGAAAGAAATCTCTTGAAGATGTCACTGATCAAACGAGCATGGGTTTCGATAAGTCCAAGATCAGATGTTATTAGTGTCAAAATCTAGGTCATTTTGCACGAGAATGTGAGAAGGGAAGACAACCATCTACAGGTTTTACAAGACCTTCTACCTTCAAGAAAGATAATGAAGTAGCCAAGGCAGCTATTCTCTTCGAAGATGAAGAAGCCTATGATTTTTCGGCTATGGATGATCAAGAAAACGTAGCGCTGATGGCAGATGTTCAGAATGAGGTAGAATGTGACTCTTTTAATTGTGAAACCTGTATCAAATTAACTGGTAAAATCAACAGGTACATAGTAGATAATGATCGTTTGAATACAGATCTAACAAGTCTTATTCAAGCGAACAGAGTGTTAAAAGATAATGAAAAAGTTTTTGAAATAAATCAAAAGACACTTATTGAAGAAAAGAAAGAGTTGAAAGCTATGATCTACAGCAAACAAGATGAAATTGATAGCTATTTAAAACTAACTGCTCATCTTAAAAAAGATCTTGCTGCTGCTCAAGCTGATAATATTGATTTAAAACGGAAACTTGCAAATATTTCAACATCTACTCTGGTTTTTTCCGACATCCTGCAAAGCCAAAGGACCGATACAAAGAGTAAGGCAGGAATTGGTTATCACAACCAACCTCCTCCCTCAAATTTGAATCAGCCCAGTCTCTCACAGGATGAAATAAAAGATTATGTACCTTCTGTTCTCAAGAAGGATACAAACCCTGTTGTGAAACCAGTTATTGTCAAAGCAGAAGAGGTTACACAACCTAATCTTGTTAATGCTGTTGATGTCAAGGCACATGAGTTGCTTAAAGTTTTACGTTCAAATAACAAGAAGGCTGAGCTTATTAAGCCTAAATTTGAATCAATCATGTTTGCACCTTCAACACATGTTGAAAAGGTGGTGGAAGTGGAGGATGTAACCCACGAGGTTATAAAGAAAGTTAAGAAGAATAACAACAAACCAGAAAATTTAATACTTACTACCGAAGGTAGAGGTCAAATATTTTCTAAAAAGACTTCCTCAACTGCAAATACATTTACTCCTTCATGTTCACATAAGTGTTCATGTGCTGTAAATGTACCTGAAAACAAGCCTCGTAAGTCACCTCCTTCACCGAAACCACTGTCGAGTGATGACCAAACTTTCCGAGAGAGACGATCATGTTTCTATTGTAAGAAGCAGGGTCATCTTATTAATCAGTGTCTGGTGCTTGCTAGAAAATGGGCATCACGAAATGATCCACGTCATCCTAAATATAGAAACTTTCAGAGATCAAAACAATGTGAGTCATCTAGTAATGTTAAAATTTCAAAGGTTAATAACATTATACATTCTCAACCGTTGGTTAGAAATTTTGATGTAGTTAATCAGCAATCATCCAATGTTAAGCAGGTGTGGAAACAAAAATCCACAAACAAAACACCAATGAAATCAAGTGACCTTTTAAAATATCATAAACTCGTTGATGTGATGATTATGGACGCTAATGGACACCCCAAGACTATCAAGGCTTGGGTGTCCCATAAAATCTAATGTTTCATTGTTTGTGGTGTTGCAGTCAGCTTTTTGATAGATTGTATTTTTAGTGACTGCAAGGATGTGCATTGTGATTGACTGGCTGAGTTTATCAACGTTTCGAGACGGAATAACGTGGTTAAAAAGAATTGATTTGACTTGATATGTGATTTTGGAACTTTTATTTAGTCATTATTTGTTCATTTTGTTAGTTTATGCAACAACCACTCTTTATACTTTTTAGTATCAAAGAAATGTAACGTTGCGAAATTTATTAAATTAAAGAAATTTTATATATATATTTAAACTTTTATATATATATATTTAAAATTAGTTTAATTTTTAGGGGATAACCTTTGAATTAAAATTGAGAAAAGAATTTGCTGTTCAGGGGGAGTAATTTTAAAAAAAAAAACATTAAAAAATTTCTGATGATTTCGATCAGAAATTTGAACAGCAAGATTCTTAATTCTGGATTGTGTTTGTAAATAACTTGGGATATGATAGTTCATCAAGTGACATGTACACAAAATGAAAATTTTAAGGTTTATGTTTGATGTGTCAGTAGATTTATCTAGCATACTTGAACTGCCTTCTCTAAATATTAGCTTCATCATATGATGTATTGGTAGACATCTAACATAAAGGTTTTAAGTGCACAAAATAAACTTAAGTCTCAAAATTATCATGTGAACACTTTCTTTTGATGTATGACGATAAGTCTTAATCCTTATGTGATAGATACTACCATAACACATGTCATTGAGTATCCTAATGAATTCATCTGGGAGATATACTGAGTGTTTCTTTTGGTACATCAAGAAATATGTTAACCTAGTTTCAGTCAGTATATCTTAACATAGAGCAAACTAGATCAAGATACAAGAATACCGATATCAAGGTCTCTAGTCAAACTATGTCACTCTGTTGTACGAAAGTACAGACCTGTCACCTCTGGTTTGATTTTAGATTTGTTTGTGTCTAACCCTAGTCAAATTTAATCTTTAATTGAGTACAAATGTACTTGAACATTTATTCATGATTTGACTTTAAAGATGGAATACAATCATCACACTAATTACGTGGAAGTTATGCATGTATCCTGATCATAAGAGTATATCAAAAGGGAAGCTTCTCGGGTAATCATGAATAATAATTCAAAATGCACTTGTAAATTCTAATTGCTAGATGTTTATATGGACAAACATACCAATAATCGTCTTGAACTAATATTTATACCCGGTGATTTAAATATGCTAAGTGAATTTAAATTTGGACAAATATACTGATAATCGAAATAACTCTTGCTATTTCCTAATAACTGCATGTTATCCTGATATGATCCTTAAGCAGACATATTACAATCTTATCCCTGTTTTATTTTCTTTTTGGTATTCTTTACTTTCAAATTATAAAGAAAAATTAAAAAATATTTTATTTCAATGTTGTTTTATTCAATATCACATATCTTGTTAAAGTCAAATATTGAAGATATAAAAGATGTTGGTTATTCTCCAAAGACTGTGAAGATAAATTCTATTGGAGAAGCTGCTAAAGATTGAGAGATGGTCATATAGTTTGAAGATCTTATTGTATGAAAAAGTGTGTTAGTCACATGACTCTAGACATCAAAATTCTGAAGACCATGCTATCTCAATGGGGGAGTGTCTAACTATTGAAGACATAGAGGAGTTTGATTGAAGACTTAACTGAATATTTTTTAAGAACAAGCTGAAGACCAAGATTTGACTGAAGATTATTTTTGAAGACCAAGCTGCAGACATGGGGGAGTTTGTTGGTACATTTAGTGTGTCTGTCACTTGGTCTTGGTTTCGAGTTGTAACTAATTAGTTAGATTCCTTAAATGGCGACATTGGCAATATCGCTTTAGCGATATTGACAATATCGCATAGGCGATATCACCAATATCGCCTACATCACTTATTAGTTACCTATAAATAGTCGTTTAGGGTTTCAAAGCTGCTGTTGCTCAACATATACGAATTTGTGCAGCCTGTGTCGTTTCTCTAGTCAATCATTTGTAAATCACAATCTGTGCTTTGTTTAATATAATTGATTTGTGATTGTGTGTTTTGTTTTGGTTTATAACGTACTCTGTTTAGCTTTTGATTTCCGCTCATTAGCTATAAATATTGATTCGTGTTATGGTCTGACCTTATTTCGGTCCTACAAACAACAACTGCCAGCTGCCACATACTCAGCCTCACAGGTTGAAATGGCGACCGAGGTCTGTTTCTTACACTGCCATGAAACAATACGACCACCTAACAATTGACAACCACCCGTGATTGATTTCATGTTCAAGTTACATCCACCATAATCCGAGTCGGTATAGGCTACAAAGTCAAAATTTCCTCCGGAGGGATACCAAAGACCGAACTTCAGTTTGTCCTTCAGATAATGCAAAATTCTCTTTGCTGCCTTCATGTGTGACTCTTTAGGATTTGATTGAAATCGAGCACACAAGCAGACTGCAAACATTATGTCAGGTGTCTTGAAGCAGTTAAGTACATGAGAGAACCGATAATGGCCCGATATTGAGTCGGATCCACATCTTCAGTACTCTCAGTATCTGGTCCAAGATTATGATTCTGTTGAATCGGAGTGCCATAAGACGAACTATCTTTCATGTTGAAACGAGTGAGCATTTCATGCACATATTTTGTCTGATGAATAAATAATTTGTCCTTCTTTTGATCAATTTGTAATCCTAAGAAGAAGTTTAACTCTCCCATGGCACTCATCTCAAACCTTCGCTTCATCACTTGTTCAAAGTCTCTGCACATGTTCTCGTCGGATGACCCAAAGATGATGTCATCGACGTACACTTGTACAAGTAGGAAATCATCTTTTTTCCTCATGATGAATAACGTACTATCTATTTGACCTCTCTTGAACCCATTTTCCAAGAGATAGGTAGATAGTGTCTCATACCAAGCTCTGGGTGCTTGATGCAATCCATACAGAGCCTTGTCCAATTTATAGACTCTGTCCGGATAATCTGGATCACTGAACCAGTTCCTGAACTTTACCATATAGGAAGGCACTCTACATCGAGTTGATAGACTTTAATTCTTTTATGTGCAGCATATGCCAGAAACAATCGAATTGCTTCTAACCTTGCTACTGGTGCGAACACCTTAGTATAATCTATCCCTTCCTGTTGATTAAATCCTTGAACAACTAGCATTTCTTTGCTCCGTGTTACTATCCCTTTATCATCTCGTTCGCACTTAAACACCCATCTGGTGCCTATTGCAAATTCTCCTTTTGGTAGATCGACTAGCTCCCAAACTTTGAGTTTCTCGAATTGTGCAAGCTCCTCTTGCATTGCTTCTACCCAGGAGTTCTCTTTAAGAGCCATTTGGATATTTTTCGGCTCTAATTGAGAAATAAAGCAATTGTACAAGCATTTATATATTATCCCAGTATCTTGGATCGACACATAAAGGCTTGTGCTGTCAGATATTTCTCTACGAGTTTTCACTCTAGAACTTGGATCACCAATTATGTTATCAATTGGATGATACTTGTTCACACGAGTCGAAATCGTAGTATAAACTAGTAGGTCAGATCCTAGATTTGATCCAATCACCCCCTGAGGTGGTACTTCTTCCTCAACAATTTCTTGCACAGAATCTGTAACCTCTAAAGAAGATGGAATGTCATTAAGACTTTGATCACTATCCGCAATAGGATTGACACTAATTTCTTTTCCTTTATCAGTTGAATCTTCTGTACATGGAACACTAGATCTAGGTGTAAACCCATTGTTCTCACCATCATCCAGTATTACATGTTCTAAACCTAAAGTGTTAATGTCACTTAGGATAAGAAGATTAAAAGATTTGAAGACAACATCATAATTAAATAACCACTCTGGTCCAGTTTGCACTGCTGGAGTATAAGATGTGACTTGTATGTTGTAAACAATCTCAACTCTACCAGATGTTTTATTGAAGACCCTTTTGTTTGGAGATCCGGCTTCATAACCTAGGAAAAATCCTTCGTCAGTTTTTTCACCAAATTTTGGTTGATTTTTGGTCTTTAATAAAGTACAATGAACACCAAAGGGTTCAAGACCAGTAAGGTTTGGTTTTCGACCGTTTAGAAGTTCATAACACGTTTTGTTATGTCTTTTGACGGTTAAAACTCTGTTAAGCACATGACAAGCTGTATTCACTGTTTCCCCCCAGAAGATGACAGGAAGCTTTGAATCAGCCAGCATTGTCCTTGCAGCTTCTATTAAAATTCTTTTCTTTTGCTCAGCGACTCCATTTTGTTGTGGCTCATAGGGTGCACTAAACTGATGCTGAATTCCTTTGCTTAAGCAAAAGACGTTCATCACCGAGTTTTTGAACTCTAGACCATTGTCGCTTCTAATTTTCTTGACCCCTCGACCAAATTGATGTTCAATCTGGGTAAAAAATGTCATCAGCATTTTAGTTGTTTCATCCTTTGATCCCAAAAAGAAGACCCATGAGAATCGCGAGTAGTCATTAGTGACAACTAAGTAGTAATGTTTACCACCTATACTCCTTGCATTCACAGGACCGAACAAATCCATGTGAAGGAGATCAAAAGTTGAGGCAATGGAATTTTCAGGTTTGGACTTATGAGGTTCCTTGTGTTGTTTTCCTTTCAGACAATGCAAACACTTATCTTCTAACCCAAATCTCAGCAATAGAACACCTTGTAGCAGTCCATTTTTTACTATAAAGTTCATCTTTCTAAAGTGCAAGTGAGCCATTTTCCTATGCCACAATTGTGAATTAGTTTCGGAGGCTTTGGATATTAGACATGTCGACTACTGAGAAGATCCAGCAACACTCATGTCCATTACATAAGTGTCATTCTTCCTAGGTGCCGTCATGACAATCCACTCCTCTAGAATGACAAATCCTGGTTTCAGTATTAATGCCTCTCTATCTGTGAAATGGACGGGATGTCCTTTATCACAAATCTGAGATACACTCATGAGATTATGTTTCAGCTCCTCAACAAAGTTGACTTGCTCTAACATAATTTTTCCATTCGTGACATTACCTAAACCCGTGATCTGTCCACCTTTTGCTCCTGCAAAGTTTACATATCCTCCTTTCTTGTTCACGAAATCCACAAGATTTTGCCCTTCCCTCGTCATGTGCCTTGAGCAATCGCTATCAACATACCACCAGTTAATAACTCTTCTGATTAACTCCTGCACAAATATTGAAAATAGTTAGTTAGTAAGGGGGACCTAAGCCACTACGGTCTTGGGTCGGCCATTCTCAACGAATGTAAACTCCTTCAAGTATCCATCTTTCTTGTCGAGAGAGGTGGATGCTTTAGAAGCCGCATTTATTGAAGAAAGAGAGGAACTACCATTAGGCTTTCTTTCCGGAGACTTTTGAATGAGTCTCGGATTTACTGGCCTTGAGTTTGAGGTTGACCTAACCCTAGCCAGATAGTTATAATTCGAATTATTATAATTTCTATTATTACTATTCGGGTTAGTAAATCGATTATTGGGAGTTTGAAATCTCTGTGGAGTCTTTGACCTGGATGACTGTCCATGAGAGTTTCCTGTAACAAGAGTAGTGCTCCTAGTACCGTCATTGGTCGTGCACTTCACAGATTTTTGTGGAGGTTGTGTTCTCTGAGAACTTGAAGTTCTCTTAAATCGCAACCCATTCCTCCCAGAACTGCCCGCATTTTTATTTTCACTTCTTTTAACTTCTTAGTGAAACTGCTGCCAAATCTCTGATTTACATTAGTCGTCTCAGAGTTTGGAATTTTCTTTTTCGGAGATGAAACAGATTTCACAGGTGATTGATCTTTCTTCACCTGTGACTTTCCACTTTTGCCCTTAGTTGGACAAATACTTGCGACGTGTCCCTTTTGGTGGCACACAAAGCAAGAATGTTTCACAAAGGCCCTGTTCAAAGCCTTTTGATCCGTTTGGTTGTCCAAGTTAGGTAAATTAGGATAGGAGACAGTTTCAGTTTGTTTACCCTTATCCATTTTAGTATTTACATTCTCATTTTCAGATTGGGGTGAAAAAATTTAGTAGTTTCATTTAACGTCTCCTTGACACTTTCTTTTTCCATCACACCCTCTTTTACAAAATTTATCTTTATTTCAGAATTGGGTGTCTTGGAAGTGTCAGTTGATGTTGATTCAGGTTCAGTTACTGTCTCAGCTTTCGCAGGTCTAACAAATTGTATTAGCCCTGGATCTACTGAGTGATTGACAGAATCATCTAAGGTAGACATCTCAGTATCATCATAAACAAAAGTATAATTGTGATTAAAGGGGGGTGGGCTTTCAGTGTAACCCATTCCCCTATGGTCACCGGGTTGTTTCTGAACACTAAGCATGTTATCTAAGGTTTAGATAGAAAATTTTCTTAATTCTAATTTTCTATTAAGGTCTGCTATCCTAACCTTAGCATCAGCCAACTCCTTTTCTTTATCTGTAGATAGTTTGGTTAATTCTAAGATATGTTCGTGAGCTAAGTCATTTATTATACTTTGCTCATTTACCTTATCTTTTAAAAATTTCATATATGCTTTCTCAGATTTTGATTTATTTAAAAGTTCCGAGTTTCTGATTTTCAAGATAATGTTCTCTTCTTTTAGATAGTTGATTTGAGATGTTATCATATCAGATGATTCTACCAACTTCTCAGCTTGTTCCTGAAAGTTAATACAAAGAACGCATGCTTTAACAACCAAATCTAGAGTGAGTAGTACCTTTTGCTTTTCAGCATCCAGATTTGCCATGTACGCAATGAAGTCCTGTGATTTCATGTCTCTAGTTGACTTCAATTGCTTGATCCTTGTTTCATCAGCTGGCACCACAATCTCCATTTCAGTCACAGTGTCCTTTTCTGAATCAGATCCTGCATTGCTTTCCTCCTTTTCTGCATCAATGGAGGCCATGAATGCTTGTGGTTCTTCTGATTTAGAACTCCAATCATACGCTCCTTCTTGTAACTGTACCACCAGAGCTTTTGAAGTCTAATTACTTCCTGAGTTCTGGTGGTTATCAGAAGAGCCTTGACTGAAATATCTCTATCCATTATGACTCGGAATTTGTTCCCTCTTAGGTCGTTGACATTCCCTAGAAAAATGCCCAAAACCATCACAGTTATAGCATTTAACTTTTGACTTATCAAAACCTAGTTTGCCACTCACAAACTTTCTCCCAGTCCGGTTCATGAATCGTTGAGCCCTTCTCGCAATCATGGCCATTTGCCACTGCAAGTCGATTTCCTCTAAATCATCTTGGTCCAATTGATCATAATCCTCATTTATTAATTCAGGATCCGTGATCTTTCCCTTGATGAAGTTTTCACGTGAGGCTATGAAAGAGGCAAGTAGGGCAACTTCCTCTTCGGCGGACTTGATGCTCATGGGCATTGATTTGAGACCATTTGATGTCCCAGTTTTTGGTTTCCTATCAATCCCTGAGTCTTCAGATGAGGCAATGTAACGGACATTGCTACCAGAATTTCTGATAGCCGAGTCTGTCTCAGCCTCGCCAGTATAGAAAGCCTCAATACCATTACTCGTCGATGCAACGGAATTAGACCATTTACCGTGGTAAACGCTGAGATCTTGAACCTGATCGGATCCTATCTATTTCCTCTGCATGTTTAAGTCATAAACACGCAATTTACCTATCACTTCATCAAGCGTGAGAGTCTTATAATTGCTACTCTCCTTTATCATCAAAGTGTAAATATCCCACTTTGACGGCAATGCCTCAAGAAGTTTATTATTTTTAACTATATCAGTATAGCTAAGCCCATCACTTTCCATCTCTGTCATCAGATGATAATATCGAATGATAATATCCTCTAATAACTCAGATTTCATATGCTTAAGAACATAACATTGTTTAGTAAGCAAATCAGTTCGACCCTCCTTGATTTGTTCATTTCCCTCAAACCTTTTCTCCAAAGCTAACCAAAGCTCTCTAGAGAGGTCGTATTTTTTGAATGTGTGCTTGATCTCTTGAGGAAGACACATAGTGAGAGCAGATAACGCTTTATTTTCTGCTTCATACATTTTTCTCTCTTCCTCTTTCAACGACGAATAAGGAACAACTCTTGGTTTTCCTTCGAATAAGTAAGTGGGAGCTTCATATCTGTCTTTGATGCAGATCCACATTCTAACATCATTATACTTGGCAAAGGATTCAAACCGATCATTCCACCAAAAATAGTCTTCTCTCTTTAGGAGTTTCGGAGGTGAGGCCAATTTTCCAACCTCGTGATCTATTTCCATCATCTTGTTGAGGTTCGACATCCTTTTGTAAAGTCAAGAAAAGTCAAACAGGACAGGTTCGTACGAACTTAGATTCACTAAGTTCAAATGGTCAAACAAAGTCAAAGGAACTAAAATGACAAGAAATTCAAACTGTTCGAACTTATAAGTTCGAAGGCTAGGTTCGTACGAACTTAGAGCTGTAAGTTCGTAGGATATTTCAAGTAAGTTCGTACGATGCTTTCGTACAAGTTCGAATAAAAAGAAAAATCCGTACAAGTTCGAACGATGGCTGTTGAACAAACTCGAAATCTCATATCTGTGATTTTGAGTAACTTTCAACCGACCAAATTTGAACTACACCACACAAAGTGATTATAAACAAGTTTGGAAGCAAAAAAATAACACTTTCAACGGTCCAAACTCTCGTAACCACTCGATTTCTTTACCCCGAACCTAAACACTAAGTTTTTATGCTCTGATACCAATTATAGGTTCCCCTTGAACAGATCCAACGGGGTAACAACTTTTGTTAGAGTGCGGAATACTCTAAGAAACAATACGAGTGTTTAAAACACGTTTATCTCACTAATAATCCCTTACTTCATATGTATTCGAACTAGGATGATATATTCGAACTTAGTTAGCTGAACTCAGTTCGTATGAAAGCTATTAAATGATATTTTCGAACTATGTATTTATAGGTAGCTAGGTTTGTATGAACTTAGCAGCTTCTAAGTTCGTACGAACTTACATGCAAGTTCGTGTAAGTTTGTACCAGACATAAGTTCGTATGAACCTGTATAAATACACATAAAAATATTCATTCAAACATTAATTAATAAATAGCATATAACAAAATATTCATTTATTAATAACAAAGACTTATTACAAACTAGACTATTACATAATAGAAGCTATTGTCACAACCATGTACCAACAATTCTCATTCACATCAAATGATGCAGGTGGACTGGTGTCATTTTTGATGTTATCGAACAACGGAGAATTGTTTAAAACATTGATATAGTTGTTCGAACCCGCTGGACCAAAATATGCATGCCATATCCACATATCGTATGAAGCCACTGCTTCAAGCATAATTATCGGGTGTCTGTGATCACCTCTTGTATACTGCCCTTTACATGCATTTGGGCAGTTCTTCCATGGCCAATGTATACAGTCAATGTTGCAGAGCATTCCAATGAAGCCATGTTTCTCTTCGTATGCTTTGTATAACTGAGCAATATCACTAGCAGTCGGCCTTCTCAAGTACTCCTCCGAATACAGATCGAATATACACTACAAAAGTTGTTAAGACAATCGGCTGACGTCCTTTCACCCATTTGTAAATATTCATCAAACATATCCGAAGACATCTAGTACGTCAATTGTCGTATGGCGGACGTCCATTTTTGTATAGGAGTAAATCCTAGCTGCCCAAGTGCATCCGGACATTGTTTACAAAACAAAAAATGGTCGGGGAGAGGATCAATAGAGTAAGAGGTAGTACCATTGACTATTCGGAGAAACAATTTCCGACGCATTTGAAAACGTCTTTTAAACAAGTTAGGTGGATACTTCGAATTATTGGAAAAATAGTTCTTCATCAAACATTGTTTGACACCTTCACGATCCCTTGCTATATACACGCGGTCACGTTTTTTTCGCGAACATGAAATTTCGGCTCTCATATCTTCTTTTTCTTCGTCAACGCATTGTTGCAAAATCGCTATAAGTTCGTCGTCTTCCGAAGATTCATAAAAAATACGATTGATACGATCAAATGTATCCATTTTGATAATAAATTTGTGTGATTGTGTATGTGTAAAATGTATATGTTTGATATGTAATGTAGTTGTGTATTTATATAGGAGCGAAAAGGAGTTAAATTTTTTTTTTTTAAAAAAAAAGAAAAAAGAATATAACCGTTTGCAAACGGTCAAAAATTTTTTTTTTAAAAAAAAACTTTTTTTTACTTTAATCGAAATCAGAAAAAAATAATAAAAAATTGTTGGGGCATGTGTTTTCTCCGTGGAGTGGTCGTCCTTAGATCATGATAACAACTTACCACGACCCGCGTTGCGACCGTAGTGATTGTGAAGGTGACTCTACGATTGCATTGCAATCGGTCTTAAAAAAAATTGAAGGTTGAAGATATTTAGTATCATCTCATGTTTCACACTAATAAGTTGATTATATATGAGTTGATAGTTTCAAAATATACCGAAGTTTTCACATTGTACTATTCGTGTGTGTTACTTGTTAATTTCCTATTGTGTAGTATTCAAAATTCAAATTTTGAAAACACACATTTATATGTTTGTGCTACCTCTGAAAGAAATTTTCTTTTGTAGGTTTTATACGATAAAATACATATAATATACATTTTTATAATTTGTACACATTAAATACAAAATTTTAAAGTTTAATACATACGATACTAAATTATTTAAAGTTTTACGCACTTTGAAACAATATTTGTGTATCAACCGTGTGTTTGGCTGGGGTTTTAGAGACGGGGAATAATTTGGAAGATAACTTTCACTATTGACAGATGCTTGATTCATAAAGATACTACTGTGCAATGAACTCTAATTTGTATAAGTGACATATAGAGAATTAATTAATATTTTTGAAGAATGAACAAGATCACTGTTAAATCTTACTCTTTCAAACGTCTTCATTTATTATGGGGTGACATCAAACCTACTTTCAAGCTTCTTTCGATCTTTTATCAAATTTACTTTTTGACTAAGACGGACTAAACGAAAGCATGTAAACCATCTCTTCTTTTGTTTTTGTTTTCATTTTTATTTTGTTTTGTATATATAGTAAAAATATTATTGGTAAATGATGGGGTCCAATCTTCATATATAAATTTTTTAAGTTGATAACGTTCAATTTTCTGAATATAAATTTTTTAAGTTGATAACGTTCAATTTTCTGAAAAATTTGTTAACGTGAGGCTGAAATATTACTCGGGAGGGTCTACTTTTATCAAAATATATAGATGATAGATAATTTCAATTAAAATAAGATGCAAGTTCAATACGAGTCAAACCTTATATTGGATCTGATTGGGGTGAACTGAGCTATTAACAACTATCGTCCACTTTCTAAACTCTTCTACTGCATAATAGATAAACATGATTACAACTGTATTTTTATAACAACAGTATAAACCATTTAAGAGCGTCTATGTATTAAATATTACCTCCTATCCTTGCCAAGAGCAGAAAGACGATGTTTTATATATATTAAAAAGAAAGAATAATAATAATAATAAATAGATAAATAAAATACACTTTGCATGTTGTTAATCCGAATTGGTATTTGGTACCATTCGATAGCTCAGGTTTTAATGATTCTAAAATGACCCTAAGCCATGAGTTTTGAAATTGCCAAATGTGAAATATTTAGTTATTTTGCGTGCGTTTAGTTAAAAAAGCTAATGAAAAAAATTGAAAAATTAGAAAATCGTGTTTAAGATAAGGTTTTCTAAAGAAGTTTGATGTGAAAAGAGAAATTTGAGATTTAAGGTTTTCTATTATTCCTATTCTGAAAAATAAAACTTAATTCCTTATATGTAAATATATTTTTTCAATTGAAAACTTAACTCCTTACATGCAAATACATTTTTTGAACTTTCATTAATTTTCAAGTGACACAAAACTTAAAAAACATAAAAAGAAATATAAAAATATTTTTCCTTAACTAAACGTGTTCCTTATCTCTATGATCTATCTGGTCCTACCAAAAAGAAAATATACGATTGTATTTTGGTAGTCTCCGAAGAAAAGCTTCAAGCAATTTGTAGTTTTGTTCTGTTGGCTTATGGGCATTATGGGTATGTTTGGTGAATTAACTATAAGATGTAGTTGTAGGTGGTAGTTGTAGGTTGTAGCTGTAGCTTTAGATTTAGAGCTTTTCGCGAAAAGCTACTTCTAGTAGCTTTGAGAATTTGAGCTTTTTATTCGATTATAAAGCTACAGCTTGTACATGACAAACAAGACTTCTATTTCACATAAGCTTTTTGTTCAAAAACTAAAAATTAAGACTCTGAAAAGCTCCAAAAATCTTCATGCCAAACAAGCTCCATGTGTTGGTTATCCTAACACTAATAGGTACCATGTATGAAGACTCGAATGCACTTTGAGATCCGTTGCCTCACTAGCACCACATTTGATGCTGACGTGAGACGTATCAAACTATGAATGATGAGTGTGCAAAATGCAAACAAGGTGACATAGAATGTGTCAAATGCTCATCTTACATATTGTTATATTAAAGATTGAACTCAACCAATTGATTGTACCATCATGTTCAAGGCCTGTTGGTACATAAGACAAATGTATAAACTGAATCAATAAGAGAAGGAACAAAATGTAGAATTTATGATCAGCGTTGCTTACGAAGGTAGTGACCTTTTGGAGTATATTACATCCGGTAAAATTTCAAATGATAATTTTGGAACTTTAGTTATCTTCTCATTCAAATACCCAAATTAGCAATCAACACCGAATCATACCGATTAGCTCTATACGTATCACACACTAATAAAAGACAGTTGCAAGACTAAATAAATGATAACAACCATTTTATTTGTAAATTGTAAGGCGGCTCCCTATCGAACCGTTCTACGGTCCCATTCTGTTTACATGGGACCTTCCTCCTCAGAATGCCATTGGCAGGGGCAATTGCTGGGGCACTTTTAGGCCATCTCTACACAACTCTCACCATTTAATAATTTTTTCAATATATATACATACAACTATCATCATTTTTCAAACGCAACTCTCAAAATCTCATACTTATTTTACGAACAAATTATATCAAACAATTACCACTCTTTTTCACATACAATTTCACTTTCTTTTTAATTATTACATCAACTATATGGTGTAACGTATTTTCTTTTAATTAATGTAATGTTAATTATTAGTGTAACGTTCTTCTTCTTATTATTATTATTATTATTGTTATTATTATTATTATTATTATTATTATTATATTATTATTATTATTATTATTATTGTGTTTTTAAAAATATAAATATGTTTGTATTAATAGTTAAGAAATGAGGTGGCGCTGAAAAGTTCAGTTCTTTGGTCATTATAGGCATGGTTCAATTATGTTTCAGTTTCTTCAGTTCTTGTGCTAATGTAACGCTGAGGTGGCAGTCAGTTCTCCAGTTGTTGGTTGCACTATTCGCCTGAGTGGCAAAATGAATGGGTTGTTTAGGCTGTAGGCATGTCAAATTGCTTTTAGGTGAAACAATCAGCTTATTAAGTTAAAACGTCAAGGAGAAGCATATAATTTAAAGTTTCGTGCTTGGGAACAAACAGAAATGGAGCTATACAATGAAAGGTTTTAGTAGCATGCAAGTTTTTAGAGGTCATAGGCTCATAGCAGTTTTTCAGCATAATGCAAGTTTTTAGAGGTCATAGGCTCATAGCAGTTTTTCAGCATACAAAAACACAAAGCAACTCAAAGTCTAGAAAGTATTACTTGTCATGCCACAACTTGAACTAGAAATATCAAAGAGAAGCTGAGGAGCCTTCAGAGGTAAACTTAATGGAGATACTATTAACACAATGTCTTTCATCAGTAGGTGTCTTGAATCCCTCGCCTTTAAAAACATGTCCCAAGTGCCCTCCACAAGCTGTGCAAGTGATTTCGGTCCTCCTTCCATCTGGGTCTGGCTGCATATTCAACATACTTCTAACTCGTTACAAAACCTCGAAAAAAACAGCACTAGAAAAAAGTATCAACTCCAAAGCTGACCACCCTGGTGCTCCATGTTCTTAGGTTCTAATGTTTGATAATCCCATTATTTACGTATCATGAACAAGAAGCGTAATAAGTTGATGCTAAAAAGTAGTAAGCATAGATTATTATAGAGAATATTAGAAGAGTGGTGAATCTTACAGTGCGGGTGATTGTTCCAGGGAGACCTTCATAAAAAGCAGGCCAACCACAACCAGAGTTGAATTTGGTGGTTGATTTATAAAGTGGTGTTCCACAACCAGCACAAGTGTATATCCCATCAGCAAATAACTTGTCGTACTCACCGGTGCCTTTTGCCCTATAATCAAACCCCGAATGTTCAAGTTCAACAACATTAGCCTACTGTACCCACTCACTCCCTTCTATAAAGCCATCATTTTCTACTTGGAAGTAAAAAAATCAATAAACTTAACAATCACTCCCTTTTGCCCTATATCAACTAGTCCATTCTAACATCAAAAGTAAAATAAACACTAGAATTTGTATCCGATCGAATGTAAGACGAGATTTACTGAAAATTTAAAACACAAATACACTATTGCAATCGGATCTTTCAATCCGGTATAACACTAAATAATTTTATCATTAATTAAATTTAATATTAAAATTAAACCAAATAGAAAAGCCACAAATAATCAATTCTCGGACGAAATTGTTTGCTAAAATGAAATTCAGATAAAGGTAACAAATTATAGTCAACCGATATCTGTTTACATGTAATAAATTGGATCAAGTAATATGCTTACTCAGTTCCTTTGTTACGAAGGATCCGAAATTGTTCAGGAGAAAGAACAGCACGCCATTCCTCTTCGGATTTCACAACAGAACTCATTGAAATCAAAAATTTTAGTTAATGTTTGGAGATATATGATGGAGTGAGATCTGAACAAATGTACTCGTATATTAATTAATAGTATTAATTAATAGATACAAAAATGCATCAGTAGCATATGATTGTGTTTTCCAAGATGAACCTGGCCACAGAGATGGCTCCGGGGAGGGTTTGACTTTTTACCTCATATATGTGTTTTTTTAAAGAAAATATTAAAATTAAAATTGAAAAATGTGTTCGAAATGAGTTCTTTTAGAAAAATAAAAATTTTAATGGAAAAAATACATATTATATCAATTCTCAATCTCTTCCCTTTATAATGATTAAAATTGTTAGACTTTTTTTCTTTAATAATTAAATATAGATAAATATAAATAATTAGATGTTTTTCAATCTTTAAAATCTAACTATTAAATAATCAATATATTTAACTAATATATATCTCTTTCTTCAATTAATTCTCACCAAATGACTATAATATCCTTAATGAGTTGTGTTAATTACCCGTATTTAATTTTAAAATCAATTTAAGTATAAATCGGTTCCATATTTTATGAAGTCTTAATTACTAATTTAAATTTGAAATCGATTTTGAAACTGTGGAAGGTATTATCATCCATAACAATTAGCCTATATTTAGCAAACAGATCATAGAGATATATACATAGATTATCTCTTCAAATTGCTTCCTTCATAATTCCTAGTTTACATTTATATCAACATACAATTTTGAAAAGTTCACTTGTTGAATTCTAGGTTTTATTTATATGTATATCGATTTCGTAATCGCGTTCAAATCTCTGACTAATTATCTCCTACAAATTCGTTCATTTGACTAGTAGCCTCATATTCAAAATTAAAAGCTAATTAATAGCTTCTCAATGAAAATTCGAAATTTCTCTCATTCTCAGGTATGATTACAATCTCTAATTTTTGATATTAAAAAAAAGGACGTCACTGTAAGATTAAGGAACGAGAAATGGATTTCTTGCCATCCGATTACACCCTCAAATGGATATGACTGTAAGATAATGCACACCTTCTATATCCTTCTTTTTCAGTATCCATGAGTACAATTATATGTATTTGTAAGTCAAATTGTGTTTCAAATAGTCAATTGATTAACTGTGAAAGTTCCTGTACAGATCGAAATTCGAATTAAAACAAATTAATCGTGCGGAATCCGTTTAGCTTGTTTATTGAATGTGTTCTAAATCAATATTATGTTTTCTATTGATGATAAAATAAAATGATTACAGAACTACATAATAAGCTCACTCTCCAACTCTCTCTCAATTGTGAAAAACTTCTCTGTCAAAACTCCAAAAAACTAACTACTGAACTTAACGACACTGACTGTATATATATACAGCAACATGTGACACTATTAATGTACAACACTATTATAGTGTCGCAAATACACTTCAAGTGACACTAACAAGTGTCACTAATAGTGTTGCTAAAATACAAAATCAAACTAATTTTCTAAACAAGCTGATTGTCACACGAGTATGTATCAACAAACTCCCCCTTGACAATAGCTTGTTTGTAAAAATCTTCTAATCTTCACTCTTAGCTTGATGAGAGAGTCTTCCAATGCATATCCATTTCTTTTCACAAATACCTACAACTTTTTCTTCTGAAAGTTGCAACCCTTTTGAAAGTTCATTAAACTTTGCATTCTCGCAAGCTTATGGTCAAATAACAATATTGTTGGTACATCTTGTGTGACAACAACATCACCTTTGTAATTGGTCATTTTGTTAATCATTGTAATCATTAACTATTGTCTTATATGCATGTTTGTACAAACTTAGGGAGAAGGTACGAACATAGGAGATCATACGAACTTAGAAGTAGACAACTTAGAAAAGTTCGTATGGGCTTCTGTCACACCCCCAAATTTAACAAGTATGATAATTATGCGGAAGCTTTTGGGGCGTGACGAGGATCAAATAACAATACCTCGAGCGTATAATTATCGCAGAACATCGATATTATTAGGATGCCAAAATATTTTTACAAACATTTCGGCTCATCGAGCCGTCAACATGTCAAGGTTATCAAATACATCATTTTAAATAAAATGCAAGTTCCGGGATTCAATAAAAATACATCGAGTCAATATTATAAATAAATCTCGTTAGTTTAAATATGGCATCCTAATCATCGTGGCAGGTACGGTCCCAAATATGCATGTGTCTTACGGCATAACTAATTCCCCTGAAAAACATATTTATAAAAGGTCAACATATCGTTGAGTGAATTCACAGGTTTAATGACTCTATCATAAACCATTATTTATAAACATTTCATCAATAGATCAAAAGTGGCATCAACGGCCTATTGTGCGATTATTCTCAATTTAAAACAATAAAAACAAACACTGACTGTGATCCCCCGCAGACTAGCTAGGTCCTGCGAGTTAATATGTCGAACTAAACCTATAACCAAACCACAACTCACATATAATTCGTTTGCCTTGGACCGGTTAAGTATACTCGTCCCCAAAGTGCGAAACAACGTCGCTAGTTAGCGCGACTAACTAAAATAAACGTGGGATGGGGATGTCAGCCCCGATAGTACTATCTGTATACTCAGTGGTTAGCGTCATCTAACTAATGGTTATAGTGATTGTCAGCAAGAGGACTTCTATGCTACAACATGAAGAATTTAGTCGCCCATAAAGATACGTTGTCAGGTTTTAATAATCGCATAAATCAGTTATATGTTTTTCACCCCAAATTTGAAAGCAGTAAAACGGTAAAAGTGGGGCTGTGAACTCACCTGGAGTCCGAGCGTGCTAGCAAAACAGTTTAATAATAATTCCCACATAAGTCTCTTAACGTCCTAAACGTAAGAGCTTAAATCAATATCGGCAGACGACACAATGGTCAGTCTATGCCAGTTGTTCACTCAACAAGATTTGTAAAATTTGCCATCAACGGGCTTTCGAAAACATCCAACTTATATTTAAAAGAACGACACGTTGTGATCCCACTTTGTTTTCAAAATCATTAAATCGTAACTAAGTCCACATTAAAAATACCTTATTAAACGTATTATACTATTAATGTGTAACTTTCATTTATTCAATACATATACTTTCACATAGGTATATATATATTTATGTATCTCAATTACGTTTGATTTAGGGTTTCATGACATGTATTAACGTTGGTAGTCTTTCGTTATTATTATTATCATCACGTCATCTATTTCCATATACACATATAAATATATAAATATACTCATGTAAGCATCTATTTATATATATATATATATTCATTTTCACTATAATTACCATATTTTAAACGTTAGCATATATATATGTATCCTCAAAATCATTTACACATTTTTCTTGTCGTTATGATATATTGACCAACAATATGTACATTTATTCATACATACATTCCTATACACATATTAATATAGTTATACGCCTTTATAATTTATTTTCATACTTTTACCTTACGATATTATTTAATCCCTTTTAAATTCCATTTATAACCTAACTTTTATAACTTAAAGTTTAATAACCTACATTTTGTCCTAAGTTATTCTAGTACTTATTTTACACCAAATTACATGAAATACACTAATCTTTACATTAAAAGTCCTTAATATATGGTTTTAATCGTTTTTAACCTTTTCAACTTAGTTAACTCATTTTTAACAGATTCTGTCCCATTTTAGGTCAACCTTGCCTACGGTTTTGACTAGTCAAACATGTTCAGAAAATTATGAAAATTTTTATACAAGTTTCTCTATGTCTTAGCTTTCCAGAAACATAAGATTTGTAATTTTTGGTTGAGTTTAAGGGGTCCAAATGTATTTTACATCACACAAAGGTCAAACAGTTCATTTTCAGGATAGTTAGTCATAGATCCGTATGTAGCTTGAGTTCTACTTAACTTCACAAAACGAGATCATACAACCTTCAAAGCTAACACAATTTTTGACCTTCAGCAAAAAGAATCAACTTGTTTAGATCTACGGTTTGAAAGTTAAGATATTTTAAAGTTGGGTTATTTTCTGTCCCAATAGTACAGCTCGTACACTTTAACTTAGAATTTCATTTTAAAATAGTAATACTCATCTAAAAATTATGAATCTAGTGGAGTTTGATAGCTAACTTCTTGAAATTAACTTTAGAACTAAGAAACACGTAATTTCATCAAGATTTGACCAAGTTATGAAGCTTCAAAGTTAGAAAAATTTTCTGACGTTTTTCAAAATGCATAATAGTGGACTGTTTTGGTACATTTTTGCATAAATCACTTATCAAACATGTAAAAACGATTTTTAAAGCTAGATCTTGTCAAGAGTGAACATCTAAACATAATAGAACCATAAAATAAGTATTTTATCATAAATATTACAAGATTATGGAAGAAATGGTCCTTACAATGCTCTAGGAAGCAAAGGGAAGTGGATGAGGTTTTGCAAGAGCTCCTAGTTTCCAATCCTTGGTTTTATGATGTGATTAACTTGGAAATGGTATAAGGATGTGATTATGAACGTTTTTGATGGTTTAAAAGTGAAGAAATGATGATCTAAGTGTGGTGGCTCATGGTGGTGCAAGGGAGGTGCAATGGTGGTTCAAGGAGGAATGTGGTGGTTGTTTGAGAGCAAAAGAGAGAGGGGAGGCTGCTGGAAATCAGCAGATTTAGAGGGAGAGAAAAGATGTTTGTGTGTGTGAAATGTGATGCAAGAATGGCCAAGTTATGGGGAGTAAGGGGAGGCAAGGTATGGGTGCAAGTATGGGTTCAAGTTGACCAAGAGGGGGGGTCCTAGGGAGGGTGCTTGGGCAGATTTTTGGTCAAGGGGAGGACCCACTTGTGATTTCCCAAATCAAATTAAGTCTAGATATTTTAGTCATTAGGTGTTAATCTCGATTAGTTAGGTTTTAATTGCGCGATTAAAGTTAATTAGGAGTAATTAAGGTAGATTAAGGCTAGTTAGAGTAGTTCCTAGCGACTTAATTAATTATAAGTCCTTTCGATATCATACGTATGTTTTCGATAATTCGTTTATTACAATTCGCGAAATCTCTACGTTTTTGCGTTAATTGAATTTGTATATTCGTTGATTCTATTATTTGAAACGTTATGCCATAACTTGGCATATTAATAGTAAATAACTACTATTTAATTATCAAATAGTTTTACGTTATTTATGAAAAATGATCACCAACGTTCGTGAATGTCGGTCTCTACCAATTGTTTGTGTAATTCTCGATGATTACGAATGCATCCTGTCGCACCCCCAAGACGCGTGGCAGCGGAAGGTATAGGGTGTCATGGGGGTGCCGACTAAATCAAATATCACAACACAAGAGTTACAACAAACGACCTCTATATGAGACGTTTTCAAAAATCATTACATTACAAACTTAAAAGTGTTTACATAAAAGCTAGGAGTTCGCATCCGATACGTAGAATCACATAACTATTGTTACAAAATATAGTAAATGCAATCTAATTCCTTGGTTGTTTCAAAATATGCGACTCGAGCTATTGCTTCCAAAGCATCCTACTGCGGCTGGTCACCTGAGAATACATACTAAAAGAGTCAACATAAAGTTGGTGAGTTCATAGGTTTGAAAACAGTTGATATCACATCGTATGGAACGTGTGGAACACAAGATTTCCTGTTTGTATCATCCAACAATGATAGTAATGTATTACAAAAATGTAAAAGAGGTGTATATTGTTGCCATGAGCCCATAGTTCGAGCTTAACTTTGGTGTCGGGTCACAATCAAGTGCCACGATCGTGGTGCCTCCCATCGAGTGCCTAATCCAACACTCGTAAGAACAAATGATAATGCGTCCGTTTGACCAGTTAGCGCGACTAACCCGGACGGGGGGAGTCAATCCCAAATAGTACTATTCATTAACATTCACGCTATAACGATACTAACAAACTATGTGTGGGGGACTTTCAGGATTAGTTAAATAACTCATGCAACCAATATATCGTGTTTTGTACTTGCGTTCACATAAAATAGCAGTTGTTAAAAGCAGTTGTATGTATTCTCACCCCTGAGTGGAAATAGTAGAAAAAGGGGCTATGAAACTCACCTGAGATTAGTATGTTATTTAACAAATAACAGCAAGCAATTTGTGTTCCCAAGAGTAATCTTCTAACGCCCTAGACGTATAAGATTGTGTAAGTAGATGTCTCAAAAGACCATCTATAGTGATTGTATAAGTGGAGGGTTAATGTCCACTTAAGCCAATCGTGTAGGTGGAGGGTTAATGTCCACCTATACGCTAGTAGTTCACTTAACTAGTATGTCCATTCTTGTTTGCTTATTCGAAAACGTGTACGACCCGTTGGTGAAATTTTGTGAAAACATAATGTTGCTTAGTGTGGGAAGTGGGTGAAGCCCACGAATGACGGGGGTCCGGGGGCAGCGCCCCTGGTGGCGGGGTCCAAGGGGTGGCAACCCCTGGTGGGGTCCAAGGGGCAAGGCCCCTGGCTGGGGTCCAAGGGGTCAGAGCGAACAATTTTTATTTCAACTTATATTTCTTTTAGCAAAAATGTTTTGATTGATTTTTTTTTTTTTGGTCATCAGCGACACAAGGCTTGTGTCGCTAATGTGGTGTTGGCGACACAATTTTAGTGTCGCAGAGGTGACAGTTCAAATGTTATAGCGACACAAGGGTTGTGTCGCAAATGTGACTAGCGACATAAGGGTTGTGTCGCAAATGTGACGGTTCGAATGATAGAGCGACACAAGGGTTGTGTCGCAAATGTGACTAGCACATAAGGGTTGTGTCGCAAATGTGACGGTTCGAATGATAGAGTGACACAAGGGTTGTGTCGCAAATGTGACGGTTCAATGCTATAGCGACACAAGGGTTGTGTCGCTAATGACTACTGGGCTTCTGCGACACAGGGTCAGAAACAGATCAGTTTTGTAGATTTTGTTTCGTAATTCAAATGTTCGAGAAAAAATCCAAGAAAAATATATGTTGTTCCTTAGTATGTTAGGTACTTAAAATAATTTTCACAGAATTTTTAGACAAGTTTAAGTATTTATTAAAATTGTAAGTTTCCACAGAGGACAAAAAGTGGCCAATCAGGAGACATGCAAGGAGATTGAGTTTCTGGGAAAAATGCGTGCACATTTGGGACAAAGTCATCTCTACCACTATTATTCTTAACAAAATTTATGAAGTTTTGGAGTTGGTTTCAAGTCGTTTGGACATGTAAATCTCGAGTTATGACTAAAACAATAAGGGACAAGTTTTTTGCCTTTTTCCTAGCCCGTCTACATGATTTTGTAAAAATTATTTCGAGTATCAAACGAGCTCCAAAAATTATGAGACCAGTGGCAAATGAAAGCTAACTTCTTAAACTTAGTTTTAGCGTTTTTAATCGTTCATTTTGGTTAAGTTTTGAGGGAGATATCACCTACCAATGTTGGACAAAGTTTCTGGCCGGAATTCATGTAAATTTCTTGAATGTTTTAAGCTATGAAAACGATTTTTGTGCAATCTTTTGGACATATCCTTGTTAAGTGAGCCTTTTAACATGTATATATATGTATTACAAGTATTATAGATGAATTAGATGTTCTTACAAGCTTGAAGAACCGATCAAAATGGAGAGGAAAGTGAGGAAAGAGCTTGATTCTTGACTTTTTCTTGAAAATGTGATGGCGGCTCGTGGTGGTGGAGTGGTGGTTGATGGTGGTGATGAGGTGGTTGATGGTGGTGGGAAGGTGGTAGTTGATGGCAGATTTTAGAGAGAGAGGGAGAGTAGAGAGAAGGAGGAGGGAAATGTGTGGGTTGTGTGTGTGCAAAATGGGGTGTAGGGAGGTGTTTTTGTGGGGTGGGCTTGGGCTTATTTGGGTGGGCCTAATTGGGGTGGCCTCTTGGACCAGCCTAGGCCGAGTTGGGCCTGGCCCAAAGGTGTTTCGGGCTCGTGACTCGTTTTCTCAACTTCGTGTTTCGTTCCCCGTTCGTTTAAACGTTAATTTGTGATTTAAAAAGTTGATAATTTACGTTGAGCTTTTGTTTATATTTTTAATTTGTGAATAATATTCAGGATAAGTAAGTATTCTTAAAATACTAAATTGAGTCACAAAAGTATATTTCGGGTGTTGCTCGGGTGTCGGGCTCGGTTTGCGCGTTTTCGCCGCGTTTGTTACGTTTTAAACAAAACGTCAAAGTTTTTCGTGTATTATTATTTGAAATAATAATATAAGGTATATAACCACTATTTTAACTATAAAATATGATTGCGTTATCTATGAATAGTTTTTACCAACGTCGTACAAATAGTCGGACCACGTCCGGTTGTTTCGCGAAATTACGAATAATTACGAAGGTGTAATTCAAACAATTACGTAAGTGTATATACACATATATACAAATAGTTGCAAATAATCACAAGTACTTAGCCTAATAAAGAACTAAATACACGAAATTAGAGTTCTAGTTTAAGGAAATCATTACCCTAAAGTGTCGGGTGTCACACATCCCGCATTAAAATAGTGTGCATCTCATATGCAACTGTGGGCTTTGTGCTAGACTTATTTTGATGAAAACGAATTCACGTTAATTAAGTAGGGAATTAGCCTAAATGCACGTAATTAAAATGTACGAAATTTACCCTAATTTGAGGGTTGTCACAGCTTCGAAGTGGACAAGTTCGTAGGCCCAGTCCATACGAACTTAGTCAATATATATGCATATGTCCGTAGGTATTGTGTTAAGAAGTTGTGAATTCGTGAACTCAGTCATATGTTTTAGTGCAAGTTCACAGAAAGACAATTGAGAGATTTTGAGTCTTAGTTTGAATGTAACCGATTTTATGTTCAATAAAGCTTAATTTGTGATCTTTACATATTCGTTATAACTTGTTAATTATCGTTGTTTGTATATATGAGGATTCCACACTCAAATATATATGTGTACCTCGTTGATCCTTTACCAGGGGAACCTACAAGTGGTATCAGAGCAATAAACATTAATCGTTTATGGTTCGGGGTATTACGTAATAAAGAACAAGAGATTACGAAAGACTTTGACATTAAAATTCCCTTTACGATTGTGATTTCATTTTAAAAGTCCCTTTGAACGGATCCAAACAGGATTACAACGTGTAACAAACGAAAGACGTTTACGGTTCGGACTAACAAGTTATTTACGATTGTGATTTCATTTTAAAAGTCCCTTTGAACGGATCCAAACAGGATTACAACGTGTATTATAGTGCGGAATCCTTTAATACACAAAACGACAACAAAACGAGTGCGACAAATGTGTTTTTAAGCTTTTAATAATGTAACTTCGAATGTATTCGAACTAAGCAGAGTGTTGGATATTAAAATATAAATTGTAAACCTTGTTTAGTGATTAATCATGTGGTTAGCTTCTATAGTATAAATAGGTGGCTAAGCTTAATCATTTGTAACACTTAACCTTGTAAAATCATTTGTGAGCTTAATAGAAAATCATTCAACCAAATTCTCTCTCAACATTCATCATAAATTTGCTTGATTATGGACTAACAATTGGTATCAGAGCTAGAGGATAAAAGATTTGAAGATTATCAAACAAGAATTCATCAAAGAAAAAGTCAACAAAAAGTCAAATTCGTGACTTTAAAGATCAAATTCGGAGATTTGATTGTGTTATGGTGAAAGTAATCCGATAGAATTGAAGCTTAGTGATCAAGGAACAAGTATCAAGTATCAATTTCATCAACTTAGAGCTAAAGATCATCCAATTTGAAGAAAAGTCAAAATGGGTATTCTAAGTGTTAGATTCGGATTAGTGATCAAATTCATCTAAATTGTGTGTTTCTGTTCAAGTAAAGGATCAACGAAGGTTCCACAAGTGATATACAACAGATAGATTGAAGATTTCACGGTCAATTCATTCAAATTCTCAAGTTTGATTCAAACATAAAAATGGCGGTTTAAGTTTGATTTGTATTGATTAAGCTTGTTTAAGTGAAATTCCACCGATCAAAGTGTTGTATTAGTGCTATGGATCAATCAGAAATCAAGTTTAGGAGTTAATTTCATCATTTGATCGATCTCAGATTTGGTGTTCTTGCTGAAGACGACGAACAGTACCTGCGACTTTATCAGGTTCAACGACTTTATTTGTGCGAACTTATCAGTAAGGTCGCATATCAGCTTCAGCGACTTTATTTGTGCGAACTTATCAGTAAGGTCGCATATCAGCTTCAACGACTTTATCTCTGCGAACTTATCATTAAAGTCGCATTCAGGTTCAAAATTTGAAATTTGAATTTAAGCTTACCATTGAGTAATTTTGGTTTGAGAAAATTTTTATTTTACTCAAGCAGAATTCGACAAATTTTGGAGGGAAAGTTCGTTCGGACAAATTTGAAATTTTTGATCAACATTTTCTTAAAGAAAAAGATTGTTTAAACACTTCAAAATCTTTAATCTTTAAAAGATCCATTCAAGTAACAATTTTATGATGTCGAGAGATGGAATTGAGAGCGATTATGAAGAAGAACTATTCAAAGAGTGTGAACATTTACAAGGTCTCTACAAAAAGATGCATTCTAAATCAAGATCATCTTTGCAAAAGAAAGAGAGTGCTACGACAAGTGTTTAAAGAACATCAGAGTATTATGAGAAAAAGATGCTCATTGCACAGAAAGAGGAAGCGGAAAAAGCGGTAACGGAAAATTAGGAAGTGAAATATTGGGAAGAACATGATCAAGTACTAAAGTTGTCAGCTGAAAAGTCAAATGTTTTGCATCAAGTCAAGCTTCTTGAAACTCAAATTGCAGCACACTCTGAGGTACATTCTAAAAGTCTAACTGAGTGTCAGAACAAATTAAACTCAGAAATCGAAAAGGTTGATAACCTGAAAAAGGAGCTTGCAAATAATCTTGATATATTAAAAAAGGTGACTCTGGAAAGGGATGTTTTTAAGTTTCACAGGGATGAATATATAATTACTAACGAGAAACTTGAAAACGAAAATAAGTCCTTAATAAAGGAAATTCTTGAATGTTCATCACAATGTAAAGCATCAAAAGATGTTGAAAATCGTGTTAAACAAAGGTATGACCATACAATTGCTGAAAAATTGAGATTAGAAAACAAGATCAAAGAACTTCAAGATAAATTGTTTAAACGTGGTCAAACATATCAAACCATTTTTCTCAATAAACCTAAGGATATCAAATTCTATAATCCAAGCGAAGGATTAGGTTTTGAAAATCCCTGCTATTTACAAAAAGCTATTTCTAAAGTACCTACCTTGTATAACTATGATGACATGGGAAGTATTTTAAAAATGTTTTTTGTAAAAACAACTAATGAAGAAACAGTTATTGAGAATTTCAATAGAGCAAAAACTGAGAATGCACAATTTTCATTTAATTATGAGAAATTAAATGAAAGTTATGGCACAAGGAAAATACCACTTTCTGAGGATTATTTTCCAAGTTGTTCAACACCTGTTATTGATCAAAATGAGGTTATGGAACAAGTGGTTAAAACAAAACTTATATTCCAAATTTAATTTTGAAAAATAAAATTTTTGATCTTGAAAAACAAATAACCACTCTACAACTAACTTTTTATCAAGAACGAACAACTCTTTTGCAAACTATTGAACACATTAAAAGTAATTCATCTTCATCTAGTTCAGCATCATTATCAAAATCTAACCATGAACTTGAATTTGAGAAGAACTTAGGAAAAGAGTTTGACAAAAAGAAAGCCTCAAATGTCAAACACGTTTTGAAACCACAAGTGAATGTTCCAGAGAAGACTTATACGGATAAATCTTCCAAACCAACTTCAAAAAGGATTTCTCAGTTTACCAATTATTCTTTGCAAAAGAATAAGGGTTATTCTAAGAAATCACATTCACCTGGAACATTTACTCAAACGATTTTCATTGTTCAGATTCTTATGCTTTCAACACTTCACGTAAATCAGTTTCTAAATTTCCAAAGAAAACCAAAGTTTGGAAATCGAAACAAAGCTTTTCTGAACAATCTTCTCAACCAAAGTCATTCAACTACTCAAGATCAAAGATGTTTGCTCGTGCACCACAAAATGTTTCTTATCCGGTGCAAAGAAAGAATGATTTTGTAAACCCTATTCCCAAAAGATTTCACTCACCATTGATTCCACAAAACTTATTTCGAAATGAAACACCGAGTTTCAATTCCAAATGGAATTCAATGTCGTTAAACCAAATAGACACAACTTACAAATGGTTTTCTAAATTTTCAAAACCCATTGGCACTATTCTTAAATGGGTTCCTAAAGTTGTTGTCTAGTTGCTCATTGACTTATGAACAACTCAGTTCATAACTCGTTTTTTAAAGTGAATGTGACTTATGAACAACTTAGTTCATAACTCAGTTTTAAAAGACTCATTGACTTATGAACAAATCGGTTCATAACTCGTTCTTCAAATGAAAATGGTTTCTGAACATTTCAGTTTAAACCAATTATAATTAAAAGAGCTCAAAAGTGACATTTATTTCATTTGAGATCGAGCTCCCGTCCTACTTACTCTTTGATAAATGTTTGTTATATCTGAGGGGGAGCTCGCACAATATCAAAAGACAACTCACCTTCATACGTTGCATATGTTAAGGGGAAGTGTGTTTAAAGATCAAAACTTTCAAGTGTTAACATCTTTATCATTATCAAACACTTCGAAAGATTTTCAAATGATTTTGGTTCTTATACTCTTGGAGGGAAATCATACCGAAGACATCTAAATGGATGTAATTCCAAAATCACAAAATCATAATGTGATGATCAATTAATGATCAACTTTTTGGCATATACTGACATCTCCACTAAGTGTTATAGAATAAAATTACTCCTATGATCCACCAGAGCCGAATGGATCTACCACAGGAGCCACCTTACAAAATTTAGGATGCGAGGGTATATTAGGTCTAAGTGAGAGAGTTGGTGGAGATTAAAGTGCAGATTAGCATACATTCAATAATGCCAAATGAAAAAGAGGGAGGAGTTGAAAAATGTGAGAGGTTGAGTGAGGAGTGTGTGAAAGGGTTAAAAGAAAAAGGAAACCCTCACTAAACAAGAAATCACCGGGTTGCCACATCTACTATCGGATTTCATTCGTTGATTTATGGTATTGAAGAAGAGATCATGGACCCAGTGATGCAATGCACATTACCCTCCTAGCCACTCAAGTACTTCTTAAAAAGTCCTTGTTTCACTTTCTCACGGAGATTTAGCACATAATCTATTGACATCTCGTTTGGAGATTGTTAATATTGAAACAAGAGGACAATTTGCTCCAGTCCCTGACTTCAATTAATGCACAAATCGAGTCTAGAGCCAAAAGATATAAAAATATTTTAGGACATTGCCGGAACATATATAGTGATACCTAAAATGGTATTCCACAATGATTGAATGGAAATCCTACCAATGCTAACATCAACACCAACATTGAAAGTAGGTCACTCAGTTGATTCATTTAGTGTTTTCAATTGATGTGTAAACTGGTAATCTATGTGATCCAGGAGTTATAGTATTTTCATAAATGTGTTTTCTGAAAATACAAACAACTTTTTCTTGATTTACTCAAGTAAATAGTTGTCTTACCCAAATGATTACGAAATTGATGCTTACTTGAAGTTTACTATCATTTTTCCGCATCATTATCTTGAGATTATTGATTTGATAGTATTTTAAGCAAGTATCCGATTTGTAACGTATGTCGCTTATTGAAGATACAACATTCAACGGAATGTTCTTGAAAGTTCGTTGCTCCGATGATTTGATGTAGTCTACTATTCTTCAAACATGTTGTGCTACACCATATTCATGATGCTCACGATGTATCATAATCATCATGAAGGGGAGAAAAAAATTAGTGTTTGAAGATAGTAAAGAAAAGAGTTAGTGTTTGTGAATAAGTGAAGAAAAGAGTTTGTATTTTGAAGATAATATGTTTAATGAAAGATAAAGCTTCAATGAAGAACTAATATCATCTTTCTACAAGTTTGGGAAAAGATAATTGATTTGAGGGGGAGCAAGTAGATTATTGATTTGAGGGGGAGTAAAATAGGATTCAAAAATGGTTCAATTTAGAAAGTAAAAGCTCCAGAAGATCAAAATTCAATTGAGGGGGAGCAATAGAAGAGAAGCTTCAAAAGTATTAATGAAAGATCAAGATTGCAATGATCAAATCATAAATCTTTCATACATTGGAATCAATTAGTTTAAAGAGGATTCATCGGCAACAACAAGGTGGAATATACTTTCAGGATTAAGATAAAGAAAAGGTGCTTTCAAAGAGTGAGCTTTTAAGAGAAATATTTCAACACACATTCAAGATTAGTAGTCGCCGTTGAAGATCAAGAAAATGATTTGTCGTCAATTTATTTTCGAGAATTAACTTCAAAAGATAAAAGCTGAGACAAGATTATCAAAAAGTGTGCTTCAACGTGATTTTCAGCTTACAAAAGATTCTCGAAGTTCAAGCATAAAAGATACATATATGAATTGAATACTATCCAAGCAAAGTTTACAATCAGGGGGAGATTGTTGGATATTAAAATATAAATTGTAAACCTTGTTTAGTGATTAATCATTTGATTAGCTTCTATAGTATAAATAGGTGGCTAAGCTTAATCATTTGTAACACTTAACCTTGTAAAATCATTTGTGAGCTTAATAGAAAATCATTCAACCAAATTCTCTCTCAACATTTATCATACATTTGCTTGATTATGGACTAACATAGAGTATTACAATGTATTCGAACTTAGTTTTCTGAAACTCAGTTCTCAAAAGCGTACAAATGAATATTTTCGAACTTATATTTATAGACAGCCAAGTTCGTACGAACTTAGCTGCTCCTAAGTTCGTACAAACTTACCTGTAAGTTCGTACCTACTCTAAGTTCGTACGAACCTACAAACATACTTAACAAAATATTCAATTAAATTAAACAACATAAACAAATTACAAACTAACTATTACAAATATAAAGTTGTTGTCACATATCATGTACCAACAGACTCCCCCTTGACAAAGAACTTTTAATTCATAGAATAAAATAAAATAACTTAAAATTTATAATGAAAATATGAAATTGTTCATATTTTGAAACGTACAATCTCTTTGAGAGTGTCACTGATACAAAGATCGAATTAGCCATGACTAGTGCAATACACAGTTAGGAATTTTAATTTATTTCTTTGTTATTATGTATGTAAATTATAGAACACTACGATTATCGGTAATGTGGTCCACTTAAACATTTGACATGCAGACTTGTCAAATACATATTTGGTTATTGTTCACGATTAACTATGTATCTCACATTTGATATACCCTTAGAATCAAGAAAGTATAGAATTCCATGTATCAGATATTTTTAATTTTATGTCATCTTTAAAGTAAAATCCTGTTATATTTTAAGCAATGTACATAAGTACATTTTTCAGCTATAGGACAAGACAAGGGTTAGAAACAAAGAAATCTAAAATCAAACCAGAGGTGACAGGTCTGTACTTACGTACAACAGAGCGACATAGTTTGACTAGAGACCTTGAAAACAGTATTTTTGTTTTGCGGTCGAGTTTGTTCTAGTTTTAGGATACATTGACTGAGTCTAGGTCAGCATGTTTCAAGATGTAGCAAAACAAACAGTCAGTGAACCCCCCAGATGAATTACATTATATTTATCCGAGAGCATGTATTCAAATACAATCTATTTCCTAAGAATTAAGACTTAATTCGTACATCAAAATAAAAATTGCACAGAAAAATCATAGTATTTATTATAGATTAAGTACTTGAAAAATCGTTATGTCGTATGCCTACCAATACATCGTATAGTGAAGCTATTAATTACTTTGAATTTTAGGTACTTTTTACTGTGTATGCACTACATCTAAAAGCCATACATATATAATGTTCTAGGCATGGGTAATGTTTTCATCATTTCTTAGCAATTAGCACAGTGACCCTCAACCTTTTATAATTTTTTGCAAAAATAAGAGGAAAATAAAATAAGAAGTAGAAATAAACTACAGCTAGACAAAGTTCTTATGGGAAAACTTATTCAGGATTACTCATCCCATTCAGTTGGATTAAAAGCTCAAACCGAGACCTATCAAAAGCCTTAGTATAAAGGTCGACCAGATTGTCATCAGTGGGTACCGTAACTAATCTAATCAATTTCAGCATAGTCTCGAATAAAATGATGTCTAATGTCAATATGTTTCGTTTTACTATGCTTAACCGGATTATTAGTTATAGACATGGTCGACTGATTATCAATCAAAATAGGTGTATTATAAAAATTTAAACCATAGTCGCGCAACTGTTGTTATATCCACAAAATTTGTGAACAACAACTTCCAACTGCCACATACTCAGCCTCACAGGTTGAGATGGCGACCGAGGTCTGTTTCTTACATTGCCAAGAGACAATGCGACCACCTAATAATTGACAACCACTAGTGGTTGATTTCCTGTTCAAGTTACATCCTCCGTAATCCGAGACAGTATAGGCTACGAAGTCAAAATTACCTCCGGAGGGATACCTGTAGGACCGCTAAGTGACAGATCTTAAGCAAATCAATATTCAATAGCTAGTGAGCGGAAATCAAAAGCTAAACACAAGCAATATTGTATTATGAATAATAATCAAAGATTGAATAGAATACTGACCACAATAGGAGAAACACACCCAAAAGTTCTCTGGAATTCGGATTGGCAAAAAGTCTCTAGAACTAAAACCCTAATTAGGTATTTATACTCTTACCTAATCAGCTAGGCGATATTGCTGATATCGCCTAGGCGATATGACTAATATCGCACATGCGATATTAATGATATCGCAGGTTACATAAGGAACTACACTAAACAATTTACAACTCAAAACCTAGACCAAGTGACAGACACACTAATGTACCAACAAACTCCCCCGTGTCTTCAACTTGGTCTTCAAAAATAATCTTCAGTCAAATCTTCGATTAAACCCATCCAGCAGGAAACTTACCACCCGCATGGATTCCATGGGTTACACAAATATCCACAATTCTTTGAAATTGTTGAGCAAGCTTTTTATTTGTCAGATTTCCCCAATAATATCTTATACGATTATCAAACAACTTCCTCATATCTTCCTTTGATAGATTTATCGAACTCATAGGGTCAAACACCCTGAACTGCTCTTTCTTCAAACCATAGAGCGAGGTCTTCTCTGGCTTTTCCGAATCAGGAACAAAGACCATAACCGCTTCACCTGTATGAGCATCCAGTTCCCAGTAATGAAACCTTCTTAGAAAGTCCAGGGGAACCGTTTTCAGAGGAATCTTCTTCAAGCAATCAGCCGGAGGATAACGCATTTTGATCAATGGCTGATTTGTGACCGGATCTAACCGTTTCTTATAGATAAGTCTTTTTCCCAATGTTGGTTTAGTAAAATTGTACCTCTTAGTACGGATTTCTCTTTGCAGAGTAGTCTGAATAAAATTTGCACGGTCATCTCTTGAAGGATTTATCAAAGTGAGCTGAGCGAGACGATTAACTTCTCCTTTCGGCAAAGTGCTCAGCTTGGTGAATGATCTCTTGAAATATTGAACACCATCTAATCTCTTGATCATAAATACACCATTTGATATCTTCCAGCTTTTTATCAACCTAGTATATACTCCACTGATTTTGTATGATTTGCAGGTTACCGGTACTTGCTTTCCATCTTTTCCATGAGGCCACCATTTTGCAAGTCTCTCGGCCTTAGGTTCAGACGTTTCAATATCTGGAATAGGAACCTCAGATGTTCCTTCATCTTGAGTCTCAGATGTATCCTCAGCTTCATCTTCAGAAGAATCTGATTCAATTATTGGAGCATCATCATAAAACTCATCCTCATTTAGTCCTTCCTCCTCAACCTCAATATCATCGTTTTCCTCAAATTCTTCATCCTCAGAATCAGAATTTACTTCGTTTACCATGCGTTGTAGATATGAGAGATCTGCATACGAATAGTCAACCGCTAGCGGTCTTGGTTGACCAGGGATGTCTTCAACAGAGAAGTAGTCCAAACGAACAGTTTCATTAATATCCACAACATTTACATTTTCTGTTTCAGGGGGAGTTACATTTGGTCTTTCACTACTTCCTATCTCCCCCGAAACGACCAACTGGGACTCCAAGATCATAACCCTAGACCTAAGCTCCTCGTTTTCCTTTTCCACAGCTGCAACTCTAGTAGTTTGAACTTTAATCACAGCAGCTTGAGAGTCCAATGTGTGTTGCATCACATCCAGCCTCTTGATCAACTCCTGTATAACAGAGGGATGAGGTTGAACGGGAATATCAACCGGCGGTGCATCCTGAGGCCTGGAAGAAGTAGAAACCTGATGAGCAACCTTGGACTTCTTTGGTGGAGGAGGCACATACTCAACATCTTCAGAATCCCTAACCCGCTTGACTTTCTGCGGTACATGCTGCTTACCTGCAGCAAGCCTCCTCTGAATCCTCAAATATCTCTGAGGATTGATTCGCCTAACACGTTCAATCTCACGTGGATGCGGGACCGAACCTTCAGAGTCACTTTCAGTAGCACCACCAGCTAGCTCAGAAGACTCAGAGTCAGTTGACCCCTCAGAAGTGTCATGATGAACATGCAAAGTGTGCAAGGCACCCTGCGAAGTAACACTCATATAAATATCCTGTAAAGGATCTTCCGTAGCTTGTACGGGAACATCAGCAAGATTATCCTCTTCTAGTTCTGGCTGTCGAACGACCGGATCTAGATATCCGTCGTTTGCCGGTGGCTGATAGGTAGGGTCAACAATGTGACCAAACAGTGGAGTATCCGGAGGAATAGGAACCCCCTTACCATTTGAACTCATAACCCCGAATATCCGATTGGACATTGGGGTTTGCCTATAGACTCGGGTGGCATCAGTTGCAGAAACCGAGGATACATATACCAAGCATTATGTCCCAACTGGGCATTATCAACCATCGACCGAAAGATGTAGCCCGAATAATTGTACGGTTTGTTGTAGACGAGGGCTAACATCGCACATACGGTCCTATGACTGGTACCGTCGTACCCAGCTTTTCTGTTTGAGATGCACAAAATGAATATATGCATCAACCATCTCCAAAATCTCGTAAGATGACCCTTCCGGTATTGATCTGAGTGGCTCCCAACATAACCCAAACGATTCATTGCGCCGACAATGAACTCGTTCGGAAACTGAATCAACATGTCCGGTTGATCACCAAATTGAAGAACTTCGCGAATAAGCTGCTCGGAAATGATGACTTGACGTCCGTGAACCGTCGAGATCAGCCTTGTATATTCAAGATCACTATTTACAGTAACGTTTCTCCAGAACTGCCCAATATGATCCCTGTAAACCGTAGCCAATGCGGTGATCGCAGTGAAGATGCGAGATCTTCGTAGAAAAGCAATCATTGGTCTAAATGGCGCAACTGAATCCTTAGAATCATCCAGAAATGCGGTAATATTGTGACGAGGGTCACACTTGTTATCAAACACCGAAAAATCTTCCATTTCTGCAAAACAAGTCAATGAAAACACAAGACTCGAAAACAGTTAGAGAAATAATTGAGAACAGGCCAAAAACACATTGGAAAGCGTAAATTGGGCCCGTTTCACCAACAGTTTGGGCCTGGCCCAATTAACTTGTTTCTGGATCAGGCGATATTGTAGTAATATCGCCTAAATTGATTCTCAATTTAAGCGATATTAGCTACAATATCGCTTAAATTAAAGCAATTTGATTAATATCGCTTAGATTTTACAATTTTGGAAATTAATCCAATGTAAGCGATATTATCATTATCGCTCCCAGTATCGCACATGGTATCGCTAAAATCAAAAATCAATTTGGGCGATATCACAATATCGCCCCACAATATCGCTAAACGTAAGCACAGAACCCTATGGTCGAAAAAACGTATAAAAACATGATCTAAAACTTAATACTCGACACACAAGGCAATGGGCAACACACAGAACTATTTTACACTAGTTTTGAATGGCTTTTTATAGGGTAAATCACAGAAACAAAAACCGAACAATACTTTCAACAATGCGGCATAAAAACTAAAGTATAAAGCAATAGAAACATACCAATCGATGAAATAAATGTAGACGAACACGGTGATGTGGTTTGATTTGAATGAGGAGCGAAAACGAGAGGGAAATCAAAGAAAATGGCAATATCGCAAAAATCGCTGTACAATATCGCCTGTAATAGCGCTGATATGATTTTGAAAATGTATTGAATACTGTAACAGACGTTTGTATATATACAAGTATACAATTGAGCGATATTAACAATATCGCATGCAATATCGCCATAATTAAGAATCTATTTGAGCGATATGACAATATCGCATGCAATATCGCCAAAATTCAAAATCAAACAGTAGCTTCTGACAAAACAATAAACTAATCAAAAAATAAATTAAAAGGAAAAAGAAAAATAAATAAATAAACTTTACTTATTATTGGTGACGAACTAGATGGTGTCGAATTAGGGATCATATTAGAAAGACAAATTCGCAAGACAATATCAAATTTTAATTCGATTATCAATATAGTTGTCCAAATGTAAATTTAGCATGCACAGTTAACTAGCCAAAGAGACAATCAGTAACAAGATGATTATCGGTATTGTTTGTCCACTTAAACATGTAACATAATCAACTTCAAGCTTAGTAGTTATTGTGAGAGTGAATAGATTTCCGTGAATCCCACATAGATATACTCCTAGTATCAAGACATGCCCAAGACTTCGATTAGTTAGAGAAAGCATTTGAATTCAACATTTTTAAGAATCAAGCCAGCGGTGACAGGTCTGTACATACGTACAACAAAGCGACTTAAACTTGATTCAGGTGTAAGCAAAACCAGACTTGGTCAAACCATTTGGCGACCTTGTGAGGAATCTTTGATTTTATAAGATTTGAAAGTACTTTGACTTTTGTTTGCTTAGGTTTTGAAAGTATACTGACTGAGACCAGGTCTGTACAGACGTACAACAAAGGAAACAGACAGCATAAATCCCCAAATGTTGTCATATACAAGCTCAAGTTAATAGAAGCTTGGCAAGCTGATACATAAGAATTAAGACCCATTGTCATACATCATATGTTGGTTATCACAAAAGATTTAAACACAGATTAAGGTATTTCTTAGTTGCTCAAAGAAGAGTATGAAAATGCCTACCAATACATCGTGCAAGTAATAAGATGTCTGTAAGGACAAGTATAACAAATACGAGATAAACCTACTGATACATCGAGGATAAAACTTAAGATTGACTTTTGAGGAGTGTCTCCTAATGTACTATCATATCCCTAGTTGTTTACATACACAACTAAACGTCTTTAACAGATGTTGCAACGTTGCTTTTCTTTAATGCTAGTAAGCATAAAGAATGGCTATTGCTCTTTTTTTTTTTTTTTTTTTTTTTTTTTTTTTTTTTTTTTTTTTTTTTTTTTTTTTATCGAAGAAACTATCAAATGAAAAACAAAAGAATTAAATGTCACAACTTACTGTTTTATTTGAAAGAAAAATGCAACCCTATCAAGTCGATAAGCTGGTTAAACCTAGTTTTAGAGAATGCCTTGGTAAACAAATCAGCATTTTGCTTATTAGTTTCTATTTGGACAAGGTCTATCAAATGCTTCTCATAGCAATCCCGTATAAAATGAAACCTAATCTCTATGTGTTTGGTCTTAGAGTGTTGTACGGGATTTTTAGTAATAGAAATAGCAGCAGTATTATCAATATATAAAGGAGTCATAGTTAAGAGTAAACCGTAGTCACGAAGTTGGTGCTGAATCCACAAGATTTGTGAACAGCAACTGGCAGCAGCAATATATTCAGCTTCCGCTGTTGAAGTAGAAACTGTCGTTTGCTTTTTGCATTGCTAAGATACTAAACGTGAACCGAGAAACTGGCATCCTCCTGACGTAGACTTCTTATCGATGCTACAGCCACCATAATCAGAATCCGAGTATGCTGTGAGAGCAAATGTCTTCTCTGTTGGATACCATAGACCTAGAGTAGGTCTATGTTTGAGATATCCAAATATACGTTTAACCGCTTTCAAATGAGAAACCTTGGGTTGAGACTGATATCTTGAACACAACGAAACAGCAAATACTATATCAGGTCGAGAAGCTGTAAGATACATTAAAGATCCAATCATCGACCGATATAGCTTTTCTTCACAGTCCTCCTCATCTTCAGCTGGTCCGAGATTGTGGTTTGTTTGAATGGGAGTTCCATACTCTCTACAATCATGCAACTTATAACGTGTCAACATGTCGTTAACATACTTTGATTGATGAATGTAAGTGCCCTTTGATGATTGATCAACTTGAACACCCAAAAAGAATTTTAGCTCCCCCATCGCACTCATCTCAAATTCTGATTTCATGATCTTTTCAAAATGTCGACACAGAGATTCATCAGTTGAACCAAAAATGATATCATCCGCATAGACTTGAAGTAGCAGTTGACTATTTTCAGTTCGCTTGATGAAAAGAGTGTTGTCAATATGACCACGTTCAAACCCATTTTTAATCAAGTGCATTGCCAACCGTTCATACCAAGCACGCGGAGCTTGATGAAGACCATAAAGAGCCTTATCCAACTTGCACACATAGTCTGGGTTGACCGAATCCTCAAAACTAGGAGGTTGCCTGACATAGATTTCTTCAGCAACCTTTCCGTACAAAAACGCACTTTTGACATCCAGCTGATAGACACAAAACCCCTTAAATGTCGCATACGCTAAGAATATACGAATAGATTCCATTCTTGCAACAGGCGCAAAAACTTCATCATAATCCAAACCTTCTTGTTGTGAATACCCTTGGACTACTAACCTAGCTTTATTGCGAATCATCACTCCCCTATCATCACGTTTGACTCGAAACACCCAACGAGTTCCAATTGGGTGTACACCTCTTGGAAGTGGAACTAAATCCCAGACTCTTAGCTTCACAAATTGCTGCAACTCTTCTTGCATTGCAGAAACCCAATGTGAATCCTTTAGAGGCTCATCAATCTTTGTTGGCTCAACTTGGGATAAAAAGCATTCTTCAATTGTAGCCTTTAGACATGCAAGATCATCAGGATCTTCAGAAGTTTCATCTGTATGATCATTCGTTGAAGAAGGTTTAACTGCTTTGCTTCTAGTTAGAACACCTGCATTCACATCTCCAATAATATTCTCAATTGAATGATTCTTATGAATACGAGAGACAGGTATTGGATCAGGTGTGAGGTTTGATTCCAAATTATTCAGCTCAACCTCTTGAGCTTGAGACTCCTCTTCATTTTCAGAGAGCATGTCTTCTACACCATCAACAGTAGCAGGAGAAGCTTCGGGCTGTTGATCTGCAGAAGAACTCTCAGGAATATCAGTAGACGAAGATGGTAGAAGATCAGTAGTAGCAGGAGTCGAAGACGGTGTGTGTAACAGCCTCTCTTTCGTTTTGGTAATTTCTATTATTTTAATTGATTATTTAATTGTTTTAGAACTATTTAATATTATGTGTTTTATTGTGAAATATTAGTAGATTCAAAATTGTAAGTTTTTGATTTTCTGCGACATAAGGGTTGTGTCGCAGGTTGTCTGTGCGACACAAGGGTTGTGTCGCAGGACTGTGTCGCAAAACGGGCTGAACTGAAATTAAGTAAGGAGCTTAAGTGTAATTCGATGATAAAAATATATATACACCGCCCTAGTACTTCCTGACCATTTCCAGTCATTTCTAAACACTTAAAATCGGTTTTAGAGAGAGAATTAGAGAGAATTAGAGAGAAAGTAAAGTTAAGTTGGGTTTTGACCATATTTGAGCTTTTAATCCGTGATTTCAAGGTAAGGTTCTAATTGTTATGCGTTATTATTGTTTATATATGATTTACACCGATTGGAATCAGTTAATTTGTGTATTACATGTTTGATTTCGTGAATTTTGAATCTGGGATCTGGGCTGTTCATCATTGCGACACAAGGCTTGTGTCGCAGGTTGTGTCGCATGAATGTTATGCGACACAGTGGTTATGTCGCTAAAGGCGGCCATTATGAGTATTGCGACACAATGTTAGTGTCGCAGGTTTCTGTTGTGCGACACAGTGGTTGTGTCGCAAGGGTTGTGGTGCGACACAATGGTTGTGTCGCTAAGTATATAAAAGAGATTTTTGTTTTGCAAATTTTGAAAATGCGTAAGTGTTTTTGAGACGCGGTTTTGTGAAAATATCACTAACTCAGATTTAGTTGAAATTCGCATAGTCAATTGGAAACGACCTAGTAATCAAGGCTATATTCTAATAGCCTAGGAAGTTTTTGGCCATCCGGGGTCATCTAGGACCCGAAAATGGCATTTTTCAGTTTTAAGCGGTATTGCGGGCTTTTTCTGAGTTTATTTCTGATTGAACTTTTGTTTGCCTAGACTTCAGGGATTACCTGATTTGATAAATAGGCTATAATGATGTTTATGGAACGAACTTCTGACTTGTGTATGATTTTCTGTTTCAGATCAACGTAAGACTCAGTGATATAAGAATACTGAGTGTGCAGACGTCAGAGGTATCGGTGAGTGGATTCAGAACTCATCATTTGATTTAGTTGTAACTATTTGGTTACAACGAGTAAACGTAGATGTGTATTAGACTGTTAGTCTTGATTATTGATTATTGATCTACGTGATATGTGAACCAATGTGTACTATGTTATTGAGGTCAACGTGTAGTTGGACTTCTGGTTATTATGTGTTTTACACAGGTTTTGATTCATTTGTTGTGTTTGAGACCTGTGTATGTGTTTAATAACCAGTAGTTATCGGTCTATTCTGTATTGGCCATACGGATTGACGGTAAGTGTTCTTGGGGGAATCCCCGGGTATTATGATATCCCCAGAGCCACCGATCCTCATTGAATTATGTGTGTTTACGTTTTATTGGTGTAATTAGCTAGTTATGCTAAGTTGAATGGAGTGTGATAAATCTATTCACTTAGCTTTGTGCTAACCCCTCATTTTACTTCCTGCAGGATATGTTTTGATTATTGTGGGTGCGGGAGGTGATTGGTTGATCAAGGGAATGTTTGACTGCGCTCTAGGACTCTGATATGGTTTTTGTAATAAACCTTGTTTGGAGAATTTTTATAATACCCCGCCTTTTGTAGTTTAAAAAAGTTTGAAATTAGTGTATTTTTGGGAATTGTAAACTGTTTAATGTATTTTAAATTCATGCTTCTGTGTTTATTAATATAATATTCTTATATAGAAAGAGGGGTGTTATAGTGTGGATGAAGAATTATCCGGATTAAGATGCAAGCCATGAAGAAGCATAACAACTTGATCCACTTCATTGAATTTCGAAAGATTGAATGAGTTAACAAGATGGTCATACTCAAACAACCAATCAGGACCTTTTCCTTTAGGAGACTCCGTGTACTTTAAACATTTTACCTCAAAATGCTCTTCAATCTTTCCGTTTCCTTGTTGAAAACCCTCTTGTTAGGAGAATTAACCGAATACCCAAGAAATAATCCATCCAGTGCTTTTTCACCGAATTTAGAAACTTTATCTTTTGATATCAAAATGGTGCAAGGACATCCAAATGGTTCCAAAAATTTCAAGTTTGGCTTTCGGTTATTCAACAACTCATAGCAAGTCTTATTCTTCTTCTTGTTCATCAGAATACGGTTTAATACATAGCATGCCGTGTTGACTGCCTCTGCCCAAAAAGTAATCGGCAAGTGTGAATCAGACAGCATAGTACGGGCGGTTTCAATGATTGTTCTGTTCTTTCTCTCCGCTACACCATTTTGTTGCAGAGTTCTCACTGCACTAAACTGATGAACAATTCCTTTGCGTAGACAATATAATTCAAGAATTTTGTTCTTGAATTTCGTTCCATTACTACGTATCTTCTTTATCTTCAAGTTGCACAGATTCTCAAGTCTATCGAACAGATAGGTCAGTATATCTGGTGTTTCATCCTTTGTACGCAAGAAGTAAACCCATGAAAAGCGAGAGCAGTCATCAGTTACTACCAAACAGTAAGATTTACCTACAATACTCTTCGTGCTTATAGGTCCAAACAAGTCCATGTGAAGTAATTCCAATGGAGATTCAATGGAATTAACTTGCTTAGACTTGTGAAACTTCTTGTGTTGTTTTCCTTTCAAACACGAAACACAATCGTCTTCCAAAGGAAAGGATTGCTTAGGAATCCCCTCCACTAAATCATGTTTCACCAGATAATTCATTTTCCGAAAATGAATATGACCCATCCTTTTGTGCCACAACAATGAATCCTTAGTAGACGCTTTGGTTAGAAGACAGGTATGTTCTTCAGTTTCTATTGTCCTCATGTCCAAAATATAAGAGTTCTTCACTCTAGGAGCTCTAATCAGAATCCATTCCTCGGGAATTACAAATCCCGGCTTCAATATCAAACACTCTAAGTCTGTAAAAGCAGCTGTGAACTTCTTATCGCAAACTTGAGCGACGCTTATCAAGTTGTGATTTAGCTCCTCCACAAAGTTAACATTCTCAAAGCTCACCTGACCATTTGTGAGTGTACCTTTCCCAGTTATGGAACCACCATTATCACCAGCAAAAGCAACATATCCCCCATTATATGGTTTAACATCAGAGAGAAGGGAGATATTGCCTGTCATGTGTCGTGAACAGCCACTGTCAACATACCACTTGCTATTCAGCACCTTTGACTGTCACAACACAAAGAAAGGATTGTTAGTTTGAAATGGAGACTCAAGCCTTGACAGACCTGGGTACTCCTGAGACTTCATCGATTATTACCACATCAGTTAAAAAACTTGTTTTTTAGTAAATCATTATCTTTTACTAGTGTGATAACTTCAGATGACACATTATTCTTAACACTTCTCTTTTTCCAAACTTTTTGAGGAAAAAATGGTTGCTTATTAATAACATCAACCTTTTCAAACCATTGGTTGAGTAGGTGTAATGTTATTAACTTTTGAAATTGGGACATTTCGAGATAATCCAGGTTGTTTTGACTTTTGAAAGTTTCTAATTTTAGCATGACGTGGATCATTTCGTGATGCCCATTTTCTAGCAAGCACAGGACACTGATTAATGAGATGACCCTGCTTCTTACAGTAGAAACATGATCGTCTCTCTCGGAAAGTTTGATCATTACTCAATAGTGGTTTTGGCGAAAGAGGAACCCTACGAGGCTTAATTTTAGGTACATTTACTGCACATGAACACTTATGCGAACATGATGGAGTAAACATATTTACAGTTGAGGTAATCTTTGAAGAAGGATTTTTAATTGAAACTTTACTATTTTGAATATTCTCCTCGAGTTTCATTTTTAAATCCTTGATTACTGGTTTCCTTTTAGAAAACATTCCACCTCTACCCTCGTTAGTAAAGATGAAATTTTCAGGTTTGAGGTTATTCTTCTCAACTTTCTGTGTAACCTCGTGAGTTACATCCTCCACCTCTACCACCTCTTCAACATTTGTTGAAAGTGCAAACATGATTGGTTCAAATTTAGGCTTAATTTGCTCAGCCTTCTTGTTATTTGAACTCAGAGCTTTAGGCAACTTAAGTCGCTTGTCATCAGCAGCCTTAACAAGTTTAGGTTTTTTAACATCTTCAACCTTGACAATCTTAGGCTGATCGGGATTTTCAACAATAACTGGTTTCACCACAGGATTTGTATCCTTCTTGAGAACAGAAGGTACATAGTCTTTAATTTCGTCCTGCGAAAGACTGGGCTGATTCAAATTTGAGGGAGGAGGTTGGTTGTGATAACCAATTCCTCCCTTACTTTTCGTATCAGTTCGTTGATTTTGCAAAATGTCGGAAAAGACCATAGTAGATGTGGAGATATTTGTAAGTCTTCGTTTTAAATCAACATTTTCATATTGAGTTTCAGCAAGTTCCTTTTTAAGATGTGAATTGAGTTTTAAATAACTGTAAATCTCATCTTGTTTGTTAAAAATCATTGCCTTTAACTCTTTCTTTTCGTCAATAAGGGTTTTCTGATTTACAGTAAAGACTTTTTCGTTATCTTTTAAAACTTTGTTCGCTTCAATAAGATTGGTTAGATCTGTATTCAAGTGATCATTATCTACTATGAACCTGTTGATTTTACCAGTTAGTGTGATACAGGAATTACAATTAAACGAATCAAAGTCTACCTCATTTTGAACATCCGCCATAAGAGCTACGTTATCTTGATCGTCCATAGCAGAAAAATCATAAGCTTCTTCATCCATCAGAAGAGCTGCCTTGGCGACTTCATTCTCTTTCTTGAAAGTAGAAGGTTTTGTAAATCCAGTAGACGGTTGTCTACCTTTCTCACATTCTCTAGCAAAATGTCCCAGATTTTGACACTTGTAGCATCTAATCTTGGACTTATCGAAACCCATGCTAGTTTTATCAGTGACGTCTTCAAGAGATTTCTTTCCTGTTCTCTTCAAATAGGTTTTCGTTCTTCTGGTAAGCATAGCCATGTTCCAACGAAGATCCACTCTCTCTAGTTCATAAGGATCAACTTGTGCAAAGTCTTCATCAGTAAGATCTACCGAGCCAATCCTCTTTGATAAAAAATCATCATATGATGATAAAAACGCATTGAAGATTACTGCATGCTCATTGTGTGATGCAGTAGCAGAGGAAGATGGTTGAGCAGAGAAAGAAGAAAATGTTCCACCCGAATTATTATCGGACGAGTAATTAGGTTTAGATACAGTAGTAGAAGGTCCAGATAAAAGAGTTGTACTTCAATATCCAAAACTACTAGTATCAGGAAGCAAAGAACTAGATCTTGTGCTTTTCTTTTGGATATCCAAAGCACATGTTTCTAATTTTCCAATAAGTTGATCCAAAGTCATTGCCAATACGTCTGGATCATTCTCCACCATCAACACTCTAGTTTCCCAGTGAGGAGGTAGAGCATTAAGCAGTTTCTTGTTAACCTCAATAGAGCTGAATTTGTATCCACCCTCAGTCAGCTCATTCACTAGACGTGAATATCTACAGAACAAGTCCTTAACCGTCTCGTTCTTTTGGATGTCAAACAGATCATACTGTTTCTTCACTAACTCTAACTTACTTTGCTTGTATTCAGTAGTAACTCCACATCTTTCAGCTATACCATTCCACAAATCATAAGCTATGTCGTGTTGCTTGAACATCTTCATAGCATCGGCAGGTAGAGACATGGTTATAGCAGAGTGAGTTTTTCGTTCACATTCCCATGCCTTGCGTTCCTCAGCCGTCATTGAACGAATAGGTTTTGGAGGAGGTATACCCACATGTTCTCCACTTGCAACCGGTCGAACATATCGCTCGATCAAAGGTATCTCCATTTCAGGGTCAGTAAAAGCAACAAAAGATAAAAATCTACAACGCCATTCAGAATACTCCATTCCAGGTGCAAAGAATGGAGGTTTGTTTGCGCTACCAACCTCAGCGTTATGTTTTAACATAGCATTAACAGCTTGTAAAGTAGACATTTTAATATGTATTAAATAAGATTAATTTTTTTGTATAAAGTTAAAAATTCTGATTAAAACAGTATAGCGATATTTATGAAATCGCTAAAAAGCTGATGATGATTGAGCGATATTGATGATATCGCTATCAATATCGCTAATTAAAGTGCAAAACGAAATCAGAATAAAAAAGGCGATACTACAGGCGATATTGAGAGTAATATCGCTAAAATTAATTAGGCGATACTATGTAATATCGCTAGTAATAATGCTCAAATTAATGAGTACAAATCAAGTAATATCGCTGAAACCCTAGAGACGATATTAAGATAAAATCGCTTCTAATATAGCTAAAACGGCTGTAAACCCTAAAAATTATTAATCTCAAAGATCTAATTAAATTTAGGTTTGCAAATGACGAACACTAATCCCAGAAAACACTACAAAGCACTAATTAATCAGTTTTAAGGCTAAAAAGTAATTAACCTATATGAAACTAGTTACTTAGCCTTTTTTAACGTACTAATATTGATTTAAACAACCACTAATCCAATGGATAAATGGCTCTGATACCAATTGTAGGACCGCTAAGTGACAGATCTTAAGCAAATCAATATTCAATAGCTAGTGAGCGGAAATCAAAAGCTAAACACAAGCAATATTGTATTATGAATAATAATCAAAGATTGAATACAATACTGACCACAATAGGAGAAACACACCCAAAAGTTCTCTGGAATTCGGATTAGCAAAAAGTCTCTCGAACTAAAACCCTGATTAGGTATTTATACTCTTACCTAATCAGCTAGGCGATATTGCTAGGCGATATGACTAATATCGCACATGCGATATTAATGATATCGCAGGTTACATAAGGAACTACACTAAACAATTTACAACTCAAAACCTAGACCAAGTGACAGACACACTAATGTACCAACAAACTCCCCCGTGTCTTCAGCTTGCTCTTCAAAAATAATCTTCAGTCAAATCTTCGATTAAACCCATCCAGCAGGAAACTTACCACCCGCATGGATTCCATGGGTTACACAAATATCCACAATTCTTTGAAATTGTTGAGCAAGCTTTTTATTTGTCAGATTTCCCCAATAATATCTTATACGATTATCAAACAACTTCCTCATATCTTCCTTTGATAGATTTATCAAACTCATAGGGTCAAACACCCTGAACTGCTCTTTCTTCAAACCATAGAGCGAGGTCTTCTCTGGCTTTTCCGAATCAGGAACAAAGACCATAACCGCTTCACCTGTATGAGCATCCAGTTCCCAGTAATGAAACCTTCTTAGAAAGTGTCACACCCCCATCTCGGGTGGAGGCGCGACGTACGTGGATCATAAACAAAGATTATAACGAACGACTTCTAATAGAACAAACAATGTTGAATTACATAGTCATCAAAAGTAAGACATCCAAGTTTGAAGTCTTAACAATATAGTTACAAACTTTATCGAAAAACAAGCTTAATTCAAAATGACAAAGTTTATGCTAAGTCCTTCCAAGTGGATGCAACTCCTACGTCAAAAGTGCAATACAACGACATAACTAAGTAGCACCTTGGTTACCTGAGAATACATGTTAAAATACGTCAACATAAAGTTGGTGAGTTCATAGGTGTAAGAGTTTGTAAAATAGACCCGTGGTTACAAGATTTCAATTTATATTGCCTTACCACAATATCAAAGTGTATTACTATTGTCATAAGCTCATGAATTGAAACCTTAACAATTTAGTTGCCTCGCAAGTGTTCTATTCACAACACTCGTAGTGGGTCAAATAATCATGCGTCCGTTTTTCGAGTTGGCGCGACCAACCCGGACGGGGGTGTCAACCCAATAGATCTATTCACAATATTCGCGTTTAAGTCTATAACTAACAATTCATGATAGAGGCCCATATAATTTGAATAGTGGAAACTTATGCAATACGTAACAGTTTATATGTACTTGTAACCATAAACAAAAAGCATGTAATCTCACCCCAAAACATATCAAAGCGTTTAAAATTAAGGGCTATGAAACTCACAATCAGGTTTGAGCGTTTTAGTTCAGATGTCTTCCGCGTGCTAGACAAGTACGACTCCTATCCGCATCCTACGAACACGAGGGTTCTAATTAGTTTATCGACTAATACGGTTTGTTGGGATTGCTTAGCTAGCTAATTAAATTACAAAGTGCCGATATAGTTTGAATATCCGTTTAAACAACATTGTCGGTATTTGTTCGAGTTGTGAACAAAATAATGGAAGTATACGAATACAACATCTAAAACTTACCAAACTTGGTTAACAACATATAATATAGTTCAAAAAATTTCTGTGAAAATTTGAGGATTTTTAGACTTATGGATTATTTATAATCATTTGATGTCTAAAAAGTGGGACAAATATGGGAAAAATAGTAATTATTCACAAAAAATTCTGGAATTTTTACCAGATCCGTTTTTACCCATTTTTAGATTTGTGTAAAATTTTCAAGTCATTTTGAGCACTGGAACTTTGGTTAACAACATTATGCGTTTTAACGAGACGTAAATCGGAAAGCATATCAAAACACATCCGAAGAGTGTTAAATTTTGAGGATAGTGTCATTTTCTGAGGAAAATGACACTAAAATTTTCCCAAAATTATTTGGTGTTCAAAAGTATTTTTCATGATTATTTCACCTTTCCTAGGCTTAATTTGCATTAATTTGAGAAAAATACTTATGTTTCACCAAAAATTCCCATTTTTATTTTCAAGACTCTTTTTATGATTTAGTTACTGAGAAAAATAATCCCCAAAATTTTAACACGTTTTATCTAGCATTTATGTATTTTAGAATCTTCACAACACAAGTATTTGAAATTTACAAGCTTTCAACAATGCATGATGTTCATGCATTTTCTAAAAATATGAGATCAACAAGATAAATTACTATCTTTTTATTCTAATGATATAAACTTGTTAGAAGTCTAAAAACAATTTTTTTTTGAATTTCTTGAACACCTTAAGCCCCATGAACATGTATCACAACAAGATTGCTCACAGGAAGGTAGCTGTTTGCGCATCAGTTTTGTGTGATACATTTGGAGGTCGAATACTCTATGGATTTGAGTGAGACCAATGGGGTTTTAAAGGTAAGACATTAAGCTAAATTTCAGAAGAAAAATCAAGATTTTTGGACCATTATTGACTGAGTTATGGTCGATCAAAGTGGGGTCAAAATCTGGACAGATTACATAGAAGACAAAAATGATCTTTTTGGTGTGTTTTCACCACCAAACGATTTTTAGACCTAATCCAATGATTGAGGCCTTGTATTTTATGCATGAACATGTTTTTTACATAAACCTAAACATATTTTAACAAGGATCAAGATTTAGCTACGAATTTTGGTGCATGCAAGCCCAAAGTTGGGTTTTTGGCTCTTTTTCAAGAACACAACTTGCAACTAAGCTTTTAATCTTATTTAATCCTTTAAATCTTTGTTCTAAAACATTCTTGGTGTTAAAATACAACCAAGATGTGTTAGAAATGATTTTTAACCATTAAATCTATTCAAGCTTGCAAGAACATGAAAATAGTTACAATAACATCAAAAAGTCGACTTTTTCGGTTTGATTCTTGGTTTGATCATAGGTTACCCTTCTTTTACACATGAATGTGTATAAGGTGTAACCTACAAACCATCAAACCTTATATGAGGATTTAAGCCATGAAAAATGCATGAAATCCATGAAATGAACATGATAAAAGAAGGAAATGAAAGCTATGATGAGTGGTTATACCTTAAGGGTCTTGTATTAGTGTAAGAACACCTTTGAAATGGTGATTTAAAGATGAAAAGGGGGCTGGAAATTATGGAGTTTAGTGTGTGTTTTGGGAGTGTTTGTGTGTGTTTTCTTGAGAGAAAAGAGAGGAAATGATGAAAATGGAAGAGTGTGTAAGTGTATATGTCTTGCATGGAATATAATTGAGTTAGTGGAGGTTTTGAGTGGGTTCAAGAGAGTGGGCTGCAGATTTTTTGGTGGGTGGAGGAGTTTTTATTTTATTTTTATTTTGTTAATTGTAAGGAAATAAAGTCTTATAAGTTGTAAAATTAAATTGATGTAAGTTTGTATGTTTTGTAAGATTTAATTGTGATGTTTTGAGAGTTAAAGTTTGAGTTGTAAAACTTGATTTTATAAGTTTATAATTTTCATCATAAGGTATTTGATTCGTTTACGGTTAGTATTCGCGGGTTAATCGGGCGGTTTCCGGTTACGTTAACCGAGTTTCGGAATTTCCGATTAAATTCCGGTTTTTGTGATACAATAAATATTTTGTGGTGACGTATGAAATTAAATTTCATTTGTTTTCTTTGGCACTTTGTAACCTAATAGAATGTTCTTCACGGTCTTAAAGTCCGCTAAGCAATCTTCTAACATGTTACGCGATTTCGGTAATTTACAGTTTCGGTACATAAGGAGTCGTAACCTAGACCTTCCGTTAGGATTTTTAAAATGCTATAAATGAAACTTGAGATTCTAGAGATTTAAGCGCGGCAATGACCTGAGATTTTGACGGTTGTCACAGAAAGTCCAGGAAAGAAATCTTTTGGGTGTGTTTCTCCTATTGTGGTCAGTATTGTATTCAATCTTTGATTATTATTCATAATACAATATTACTTGTGTTTAGCTTTTGATTTCCGCTCACTAGCTATTGAATATTGATTTGCTTAAGATCTGTCACTTAGCGGTCCTACAATTGGTATCAGAGCCATTTATCCATTGGATTAGTGGTTGTTTAAATCAATATTAGTTACTTGGCCTTTTTTAACGTACTAATATTGATTTAAACAACCACTAATCCAATGGATAAATGGCTCTGATACCAATTGTAGGACCGCTAAGTGACAGATCTTAAGCAAATCAATATTCAATAGCTAGTGAGCGGAAATCAAAAGCTAAACACAAGCAATATTGTATTATGAATAATAATCAAAGATTGAATACAATACTGACCACAATAGGAGAAACACACCCAAAAGTTCTCTGGAATTCGGATTGGCAAAAAGTCTCTAGAACTAAAACCCTAATTAGGTATTTATACTCTTACCTAATCAGCTAGGCGATATTGCTGATATCGCCTAGGCGATATGACTAATATCGCACCTGCGATATTAATGATATCGCAGGTTACATAAGGAACTACACTAAACAATTTACAACTCAAAACCTAGACCAAGTGACAGACACACTAATGTACCAACAATACCAAAGACCTAACTTAGGTTTTCTCTTCAGATATCGCAAAATTCTCTTCGCAGCCTTCATGTGTGACTCTTTAGGATTAGCTTGGAAACGAGCACACAAGCAGACGACAAACATTATGTCAGGTCTAGAAGCGGTTAAGTACATGAGAGAACCGATAATGGCCCGATATTGAGTCGGATCCACATCTTCGGTTCTCTCCGTATCTGGTTCAAGATTATGATTCTGTGGAATCGGAGTGCCAAAAGACGAACTATCTTCCATCTTGAAACGAGTGAGCATATCATGCACATTCTTCCTCTGATGAATAAAGAATCCGTCCTTCTTTTGATCAACTTGTAATCCTAAGAAGAAATTTAACTCTCCCATGGCACTCATCTCAAACCTTCGCTTCTTCACTTGTTCAAAGTCTCTGCACATGTTATCGTTAGATGACCCAAAAATGATGTCATCGACGTACACTCGTACAAGTAGGAAATCACCCTTTTTGCACGTACTATCTATTTGACCTCTCTTGAACCCATTTTCCAAGAGATAAGTAGATAGTGTCTCATACCAAGCTCTGGGTGCTTGATGCAGTCCATACAGGGCCTTATCCAATTTATAGACTCTGTCTGGGTAATCTGGATCACTGAACTCCGGAGCTTGTTGGACAAATACCAGTTCCTGAACTTTACCATATAGGAAGGCACTCTTTACATCGAGTTGACAGACTTTGATTCTTTTATACGCAGCATATGCCAGAAACAATCGAATTGCTTCCAACCTTGCTACTAGTGCGAACACCTCAGTATTGTCTATCCCTTCCCGCTGATTAAATCTTTGAACAACTAGCCTCACTTTGTTCCGTGTTACTATTCCTCTATCATCTCGTTTGCACTTAAACACCCATTTAGTGCCTATTGCAAATTCTCTCTTAGGTAGATCGACTAGCTCCCAAACTTTGAACTTCTCGAATTGTGCAAGCTCCTCTTGCATTGCTTCTACCCAGGAGTTATCTTTAAGAGCCATTTGAACATTTTTCGGCTCTACTTGAGATATGAAACAGCTGTACAGACATTTATGCATTATCCCTGTGTGTTGGATCGATACATAAAGACTTGTGCTGTCAGATATTTCTCTACGGGTCTTCACTCTTGAACTTGGATCACCAATTATGTTATCAATTGGATGATACTTGTTTACTCGTGTTGAGACCGTAGTGTTAACTGGTAAATCCGATTCTAGATTTGATCCTATCTCCCCCACAATTGGTACATCTTCTTCTGTAGTTTCTTGCACAGAATTTGTAACATTTGAAGGAAATGGTAGTGCATTTGAACTTGGATCACTGTCCACGATGGGTTCAGAAAGAATTTCTTTCCCTTTACCAGTTGAATCTTCTGAACTGGGAACACTGGTTCGTGGTGCAAAACTATTTTCCTCACCATCATCCAGTATTACAGTTTCTAATCCTAAAGTATCAACGTCACTTAGGATAGGAAGATTAAATGATTTGAACACTGCATCATAATCAAATAACCAATCTGGTCCTGTTTGTACTGCTGGAGTGTAAGATGTGACTTATATGTTGTACACAATCTCTACTTTACCAGATGTCTTATTAAAGACCCTTTTGTTTGGAGAACCAGCTTCATAACCTAGGAAAAATCCTTTATCAGCCTTTTCACCAAATTTTGGTTGATTTTTGGTCTTTAATAATGTACAATGAACACCGAAAGGTTCAAGACCAGTTAGGTTTGGTTTTCTTCCGTTTAGAAGCTCATAACACGTTTCAGCTGTCTCATCCTTTGATCCCAAGAAGAATACCTATGTAAATCGCGAATAATCATCAGTTACTACTAGGCAGTAATGTTTACCACCTATACTCCTTGCAATCACTAGACCGAACAAATCCATGTGAAGGAATTCAAACATTGTAGCAATGGAATTCTGAGTTTTAGATTTATGAGGTTTCTTGTGCTGTTTCCCTTTCTGACACGACACACACCTATCCTCTAGCCCAAATCTCTGCAATGGTACACCTTGCACTAGTCCATTTTTGATTATGAAATTCATCTTTCTGAAGAACAAGTGGGCCATTTTCCTATACCATAACTAAGATTCACTCTCAGATGCTTTGGATATTAAACATGTCGTCTCATGAGAAGATTCAGTGACACTCATGTCCATTACATAAATGTCATTCTTCCTTGGTGCCCTCATGACTATCCACTCCTCAGGAATGACAAGCCCAGGTTTCAGGATTAATGCGTCTCTATCTGTGAAATGAACGGGATGTCCTTTATCACAGATCTGAGATACACTCATGAGATTATGTTTCAGCTCCTTAACATAGTTGACTTGCTCTAACATAATTTTCCCATTTGTGACATTTCCTAAACCCGTGATCTGTCCTCCTTTCGCTCCCGCGAAGTTAACATATCCTCCTTTCTTGTGCACAAAATCCACAAGATTTTGTCTTTCCCCCGTCATGTGCCTTGAGCAACCGCTATCAACATACCACCAGTTAATAGCTCTTCTGGTCAACTCCTGCACAAAGATTGAAAATAGTTAGTCAGAAAGGGGGACCCAAGCCACTACGGTCTTGGGTCGGCCATTCTCGACAAATGTAAACTCTTTCAAGTATCGATCTTTCTTGTCAAGAGACGTGGATGCTCTGGGAGTTGCATTTATTGAGGAATGGGAGGAGCTACCACTAGGCTTTCGCTCAGGAGACTTTTGGAAAAGTCTCGGATTAACAGGCCTGGGGTTCGAAGTAGACCTAACCCAAGATGGATAGTTATAATTTGAATTATTATAATTCCTATTATTACTATTCTGGTTAGAAAAACGATTGTTGGGAGTTTGAAAACGCTCTAGAGTCTTCGACCTAGATGATTGTCCATGAGAGCTTCCTGAAATAGGAGTAGTGCTCCTTGAACCATCATTTGTCGTGAACTTCACAGATTTTGGAAGAGGTTGTGATCTCTGAGAACTTGAAGTTCTTTTAAATCCCAACCCATTTCTCCCTAAATTGGCCGCATTTTCATTAACATTCATATTTATTTCTCTAGTAAAAATGCCAGCCATTCTTTGATTAATTCTAGTTGTCTCAGAAGTAGGAATTTTCTTATCCTGAGCTAAACTAGCTTTCACAGGTGATTGATCTTTCTTCACCTGTGATTTACCATTTTTGCCCTTAGTTGGACAGATACTTGCAACGTGTCCCTTTTGATGGTACACAAAGCAAGAGCATTTCACTAAGGCCTTTTTGGGGGCCTTTTGATCCGTTTGAATGTCCAGACTAGGCAAACTTGGAGAGGAGACAGTTTCAACTTGTTTACCCTTATCAGTTTTAGCAGTTATATTTTCATTATCAGATTTGGGTGAAACAAATTTAATCGTTTTATTAACTCCTCCTTAACGCACTCATCTTCCATCACACCCTGTTTTTCAAAAGTTACTTTCTTTACAGGAATGGTGTCTTGGAAGTATCAGACAATGTTGACTCTGGTTCAACAATTGGCTCAACTCCTACTGGTCTAACAAACTGTATCAGACCAGTGACTACTAGTTAGATGATAGAGTCATTAACAGTGGACATCTCAGCATCATCAGACATAAAGGTATAATTATGATTAAAAGGTGGAGGGCTTTCAGTATAGCCCATCCCCCTATGATCTCCTGGCTGTTTCTGTACACTTAGCATATTATCTAAAGTTTCGATTGAAAATTTTCTTAACTCTAATTTTCTATTAAGGTTTGCAATCCTAACCTTAGCATCAGCTAACTCTTTTCCTTTCTCAGCAGACTGTTTGGTCAAGTCCAAAACATGTTCGTGAGCTAAGTCAATAATTTGACTCTGCTCATTAACCTTTTCTTTTAAAAATTTCAAATCTGCTTTCTCAGATTTGGATTAATTTAAAAGCTCTGAGTTTCTTATTTTCAAGATAGTGTTTTCTTCTTTTAAAGAATTTAGCTGAGATGTTATCATGTAAGATGATTCTATCAGTTTCTCAGCTTGTTCCTGAAAATTAGTACAAAGAACACATGCTTTAACAACTAAATCCAGATTGAGTAATACCTTTTGGTTTTCGGCATCTAGATTTGCCATATACGCTATGAAGTCCTGTGAGTTCATATCCTCAGTTGACTTCAGTTGCTTGATTCTTGTTTTGGCAGCAGGTCCTTCAATCTCCATTTCTGTTGTTGTGTCCTTTCCTGAATCAGATTCAGTGTTGCTTTCCTCCTTCTCTTCTTCGATGGAGGCCATGAACACTTGAGGTTCGTCATTCTTAGAGCTCCAATCATATGCTCCTTCCTGCGACTGAACCACCAGAGCTCTGGAAGTCTGATTACTTCCGGAGTTTTGATTGTTTCCAGATGAACCTTGGCTGAAGTGTCTCTGCCCATTTTGACTAGGGGTTTGCTCGCTTTTTGGTTGTTGACATTCTCTAGCAAAACGTCCAAAACCGTCACAGTTATAACATTTTACTTTGGTTTTATCAAACCCTAGCTTGGCACTCACAAATTTCCTTCCAGTTCGGCTCATAAATCGCTGAGCCCTTCTTGTAATCATGGCCATTTGCCATTGCAATTCAATTTCTTCGAAGTCATCAGGGTCCAGTTGATCATAATCCTCATTTATCAATTCAGGATTCGTGATCTTGCCCTTGATGAAGTTCTCTCGTGAAGCGGTGAAGGAAGCAAGCAAGGCAACTTCCTCTTCAGCAGATTTAATGCTCATAGGAATTGACTTGAAACCACTAGATGTCCCAGTTTGAGGTTTTCTATCTTTACCCGAGTCTTCCGACGAAGCAATGTAACAGACAGTGCTACCAGAATTTCTGATAGCCGAGTCTGTCTCAGCCTCACTGGTGTAGATAGCAGCAACTCCATTACTTGTCGAAGCAACAGAATCAGACCATTTACCGTGGTAAACACTGGAATCCTGAACCTGATCAGATCCCGTCTCTGTTCATTGCATGTTCAAGTCCTTACCTATCACTTCATCAAGCGTTATTGTTTTATAGTCATTACTTTCCTTTATTGCTTCTTACGGTTTCAGTAAATGAAAGACCGGTTCATCAGATGGTAAAATCTAGTGATAATCTTCTCTAATGACTCGTCTTTCATATGCTTGAAAACGTAGAACTGTTTAGTAAGCAATTCAGCTCTACTTTCCTTGATTTTATCATTCCCATCAAACCTCTTTTCTAAGGCTACCAAAGCTCTTTAGCAAAGGCATAGCCTTTAAAAGTATGTTTGATCTCTTGTGGGAGACACATCATAATGGCAGACAACGCTTTATTTTCTGCCTCGTATATCTTTTTGTCCTCATCCTTCATCATCAAATAAGGACACAGTTTTTGCTTACCTTCAAATTCATAGTTGGTGTGTCGTACCCATCCTTAATGCATAACCACATGCAAATGTCATGAAATTTTGCAAACGATTCAAACCGATCCTTCCACCAAAAGTAGTCTTCTCCTTTAAGGAGTTTCGGTGGTGAGGCAGATTTGCCCACCTCATGGTCCATTTATATCATTTTATTTAAATTAGACATTTTTGCAAGTAGTCAACAAAAGTCAAACAGGACAAGTTCGTACGAACTTAGATTAATTCGAACTTGAAATTAAGTTCGAAGACTACCTAAGTTCCAATGGTCAAAAGAACTTGACTGTCAAAAAGTTAAACTATTGGAACCTACTAAGTTCGAAGGCTTCAAGTTCGTACGAACTTACAGCTGTAAGTTCGAATGATATTTTTGGTAGGTTCGTACGATGCTTTTTGAGTTCATACGAGAGTTCTTGAAAAACTCAGATCTAAAAAATTTCAGATCTAGTTTGTTTCAACCGACAAATTCGAATTAAGCATACCTTCAAAATATACCACACTTTCAGAGAGCTTTGGTTAGCTTTGGAAAAGAGATTTGATGGTAATGCATAGATCAAAGAGAGTAGGGCTGACTTGATTACAAAACAATTTCATGTTTTTAAGCACATGATGGGTGAGTCATTGGATGATATTATCAATTGATATTATCATTTAATGACCGAGATGGACAACAATGGATTGTCGTTTACTAGCACAGTGAGAAACAACAAGCTTGTAGAGGCGTTATCACCAAAGTGGGAGTAATTACACTTTGATGATCAAAGTAAAGATTATAAAACGTTAACGCTTGATGAAGTTGTAGGAAAGTTGCGAGTCTATGACTTAAACATGCAGAAGAAAGAGACATGATCTGATCAGGTTCAAGATATGAGTGTCTATCATGGCAAGAAGTCTGATTCTAGTGCATCTACAAGTAATGGAGTCACAACGTTCTTCACTGGGAAGTCCGAGACAGATAATGCGATCATAGATACTAAAGGCAAGGTCTGTTAGGTTGCATCATCCGGTGATTTAGGCAAGGATAGGAACCCATAATCTAGAAATGTTAATGGGTTCAAATCGATGTCTATGAGCATGAAGTCAGCAGAAGGTCAGATGACAATGCTTGCATCATTTGTGGCATCTCACGAGAACTTCATACAGGGAAAAGTCATGGACCCTGCCATGATCAATGAGGATTATGACCAAATTGACCTTGATGATCTCGAAGAGATGGACTTGCAATGGCAACTGGCCATGCTTATAAAGAGGGTGGAGGTTCATGATTTGAATGGGTAGGAAGTTTGTAGGAGGAAAGGTTGGACTTGACAAGACAAAGGTTAAGTGCTATAACTGCGATGGTTTCGGGCACTTCGCTAGGGAATGTCAGAGACCGAGAAAAGAACAAACTTCAGACCAGGGAAGACAAAGCTATTCATATCAAGGGATGTCTACGAGAGATCAAAACTCAGGGAATAGTACACATTCCAAAGCCTTTATTTTCAAACACAAGATGGTTCATATGATTGTATTACTCATACTGAAAACCTCAAGCGTTCATGGCCTCAATAGATGCAGAAAAGAAGAAGGCACAGGTCGAGACTGATATAGAGGAGGCTGAAGAACATAAGATTGAAAGCGAGTTACCTGCTTTAGAGACCAGGGTTTTAAAGCTGGAGTCAACTGATACTATGAGTACAAAGGACTTCATTGCGTATATGGCCAATTTGGATGCTGAGAAGTGTTGGTACATATTGTGTGACAACGAGCTTCTAGTTTGTAAAAGTTAGTTTTATAAGTCTTTTGTAATAGTTTACTTTTATATGATTTGTTAGTAAGTTCGTATGAACTTAGGTAGGTACGAACTTAGGGTCATACGAACTTGGCTAAGTTCGTATAGGCCACAGGACAGTCAAGTTCTTATGGTCCAGCCCATACGAACTTAGGTTCTATATATTGATACCTTCACATGTTCGAAGGTAATATGTTGTTTTGTGTTTTGTAAAGTTTAGCAGAAGCAAGTTCGAATAACTTGTTAGTGTTTTGTCTTAGGTTGAATGTAATTACCTCGTGGATACAGGTTTACGGAACCTACAAGAAGCAAAAGGTACTATTAAACTTAGATTATGTAGTTAATTCTTGTGTGTTATGTACTAACTTTGCAGAGGAGGCTGAAAAACTAATAGAGTCATCAAACTCGATGACAGCTCAACTAAATATATTAAAAGAAAAAAACACAATATTATAACAAAGAAACTATGAGTTAGTAAATAAGTCTAAATTTGATGCAGAAGATATTAAAAAACTAAGAGACACTGTTAACGAGCAGAGTCAGATAATTGATTTAGCACGTGAATATGTCTCAGATTTAACAAGACGATATTCTGATAAAGAAAAAGAATTAGTAGATGCTAAGGTTAGAATTGCTGATCTAAATAGGAAAATTGAACTAAGAAGATTTTCAGTTGAGACCTTAGATAACCTGCTAAATGTAGGAAAACTGCTAGGAGATCATCGTGGAATGGGATAATGAAGTTCCTCCACCTTATAACGATAATTACACATTCCTAACAAACGAACCTGAGCTGTCAAACAGTATTGACTCTACTAATTCATCAGCAGTCTTTGATTTGGTAAAAAGTACTATGTCGACCAAGTCAGAGAGAGCTGAGACCAGTAATAAAAACAGAGTCATTAATAACCGAGTCTTCCACGACACCTAAAAAAACTCTTAAAAAGAAAGTATCTTTTGAAAGTAATGGTGTAATGGAAGTAAACTCAGTACATGAGGAGTCCAATACAAAAGTTGAGTTTGTTCAACCCAAAACAGAAAATGATAACATTAAAAAGGATAAGGGTAAACAAACAGAACATGTCTTCTCTCTAACTTCACCCAATTTGGAACACCAAATCAATATCCAGGCTCCTACGAAAGCTTTGGTAAAACGTTAATGCTTCATGTGCCATCAAAAGGGACACGTAACAAGTGTGTGTCTAAATAAGAGTACAGGAGTTAAATCAACACAGGTGAAGAAAGACAAATCACCTGTTAAAAATAGTAGTTCTTAGGTAAAGGTAGTTAAAATGCCTGAAATAACTAGTGTAAATAAAAAAATGGCAAGCATTTTCAAAGAAGAAATTAATATTAAAATTAAGGAAAATGCTGAAAATGTGGTTAAAAATGGGGTAGGTTATAAGCAAACTCCTAGATTTCAAAGATCTCAACCCCGTTTTCAACCGGTGAAGTTTTCGACAAATGATAGTCCAAGGAGCACTTCTCGTATAACAGAAAGCTCCACTGGAAAATCCATTACGTCGAAAACTCCATAACGTTTTACACCCCCAATAAAAGTGTGTCTAATCAGGGTAGTAGTAATAGAAATTATCAAAATTCGAATTATAAATATCAATCTAGGGTTAGATCTACTTCAAACCGAAGGCCAGTCAATTAGAGACTTTTCCAAAAGTCCCCGGATAGAAGGCCTAGTGGTTGTACTTCCCATTCCCAAACACGTGAGAATTCCAACGTATCCAAGTCACTTAATAAGAGAAATGGATATCTGAAAGAATTTACATTTGTTGATGAGAATGGTCCCCCGTAATAACTAATTTTTTCTATTTTATGTGCATGTGCAGGAGTTGACCGGAATGGCTATTAACTGGTGGTATGTTGATAGTGATTGCTCAAGACACATGATCGGGAGATGCAAGTTTGTGAATTCAGGGGCTACAAGTTCCGCAAAAGATGTAGCGACTGAGGGGGAGACATAATCAAATCTGGGATGATAAATTCCTCAGACGACAATCTAGCCGATCTTTATGCTAAGGGTTTTGATAAATCATGTTTTTAGTTGTTAGTCCAAATCGCGGGATTGACAATTCCTGAGTAACGTATCTCCCTTAAGAATTTTCATCTATCTTTATTAGTATTCTTAGTAAGTTTGAAAAACTCTAAAAAATATGAGTGTCATTGTAATGACGCAAAGAAATGATTAAAACATAACCTGTAGGTTCCCGTGACCTAGATCTGCGAGGTAATCTGATATATTTGAGTGCGGAATCCTCATATATACACAAACGATAACAAACGAGTAATACAAATGTGTAAAGATCACTTTTATTGAACGTAAACAAGTATTACATTCAAACAAAGATAAACTCTCTCTTTTAGCTTTCTCTAAGCTCAAAAACTGAGTTCTAAACCTTTAACAACAAAACCTATGGACTTGTGTATATATAGTGTCCAAGTTCGTATGGGCTGGGCCCTACTTTATTGTTTTTCAACGTTTCAATAAATGAAAGACCGTTGTTATCCAATTCAGTCATCAGATGGTAAAATCTAGTGATAATCTCCTCCAATGACTCACCTTTCAGATGATTGAAGACGTAGAACTGTTTAGTAAGCAGGAAAGCTCTACTTTCCTTGATCTTATCATTCCCATCAAACCTCTTTTCTAAGGCTAACCAAAGCTCCCAAGAGAATTGGTAGTGTTTAAAAGTATGTTTGATCTCTTGTGGGAGACACACGGTATTGGCAGACACTGCCTTGTTTTCTGCCTCGTACATCTTTTTGTCCTCATCCTTCATTAATGAATACGGACACAACTTTTGTTTACCTTCAAATTCATAGGTCGGTGTGTCGTACCCATCATTGATACAGATCCACATTCTTATATCAGGGAATTTAGCAAAAGATTCAAATCGATCTTTCCACTAGAAATAATCTTCACCTTTCTGAAGTTTTGGTGGTGAGGCGGACTTACCCACCTCATTATCCATTTCGATCATTTTACTAAGTTTAGACATTTTCTCATAAAGTCAACAAAAGTCAAACTTGACAAGTTCGTACGAACTAAGGTTAGTTCGAACACAAAGTAAGTTCGAAGAACCCCGTAAGTTCGAAGAGGTCAAACAAACTTGGTCAAACGAACTTGACTGCCAAAATTGACTGTTCGAACTTAGACTAAGTTCGAAGGCTTCAAGTTCGTATGAACTTACAACTGTAAGTTCGAATGGTATTCCAGGTAAGTTCGTACGATGCTTTCTAAGTTCGTACAACAAGCTGTTGAAAACCTCGGATCTGAAAATTTCAAATATGGGTTCTTTCAACCTGCAACTTCGAATCTCCTTTGCAAAGAGTGATATTAAACATTTTTGGAAGTTAAAAACAACAAATCTAACGTCCAAATCTTTTGTAATCACTTGTTTTCTTAACGTTTCCTTACCCCGAACCAAAAGAACGAATTCGAAAGGCTCTAATACCAATTGTAGGTTCCCCGGGACTGGATCTATGACACTGTTGTCAATCCACCAGTGATTCGGACACAGGTGAATGATCGACCTGTTGTTTTCTCTTCCTCTGATCTACACAACATTTTACGGTTGGGAACCGTTGATCAGGAAGCCGGACCTACAGTATTTCCCTCGGACTTCATCGAAGGAGCACTTGAACGTATGGGCTACGTAGGGCCGATGCGTGGACGTCAATTCCTAAAGGCGTTGGTCTTCGGGGAATGGAGATTCTGGTGGCATGTTCTTGTCACCGTTTTTGGTCTGAAAAAGGGCGGTTATGATGAGTTGAGCTCTTCTCTACTTTCGGCTGTACTGTCCCTGGTTTATAATAAACCATACAGTTTCTCGGATTTGGTTTTTGGGGAACTCACTCGACAAATCTTGGGAGGTGTTCGATCCCAATTTTTGATCTATCCACGTTTCTGCATGTTAATCATCAAAGTTTCTATCCCTGATCTGCCGGTTTTTCAAGCAGATCTTCATGTGGAGACTATTGGGCTACGTGCATATAATGCAATGTTTATGCATACTTCGAGGCGTTTTGACATGCAGCCTCAGCCTACTGAACTGTTTGGTCATCTGGTCAACCCTCAGTATGTGGCGCCACCGAACAACGGTTGGCTTGATGTTGATGTGGTAGAGGGTGCAGAAGTGGTGCAACAAGTGCTGGCTCAAAATGATGATGCCAATGATCCGATTATGCAGGATATTGATCAATATGTTGCTGAACCACAACGCATTGAAGAACCATCTGGTGATGTTGGTCCATCGGGAGGAGATGGAGAAGCTGCTTCTGATTCTGATTCAGATGATGATGATGAGACTCGACCACCTGGGTCTGTATCCGGGATTCCAGCCGGAATGATTCGTCAAGGATCAAAGTTGATTATGGATCCGGCACTGAAGTTAAAAAGAAAAGCCGCTGACCAAGATCCTGACTTTGTTCTTGTTGAAGAAGATGAAGATGAAGATGAAGAGGAGGAGTCGCTTGTCGCTCGACCTCGCAAGCTGTCCAAGCAAACAGCTTCAACCTCTGCAGCCCCTACACAATCACGTTCTACGCCCTCTGAGGCTGATATGATTGCTGCTTTGGTTCGCCCGTCTTCGCATCCAACCACCAAGTCTAGCATGGTTGCCGCTTGCCTTTTAACGGATGTAGCTACTGAGATAGCTAAGAAAATGCAACCTCCTACGTCCACCACTACTGATGCTCCTTCAACCTCACCAAAGACTGATTAACGCATTATCCACTTAGAGTCTAGGGTTCGAGAGTTGGAGGCTTCCACCAACATCTTGGCATCTCAAGTTCTGTCCCTGTCTGAGAGCGTAACGGGACAAAATAAAGCTTATTCACTGCTCATCAAGACCAATAGCAATTTGATAAATGATGTAGCTGACAAGCAACGGCAGATTGACAGACTTGACCGCTTGGTTACCAGCTTTCTGAAGGACACGCCATCTCAGGGGGAGATATTTCTCTATAGAGAGTCCTGCAGAGAAGACGAGCTGGCTAAGAAGCGAAGAAATGATGAAGATGATGATCCCTCAGCCCAAAAGGATAGTGAGGTGGCTGGTCCTTCAACGACTGGTCAGCAAGCTAACATTCAGGGGGAGTCTGCAGGAACAAGTGGAGCTGGTGCTGGTACTGGTGCTGGTGCTAATACTGGTACTGAAGAGGGTGGTGCGATGAAGGTGAAGCTTGTATTAATATAGACTAATTGTAATTATTAATACATTGTAACTTTGAATTATTATGTAATATATTAGACTTGAGATTCTATATTACAAGTTAAATATGTTATTAAATAAGCTTTAAGTTATATCAAATTAAGTTTATGTAAAGTTTTGATCGAAAGCCTTTCGACTTATAGAAAGTCGTGGCATTTCCCGATTTAAAATCGGCGGTCAAACTTTTACTATAATCTTTGCATTTTAGACTTGAGAATGTTAAAATTGACAAGTTAATTATGCAATGAGAACTATGATATTAATTAATTGTAAACTTGAATGTTTGGTGATCATTATCGTTCACAATACATTAATGTTTAAATTTAATCAATGTCTTAACATTATAAGACTTTTGAAATCTTAGATTGATTGTAATTGTATTTATGATCAATGAAAGATTTATAAAGTTAATATAATATACGATAAATACACAAAAGGATTAATAAGACAATTCTTAGATTGATTCAGGGAAATCATTGAAAGAACTTATGATATTAATATATTTGTGAATGTATTTCTATAGGTCTGGAAATGTTGAACTTATCTGATTCTGAAGGCGATATGCCAGATGAAATAGATGAGGACATTGATTTTTACCTAGAAGAAGGAGAGTTTGTGCCTCCTGAAGACTGGACTTCCAGTATTGATGTTGGGCTAGTCGATGGTGTAGATCCCGATGCAAGTATCAATGAACACATCGTAAGTCCATCAACAACAAAGGTGATCATTCAGGACGAAGATGGAGAAAGAGTTGTAGATTTAGATGAAACTCTGGATGAATCAACTAGTTCTGATTATGAAGATGATCTTCCTGAGAAACTGAAAAATAATCTGATGTTTAGATCCTTGAAGAAGAAAAAGGAAAAGACTAGGATTAAAGAAGTGGATATTACAGGAAAACGTGTACCTAGGAGAGGTATCATTGGCTGGTTCTATGACGCTGATCTGAAGCTTTTTGCTATAAAGAGATATGACGGAGTTCAATACTTTGAAAAGAAGCTTGCAGTCTTCAGTTCTTTGCCTCGGTTTGAAATTCGCGACTTGGCTAGATTAGAGTTGAATAACCCCAGTAATGATCCTTTCGGAAGATATGTAGAAAGGATTATCAAGATTGAGGGTAGGTCAATGAAGTTTCAAAGAATTAAGCCAAGAGTCGGAAAAACTATCAAACTTAACGAAAGAAGCGAAAGAACAGGAAGGCGTCGAAGAATGAAAATGTATCCAGCTGTGAAGTGCATACAACAGATTCCATTAAAGACTATGCCTCAAGATATCTTAGGTAAGTTGAAAAGATGGTATGTGGATTCTATGACTGGTGAAGCTCTCATGTTTGAACATGATGATGAAGCTGGATATGAAGAGAGAGAGAGATTTTAAAGATTTATGATCGACGACATCTAATGAACTTATCAAAGGCTGACCTATTGATGTTACACAAGAATAGGATCACTGCAATTGAAGGATGGGAAGATGTTGCTCGAGATTATCAGTCAATGGTGAAAACATTCATAAAGTTGAATATTTTTGCGGGTAGCAGAATTTACAAGTAAAGACTAAAGATAACGATGCTAGAGCTATTGTCAAGGGGGAGTCTGTTGGGACATGTTTTGTGACAACAGATCTAGCTTGTAATAGGACTGGTGTAATTATTATCAAATTAGTATATTGGTTTAGACTTGTAAATATATGATATTAATTTGTTATTATTATTTGTTAAATATAATTAGACAAGTAACAAATTCGAATTAAGGTCAAAATTGCGAAATGAGAACTCAACTTGCAAGTCATAAGACTTGCGAGATGAGATCTCAATTCGCAGCCAATCTCAAGTCGCAGGCTTGGACCTGCGAGATGAGATTTGGGTTCACAGGTTTTTGACTTGCGAGCTGAAATTGTGTGTGCGAGCAGAAGTCAACTCGCAAGGCCCATGGCCTGCGAGTTGCGTCGGATATAAATAAAATACTTGAGTTATTTTATTGGGATCCGTGCCTTACATCATTGTTAGCATTAAATATTCACACACCTCGTTTTTCGTGCCCAGATATCATTAATATACTATTAAGCTAGGTTTTGAGTGATTAACATTTGTTAATAATCAAGACAAAGCTTTTTAGTATATAGATCAGTTATATAAACTTAATCTAACATATTGAGGGATTCCGCACCTCAATATTTTAAAATAACTTGTTATCGAAACCAAGATCTAGTGGACTTACAGAATCCTCATTGTCATCAGTAGAAACTGTGGACATATTGGCCATGAACGCCATGTTGGCTTCCAGATTTTCTTCTTCAGAGTCCGTTAGATTAAGCCATGCATCATTTTCAGCCAATAAAACTTTCCCAGCTTCCTTTTGTTTGGACATCGGCATCTTTGCCTTGTAGTAATCAAAATTACGAACTCTTGGCTTTTTACAATCTCTAGCAAAATGTCCAAACCCACCACAATTGTAACATTTATTCTCCATGTCACCCCTTGCCGTGTCCTCAAACTTTCCCTTATAATTCTCCTCCGTTCTACTCTTGTACTCTGGACATTTAGTAGATGATGATGAAGTACGCAGATGATTGTTGGTAGGTTTCTTATAATACTTCTTATTAATAGCCTTTGTCATAAGAGCCATTTGTTTCATAAGCTCTTTGTACTCCTCATCACTTCCACTTCCTTCTTCTTCAGACTCAGATTGATATTTAGTCTCTTTCACAACCTTTTGAGAACGAGAATAAGTTCTTCTTTCAGCAACTAAAGCCAACGGATCAACCATTTCTTTTGACTCTTTACCGGCAATTTCATTCACTTCATCTTGATTGTGATTCAAGATTTCATAAACATCATGAATATCAATAGAAGTTAAATCCCGATTGTGAATGATATTACTCGAATATTGTTTCCACTCCGGTAACAGATTGTTTAAGAACTTGATGTTGATCTCTAAGTTCTGCTTCACAAACTTATTTTTCCTTACTTCATTCAACAGCAAACAAAATCTGTTGTATGTAGTTTCAAGCTGTTCTCCGATCTTTGCTTTAAATCCCTCATAAGCTTGAAGACAATGAGTCATCTTCGTTTGCTGACCTCTTTCCGAACCTTGTTGTTGTCTAGCAATGGCATCCCACATCTCTTTAGCTGTTTGATAACTATCCACTTGAATGTAGATGTCATTCATTAAACCTTGTAGGATGTAGGATTTCATGTCCTTATGAGTCTTCCATAAAGCTTTTTGAGATGGAGAACATTCATTGTATGTTAATGGTGTTTGTTGAGCAACCCCAGTAGTGGTTCCCGAAGTATCTATCGGGGGATAGAAAGGTGTCACTCCTTCTTTTAGCGATTTCATCAACAATTCGTATTTCTCTAGTCGTTCGATGAAGTCGATAAACCTGTCTCTCCATTGAGAGTAATCACCTCGAAATAGAACTGGAGGCTTATCCTTCGACCCTATGGCAAGTGCTTCTCTCGACATTTGTACGAATTTCGAATTTTCCCTCCAAAATTTTCGAATTTTGCCCAAGTAAAATGAAAATTTTCTCAAACCAAAATTGGTTAACGGCAAGTGCTTTTTTTTTTTTTTTAAATTCAGATACTGTATGCGACCTTACTGATATGCGACCTTACTTATAAGTTCGCAGAGATAAAGTCGCAGAATTCAATAAAATCGCAGAATTAAAGTCTTAGAAGCAAATATGCGACCTTATAGTTAAAGTCGCGGAGATAAAGTCGCAGAAGCTGATAAGTTCGCAGGTACTGTTCATCGTCTTCACCAAATCTGAGTTTGAACAAAACTTGAAATTTAAACCTGTAATTGATACCGTATGATCTTCAACACTAATAGAACACTTTGATCGGTTGAATTGAACAAATTCAATCTGAAACTCCTTCTATTTGAGTTTAACCGCCATTTTCATTCAAATACCCATTTTGCAATTTTCTTCGAATTTAAGCTTGATTCCTGCAATTGAACCGTGTAATCACTTCCAAATCCTTCAACCAATGCTCTGATACCAATTTTTGGATATATTCAAGCAAGATTATGATGAATGTTGCGAGAGAATTTGGTGATTTTCTATTAAGCACAAAATGAATATTTTCAATGTAAGTGTTACAAATGATTAAGCTTAGCCACCTATTTATACTAGAGAAGCTAATCACATGATTGATCACTAAACAAGGTTTACAATCTATATTTTAATATCCAACATCACCAATCCAACCAACTACTGTTTCTGAAGAACTTATTACTCCTACTCCATATGTTGATTCTTCAAATTCAAATTTTGAGTATCAACATCTTCCTTTTGAACGGTAAGTGGACTAAATCGCATCCATCTTCTCAAATCATTGGTGATCCTACTACTGGGGTCCAAACTAGGAAAGCTACTCAAAATGAGTGTCTCTATTCCAATTTCCTAAGTTCCGTTGAACCAGCGACTGTAAAGGAAGCTTTTCAAGATGAAGATTGGATTCTTGCCATGCAAGATGAGTTGAATCAGTTCAATCGACTCAAAGTATGGAGATTAGTTCAAAGACCAAAGGATAAGTCAATAGTTGGTACTAAATGGATTTTTAAGAATAAAAAGGATGAACATGGAATTGTGGTACGGAATAAAGCTAGACTGGTTGCAAAGGGTTATAGTCAGCAAGATGGAATCGACTACGATGAAACATTTGCTCCAGTAGGTCGAATTGAAGTGATTCGTATCTTCTTAGCATATGTTGCTCACAAATCATTCACAGTTTATCAAATAGATGTGAAGACAGCTTTTCTAAATAGAATTCTTAAGGAAGAAGTGTATGTGGGTCAACCTGAAGGTTTTGTCTATCGCAAGAGACCAAACGATGTTTACGTTCTGGACAAAGCTTTATATGGATTAAAACAAGCCCCGAGAGCTTGGTATGATGTCTTGCCTAAGTTTCTTGTTCATTCGGGATTTTCCAAAGGTACAATTGACACTACACTATTCATTAAGAAACAAAAAAGAAGATATAATTTTAATTCAAATATATGTCGATGACAATATATTTGATTCTACTAATGCCAAATATTGTAAGAATTTTTTGGCATTAATGGTATCCAGATTTAAATGAGAATGATCGGTGAAATAAATTTTTTTCTTGGATTACATGTTAAACAATTAACAAATGGAATTTTCATCACTCAATCTAAATATATTTTGGATATATTGAAAAAGTTCCAAATGGTAGATTGTCAACCCATTTCTACACCCATGGCTGCTCGATCACAATTACATGTTGATCCAATGGGAAAACCAGTTGATCAAACACTATATAGAAGCATTATTGGCTCCTTGATGTATTTGACATCAAGCCGTCCAGATATCATGTTCTCTACATGTGTCTGTGCAAGATACCAAGCAGTTCCTAAGGAATCACATATCCAAGCAGTCAAACGAATTTTACGATATTTTAAATTTTCAATTGACTTGGGATTGTGGTATCCAAAGGATACTGGTTTCGAAACTGTGTTTCAACATCCACAGCTGAAGCTGAATATGTTGCAGCTGTTGTATGTTGTTCACAAGTTTTGTGGATGAGGTCACAACTAATAGACTATGGTTTTAAATTGGAAAACATACCTATCTATTGTGATTCTCAGAGTGCGATTGCCATTTCATGCAATCCGGTACAACATTCGAAAACAAAACACATAGATATTCGGTATCATTTTATAAAATTGAAAAGGGCATATCAAGTTATTTTTCGTCAAAACATATTATCAATTGGCCTACTTATTCACCAAACCTTTAGATGACAAACGATTTCATTTTTTGGAGTCTCAGTTAGGCATGCTTTTACTTAAGCAATAATCTGTCCATTTCCACTCGAAATACAAAATACTATCATATTTTGAGGGGGAGAATCAAGAGTTGAAATTGAAATATTTTGTTGCATAACATTCTCCCCCTGAACAACTGATGTTGACTTTATCAATTCAAGCTCCTTCTCTAATGCCTCAATTCGCCATGCTGAGTATCAGTTTGTTTAGATTGAGCATCAAGTTGTTGTTGTTGTCGGTCAAGTTGTTGTTCGTGTCGTTCAATGACATGTCCTTGAACTTCTAACTTTAGTTGTTGAGAAGATAAAATCTTGGATTGCATAGTAAATGAAGTCTGTGTTTCCTTCATTGTTGACAATAGGGTTGTTAAAAGTGTAGCCACAGAATCATTTGATGACAATGATTGTGCTGCAGATGTTGTTGGTTGAGACGATGAGGTAGGTTCTTGTATCCTTGTACGAACAAGAGGTAGTTCTGGAATATAATCATCATCAGCTTCTTCTTGCACATTTTCTTCTTGACGAGCAAGATTTATGGCAGCAGTTCGTTGGGCTTGGTTCTGAGCCTGTGGGCGTCTTGGATGAATATGATATACAGGAGTGTCGTCAGTATCAGATGAATCACTTGTAGTTTCAATGAGTACAGTGTTTAATCCAACATGTGGTGGCTCATTCGCGTCCACATTCTCTGCAAATACATCCTCTTGATCATGAACACGAGGATCAACAATATTGGCATCTTGTTCCACTTGATCATTAACTTCTTGTGCCATTTGAACATTTATCAAAGGTTCGTCTGCATTTTGAGGTTGGGGGTTATCTAACCAATGATCATTAGCGGGTTCTTGATAATTCGGATCAAGGATATAGCCAAACAATGGGATAGTTGGTGGTGCTGGAATTCCTTTTCAATAAAGCTTACAGTCAGCAAAAACACGCTTAGCAATTGGAGTTAAGCGGATCTGCATCATGCCTTCGGTGGGAAGATCTGGTACTAAATGATTTAACATTAATTCACAATCTTGGAAACCTATAGAACTTAGCAGGATTATTTACATTGTTCCTTGAATGCGATTTAACTCAAAAGACTTAACTCAATGCTGATATATATATACTGTTTTTGCACGACCTGCGACAGTAGTAGCGAAACTATGGAAGTGTCGCAAAAGAACAATTGTCGCAAAACATACAAAAATTTTCGTTTGTTCAAGCTAAGATTTCTACACGCTGATTATCACATAAATATGACCAACAAACTCTCCCTTGACAACAGCTTGTAGAAATCTTCTAATCTTCAACCTTAGATTGATGAGAGAGAGTTGTCTTCCATTTCTCTTCTCAGTGCGTATCCATTTCTTTTTCACAATTACCTGGAAAGTTGCGACCCTCTGAAAGTTCATTAAACTTTGCATTCTTGTAAGCTTATGGTCATACAACAATATCACCTTCCCTTTTGTCAACAACTTCACAGAAACCTTCAAGAATCTGCCTGTCCACCAAATAATTACATAATTACTCCCCTGAACAGCATAATTCTTCTTGAACTCTACTCTTGAAGGATCTTTAGATTCGATCGTTTGTTGTTGATCATTAATCAATCGTAATGTGATATTAAGAAATGGCACTGGCTTTCTTTTTTTCTTTTTTTTCCCTTTCTTCCACCTTTTCTCCCCTTGTTCTTCTAATTTAGTCAACAACTTTAGGAACCCATTTGAGCACGTTGCCAATAGGATTTGAACGTCTCGAAATCCATTTATATGTTGTGTCAATATAATCCAAAGATATTGAGTTCCATCTGAAATTGAAAAGCGGTGTTTCTTTGTCACACCCCAATAAAATCATGTCACGTTTAATAAAGGCGGAAGCACGGGACATGACATGATCAATCAACAGTTACATCAAGAGCGTATGATTATCGCAAACATAAACTTAGAATGCCATAAATAGTTCAGAATCAATGTTTACAAGTTCATCGACATCAAAAGAACAATGACTGTTTAACAAAACAATATTATTAACATTTTAATCATAAAATCATAGTTTCAATATTATCAAAAGAATGGCATCCTATTCATCGTGATGAGCAAGGGTCCTAAAATATGCATGCATGCTCTTACTTTGCTGATAATTCCCTGAAAAACATATTTATAAATTGTCAACAAAATTGTTGAGTGAATCCACAAGTTTAAGACTCTATCATTAAACCTTTACTTGTATAAGTCAATTGTTTGCAACATTATAAGATAAATAACATATCAATTTAAACAAAGCCATGACTGTGATCCCCCGTAGACTAGCTAGGTCATACGAGTAAATGTGACAACACCTATGCCTATAACCAATCCACGACTCACATTACTTGCTTGTGCCTCTCGACAAACTACATATACGATCCTTATTTCGATACAACGTCTACAGCTAGTGCAACTAACCGATAACAATTATGGTGGGTAGTCACCCTAATAGTACTATCCGTATATCCACGTGGCTAGCGTCATCTAGCTAATGGTCATATTGTGTAAGCAAGAGGATATCAATGCACTACAACATGTTAAGTTAGGGTCGCACAAGATCCGTTGTCATGTTTTACAAAACAGTTCATATGTTTTTCACCCAATGTATAAATCATTAAAACTAGTAAAAGAGGGGCTGTGAACTCACCTGGTGAGCAAGAGTGCTAGCGTTTTAAAAGTATCGCTTTCCCAAATAGAAAATAGCCTCCTAGCGCCCTATATGCATGAGGTCAATTATATAAGTAGACGGCTCTATCGGCCCGTCTATGCTAGTTGTTCACTCAAGTAGTAGGATCATTACTTGCCATTTAAACGTACGTACGACCCGTGGGTGATAGTTTTGTATGTATACGTATGTGTTTCTCGAAAGTATAATGATTTCAATTCATATTTATATTTATATTTATTCTCCTTATCGCCCTCAAAACGTATCTTTTTAAACTATTGGATCGTTTTTGTTACACCTTTTCCCTCAAAAATTGTTCTAGAAAAACGAAATTTTTCTCAAACTAAAATTACTAAATGGAAAGCTTAAATTCAAATTTTGGTAATTGATAAATTTAAAAAATAAAAAATAAAAAATCAGAATTAAGGCTTACCCGTCCAGGTAAGGTTTAACCGAACCGGGTGACATGTCACCTTGTTCGGGTGATCAGCTAAAAGAACTCAAGGTCTCTTAGTTCACCCGTCCGGGTAGGGCCAAAAGTTGGCTTCACCTGTTCGGGTATTAACTCACTCGTCCGAGTAAGGCCAAAATCGGCATTTTCCCTGTTTTTCACAAAATGACTTCAAACACGATTTTTGACATTCCAAACCAACTTTTTAGCATTTTAACAAGGTGTAAAATCTTTTTAGTACAAAATGTGACATTTTAGGTTTTCGCTTCTCGTTTTAAAACACTCGTTTCGTTTCTTGTTTTAAAAGCCGTTTCCCGCTCTTTTAACAACTTGTTGACCATTTGAACTAGAAATCTGGTTTTAACACTTTCAAATCATCCCTTGTTACATATGTCATTATCATTATATGTTTAACCTACTCTTTCCCCATTTCTACTATTATTCAATGCAAAGGCATCCAAAACATCTCATAGTGTACACATTACCAAATCATACATGTTGGTACTCTTTTTAACACCAATCTTGTTCTTGATCATTTTAAACATGTTTTAGCTTGTTTTAAAGGTATAGTTTTAAGAATCAAAGTTTTAACATACATTTAGTGGATTTTTAACACAAGAGTGAACATCTAGCATGTAGGAATCCAAAATGTAGGAAATGACAAGATCAAAAGGAAGAGTTTACTTACAATGTTCTTGGATGAAATGGTAAGAAAAGGAAGAGAACTTGAAAGCTTCCACTAAATCCTTTTTAAAACCCAAAACTCTTAGCTTTTCCTTACAATGATGTGATTCTCAAGATTATGAGATTACAAGAACCCAATGATGAACTACAGCTTAAAAGATGGTAAAAAATGATGTATAAAGGTGGTGGTTCATGGTGGATTGTGGTGGTTGTATGGTGGTTTGATTGTGGTTTTTCTTGGGTAAATGGTGAATGTGATATTGGTGAGGGAAAATGAGAGGTAAAAGTGAGAGGGAAATGAGAGAGAGTGCAGATTTGTGATATATGTGAAGTGTGTGTACGTATGTAAATCTTGCAAGTAGTTTCACTACTTAGTGTAAAGAAAGTTGGGCAAGTTGATGCTCTAGCATGACAATTGATGGAAAGGATGGAAGGTGTAAGCAAGGAGGGAGGGGGAATGTGTGGATGAAAAGAGAGTTGGGGAAATGGAAAAGTATGCTAGAAGCTCGGAGGGAAAGGAGAGAATCTGGCTCCTTGACTTTTTTGGCATACTTGCTTGCTAGCTTGGAATTAATTTCCAAGTTTAAGCTACTTAGAGCTTAACTAGGTGCTTAGGTGCTTAATTAGGTGTAGCAAGGTTAATAAGGGAGATTAAAGGAGGTTGGAACATTGTTAGTAAATTCCAAATCGTTCGTAATTTATCGATGTTTGGTTTAGTGAATCTCGTATTACCTTTCATCGTTGTGTTTAATTTAAATCGTATAAGCTTGATCTTAATCTTTTGAAAGGTTTTTCATTAAGCCCTATCATAATAGTATAGGTAAATAATTACTATTAAATAGCTTTATGTTATTTAGGAAATGCTTATCACTAACGTTTGTGTTCATCGGAAATCATTCGATTTATATCGTGCAATTCACAATATTTACTTAAGCGAAATGCATCATGTATTAAAGTAGTGTGCATCGTAATGTGCAAAGTGGTGTGTGCTAGACTTATCTCAATTTAAATCAAGTTTGATTTCATTAAAGGGGAATTAGCGTAAGAACGCATGATTTTAGGGTGTACGGAATTTACCGGTTTTCGAGGGTTGTCACACTTTCCCGGCGAGATTGAAGAATGAGAGGGATGCTCATAGTAAGGTTTTAGATACACTGAAGCAATTGCATATCAACATTCCATTCGTGGATCTTATTGTGCAAATGCCGAAGTATGCAAAGTGTTAAGTCATAATCCTTTCTATGATGATTTTATGATGACAACAACATATATTTAACACGTATACGGTACATACTGTTAGTCTTTCCAGATTTCGGTTGTGTCGGTTTTGATACTTTTGTTGGATTTTGAGATCATGTTCGCGAAAACATATCTAATAAAATTATACGGTTTGTTTAATGTCAAAGCGACCATAGCTGATGCTAAATTATGTCCAATGCCATCTAAACCACCTTTTCGTCCAGATAAACAAACTATGAGTACATGCATCAGAAATCTCTATACAGGGCTCAATTTAGCTTTTCGATATTGGTCTGGAGAGATATCTGGATAGCCAATTCTTTGAAAGAATCCACAAATCAGAGATGAAGGAAACATGCTTCTTGCTTCAACATCATTGCCAAACTGTAAGATAGTTCGCAAAATGTCTTCGGTAATTACCACTTGATGACTGAGAATAGTGGAAGTTATACGTTGAATATCATCGACTGAAGTGTAAGTATCTATGAAAGATATAACACGAATGCATGATAGATATGTTAAACACATGTTGAACACTTAAAGAATTTTAACATGATGCGACAATATGTAAGACATGCGACAATATGACTTTGTCGCCGTAAGTGACAATTCAAAAGTTGTCGCACAAAAATTTGTCACACAGTCAAAGTCAAACAAATTATGGTCGCATAGTATTTGTCGCATAGAACAGTGCTGCAACAATACTGAGATTGTCGTAGGACGAGCAGTTCCGTTGTATAAAAATTCAATAAACTGTCAAACCTCATCAATTTTCATCGAAGAATCAGATCAACAAGCCGTTTTAAACTAGTATATTACTTTTAAAGCAATTTTGGCCGTTTAAACTATCTGTTCTATTAACTATTAACAAACTGAAAGTAAATATATGTAAATTCGATAAACATGAAATTATGATAAAAAAAAACATACCGTTTGTAATCAATAGAAGATGAACACATTTCAACAGAAAGATTATGATTTCACTGGTTGAAAACCAAAAAATTTGAGATTTAGTGATTGTCGCCGATTTGTTCAAGACTATCGCAGTAGATTGTCAAGACAATTAGAAACAAGTGATTAAGTTTTGTCGCATGGTTTAAGTATTTATAATCACATTGTTCCTGTGACAATATGACATTGTCACAATAAGGAGTTATGGGACAGTTATCCTGCGACAATTTGATGCTTTTAATTTCAAGTTTGATGCAATAAGTGGTCATCAAGATCTAGATCACGCATACCAAGCATCGAAACAAGTTCATCAAATCTGGCTTTTGAAGATGCTTTTGTGAAAAGGTCAGCTTTCTGTTTTAAGGTGTCCAAATGAACTAGGGTTATCAGCTGCTTTTTGAAACACTCCCGTAAAAAGTGAGATCTTATCTCTATATGATTAGTTTTAGAGTGTTGAACGGGGTTTCATATGATTGAAATAGCGGCTGTGTTTTCAATATGGACAGGAGTTGAAGTCAAAATTAAACCGTAGTCGCTTAGTTGATGCTGAATCCAAAGGATTTGAGAGCAACAACTTGACGCAACAATGTATTCCGCCTCCGTTACATTGCCAACTGACTAATCGGTTTCCTAAGAACTGACATCCACCCGTTGTGGATTTCTTGTCCATATTAAAACCCCCATAGTTCAAATCAAAATAAGCAGTTAATGTAAAACCATTTTCTTTAGGGTACCAAAGACCGAGCTTTGATTTACCCTTAAGATAGCATAAGATACAGCTTACCGCTTTTAGATGGGAACCTTCGGAGCTTCCTGATAGCGAGAACAAATAGCGACAGCGAACATGATGTCTGGACGAGAACCTGTTAATCTCAATGGGTATACCAGCAATTTTACAATCAAGCATCTTAAATCGGCTTAAGATGTCATTGACGTATTTTGACTGGTGGATAAAAAGTCCTTTGTCTGACTGTTGAACTTGTAAGCCCAAGAAGAAAGACAATTCACCCATTGAGCTCATTTCAAACTTGGATTTCATAATCTTCTCGAAATCCTTACAAAGATCTTCATTAGTGGATCCAAAAATGATGTCGTCGACATAAATTTGAACTAGCAGCAGATCATCCTTTGATTGGTTGACAAAGAGGGTGTTGGTACATGATATGTGACAACAGCTTCATATTTGTAATAGTTAGTTTTGTATTTTGTTTATGTTATTAATTTAAATGAATATTTTGTTTAGGTATTTTGTAGGTTCGTACGAACTTAGAGTAGGTACGAACTTACAGGTACGTTCGTACGAACTTAGCAACTTAGCAGCTGCTAAGTTCGTACGAACTTGTACGAACTTAGCTGCCTATATATATGAGTTCGTAATATTCATTTTGTACGCTTTTGAGAACTGAGTTTCAGAAAACTAAGTTCGAATACATTGTAATATTCTGTCTAGTTCGAATACATACGAAGTTACATTGTTAAAAGCTTATAAACACATTGGTTACACTTGTTTAGTTTGTGTTTCGTTTATTAGAGGATTCCGCACTCTAATACTCGTTGTAATCCCGTTTGGATCCGTTCAAGGGGACTTTTAATTGGTATCAAAGCGTAACAAGTCATTTGTTGGGTTCGGGATTAGAAAACGCAAAGAAAACAAGTGTGTGCCAGTACTTTGGACGTTAGAAGTTGTACTTTTGGCTTCCATTGGTGTTTTGTATCATTTTGTGCAACTTTTATTCGAATTTGTTGGTTGAAACGAACCCAGATCTGAAAATCTCAGATCTGAGTTTTTCAACAGCTGTTTGTACGAACCAAGAAAGCATCGTACGAACTTACCCAGTATATCATTCGAACTTACAGCTCAGTTGTAAGTTCGTACGAACTTGAAGCCTTTGAACTTGCTAAGTTCGAACAATTTGAATTGTTGGCAGTCAAGTTCGTTTGACCATTCGAACTTAGATAGTCTTAGAACTTAATTTTTAGTTCGAATTAATCTAAGTTCGTACAAACTTGTCTTGTTTGACTTTTGTTGACTTTTTGAAAAGATGTCGAAGCTTAATAAAATGATCGAAATGGATCATGAGGTCGGAAAGTCCGCCTCACCACCGAAACTTCTGAAGGGCGAAGACTATTTTTGGTGGAAAAATCTGTTTAAATCATTTGCAAAGTATAATGATGTCAGAATCTGGATCTGTATCAACGACGGGTATGTGGCTCCTAGTTACGAATTTGAAGGAAAACAAAGAGCCTATACATATTTGACGATGAAGAAGGAAGACAGAAAAATGTATGAGGCAGAAAACAAAGTGTTATATGCGCTCACTATGTGTTTACCTCAAGAGATTAAGCATACCTTCAAGAAATTCAACCTATCTAGAGAGCTATGGTTAGCTTTGGAGAAGAGGTTTGAAGGTAATGAGCAGATCAAAGAAAGCCGAACTGACTTGCTTACGAAACAATTTTATGTTTTTAAGCATTTGAAAAATGAAACATTAGAGGATATTATCACCCGATACTATCACCTGATGACAGAAATGGAGAACGTTGGGCTTAGCTATACTAACATAGTGAAGAATAATAAACTTCTAGAGGCATTGCCGTCAAAGTAGGATATTTACACTTTGATGATAAAGGAGAGTAATTAATTTAAAACTCTCACGCTTGATGACGTGATTGGAAAGTTGCGTGTTTATGACTTGAACATGCAACGGAAAGAGACCGGATCCGATCAGGTTCAGGTTCCTAGTGTTTACCATGGTAAACAGTCTGATTCCGTTGCTTCGACAAGTAATGGAGTTACAGCTTTCTACACGGGTGATGCTGTGACAGACTCGGCTGTCAGAAGTTCTGATAGCAATGCATGTTACATTGCATCATCAGAAGACTCGGGAAAAGACAGGAAACCTCAAACTGGGACAACTAGTGGTTTCAAGTCTATGCCAATGAGCATAAAATCTGCTAAAGGTGAAGTTACCTTAGTTGCATCCTTCATTGCTTCACACGAGAACTTCATTCGGGGCAAGATCACAGATCCTGAATTGATAGGATTATGATCAACTGGACCCTGATGACTTGGAAGAAATTGACTTGCAATGGCAAATGGCCATGATTGCAAGAAGGGCTCAACGATTTATGAGCCGGACTAGAAGGAAGTTTGTGAGTAGCAAGCTAGGGTTTGATAAAACCAAAGTAAAATGCTATAACTTGACGGTTTTGGGCATTTTGCTAGGGAATGTCAACGGCTGAAAAGGGAACAAACTCCTAGCCAAATGGGCAGAGAAATTTCAATCAAGGTTCCTCTAGCAACAACCACAACTCTGGAAATAATCTGAATTCCAGAGTTCTGGTGGTTCAATCGCAGGAAGGAGCATATGATTGGAGCTCAGAAAATGATGAACCTCAAGCTTTCATGGCCTCCATCGAAGAAGGAAAGGAAGAAAGCAACGCTGAGTCTGAATCAGAAAAGAACACTGTGACAGGAATGGAGATTGAAGGACCTGCTGCAGAAACAAGAATAAGGCAACTGAAGTCAACTGAGGATCTGAACTCACAGGACTTCATAGCCTATATGGCAAATCTGGATTGCCGAGAAGCAAAAGGAGTTGACCAGAAGAGCTATTAACTGGTGGTATGTTGATAGCGGTTGCTCCAGGCACATGACGGGGGAAAGGCAGAATCTTGTGGATTTCGTGCACAAGAAGGGAGGATATGTTAAGTTCGCGGGAGCGAAAGGAGGACAGATCACGGGATTAGGTAATGTCACGAATGGGAAAATAATGCTAGAGCAAGTCAGTTATATTGAGGAGCTGAAGCATAATCTCATGAGTGTATCTCAGATCTGTGATAAAGGACATCTCGTTCATTTCACAGATAGAGAGGCATTAATCCTGAAACCCGGGTTTGTCATACCAGAGGAGTGGATAGTCAAGAGGCACCAAGGAAGAATGACACTTATGTGATGGACATGAGTGTCGCTGAATCTTCACAGGAGTTGACTTGTTTACTATTCGAAGCGTTTGAAAGTGATACACATATGTGGCGTAGGAGGATGGCCCACATGCACTTCAGAAAGATGAATTTCATAGTAACAAATGGACTAGTGTGTACCATTGCAGAGGTTTAGACTAGACGATAGTTGTGTGTCGTGTCAAAAAGGGAAACAACACAAGAAACCTCATAAATCCAAAACTCAAAACTCCATTGCCTCAACATTTGAGCTCCTTCACATGGACTTGTTTGGTCTGGTGAATGCAAGGAGTATAGGTGGTAAACATTACTTCCTAGTTGTAACTGATGACTACTCGCGATTTACATGGGTATTCTTCTTGGGATAAAAGGATGAGACAGCTGAAATGCTGATGACATTCTTTACCCAAGTTGAGCATCAATATGGTTGATGAGTCAAAAAGATTCGAAGCAACAAAGGCTTAGAGTTCAAAACTCGGTGATGAACGTCTTTTGCCTAAGCAAAGGAATTCAGCATCAGTTTAGTGCACCCTATGCACCACAACAGAATAGCGTCGATGAGAGAAAGAATAGAACATTAATTGAAGCAGCAAGGACAATGATGGCTGACTCAAAGCTTCCAGTCAGTTTTTTGGGGGAAGCAGTGAATACAGTTTGTCATGTTTTAAACTGGGTTTTAACCGTCAAAAGACATAACAAAACGTGTTATGAGCTTCTAAACGGTAGAAAACCAAACCTGATTGGTCTTGAACCTTTCGGTGTTCATTGTACATTATTAAAGACCAAAAATCAACCAAAGGCTGACGAAGGATTTTTCCTAGGTTATGAAGCCGGTTCTCCAAACAAAAGTGTCTTCAATAAGACATCTGGTAGAGTTGAGGTGTGTACAACATACAAGTCACATCTTACACTCCAGCTGTACAAACAGGACCAGATTGGTTATTTTATTATGACGCTGTTTTCAAATTTTTTTAATCTTCCTATCCTAAGTGACGTTGACACTTTAGGATTGAAACATGTAATACTGGATTATGGTGAGAATAATGGTTTTGCACTACGATCTAGTGTTCCCAGTTCAAAAGATTCAACTGGTAAAGGGAAAGAAATTGTTGCCGAACCTATTGAGGATAGTGATCCAAGTTCAAATGAACTACCATTTCCTTCAGAGGTTACATATTTTGTGCAAGAAACTACAGAAGAAGATGTATCAATTGTAAGGGAGATATGATCAAATATAGGATCGGATTTAACTGTTGACACTACGGTCTCAACACGAGTGAACAAGTATCATCCGATTGATAACATAATTGGTGATCCGAGTTCAAGAGTGAAGACTCGTAGAGAAATATCTGATAGCACAAGTCTTTATGTATTGATCCAAGACACTAGGATAATGCATAAATGTTTGTATAACTGTTTTATATCTCAAGTAGAGCCGAAAAATGTTCAAATGGCTCTCAAAGATAACTCCTGGGTAGAAGCAATGCAAGAGGAGCTTGCACAATTCGAGAAGCTCAAAGTTTGGGAGCTAGTTGATTTACCCCAGGGTGAATTCGCAATAGACACCAAATGGGTTTTTAAGTGCAAATGAGATGATAGAGGAATAGTAACACGGAACAAAGCGAGGCTAGTTGTTCAGGATTTAATCAGCAGGAAGGGATAGACTATGCTGAGGTGCTTGCACCTGTAGCAAGGTCGGAAGCAATTCGATTGTTTCTGGCATATGCTGCACACAAAAAGTTTAAAGTCTATCAACTCGATGTAAAAAGTGTCTTCCTATATGGTAAAGTTCAGGAACTAGTGTTTGTCTAACAAGCTCCAGGGTTCAGTGATCCAGATTATCCAGACAAAGTCTATAAATTAGATAAGGCTCTGTATGTACTTCTTATGAGACACTATCTACTTATCTCTTTGAAAACGGGTTCAAGAGAGGTCAAATAGATAGTACATTATTAATCAAGTGGAAAAAGGATGATTTCCTACTTGTACAAGTGTACATCGATGACATCATTTTTGGGTCATCTGATGAGAACATGTGCAGAGACTTTCAAAAGGTGATGAAGCGAAGGTTTGAGCTGAGTGCTATGGGGGAGCTAAACTTCTTCTTAGGATTACAAGTTGATCAAAAGAATAATGGATTTTTTTATCCATCAAACGAAATATGTGCATGAGATGCTCACTCGTTTCAAAATGGAAGATTGTTCGACATTTGGCACTCCGATTCCCTAGAATCTCAATCTTGGACTAGACACGAAGAGTACCGAAGATGTGGATCCGACTCAATATCGGGCCATTATCGGTTCTCTTATGTACTTAACCGCTTCAAGATCTGATATAATGTTTGCAGTCTGCTTATGTGATCGTTTTCAAGCTAATCCAAAAGAGTCCCACATGAAGGCAGCGAAGAGAATTTTGCGATATCTGAAGGGAAAACCTAGTTAGGACTTTGGTATCCCTCCGGAGGAAGTTTTGACTTCGCGGCCTATATAGACTCGGATTACCGTGGATGTAACTTAAATAGGAAATCAACCATTGGTGGTTGTCAACTTTTAGGTGGTCGCATTGTCTCTTGGCGGTGTAAGAAGCAAACCTCGGTCGCCATCTCAACCTGTGAGGCCGAGTATGTGGCAGCTAGAAGTTGTTGGTCACAAGTATAGTGGATACAACAACAGTTACGCGACTTTGGATTAAATTTTACTAATACACCTATTTTGATAATTAACTAATCTACCATGTCCATAACTAATAATCCGGTTAAGCATAGTAAAACGAAACATATTGATATTATACATCATTTTATTTGTGACCGTGCTGAAAAACAAATGATTAAATTAGTTAAGGTTCCCACTGATGATAATCTGGCCGACCTTTATACTAAGGCTTTTGATGGGTCTCGGTTTGAGCTTTTAATCCAATTGAATGGGATGAGTAATCCTGAATAAGTTATTTCCCACTAGAACTTCTGTCTAGCTATAGTTTTACTTCTACTTCTTATTTTATTTTATCTTTTATCTTTGCAAAATAACAAGTTGAGGGTCACTGTACTATTGGAAAGAAATGATGAAAACATTACCCATGCCTAGAACATTATATATGTGTGGCTTTTAGATGAAGTACAAACATAAAGTAATTAATAGCTTCACTATACGATGTATTGGTAGGCATACGACATAACGGTTTTCAAGTACTTAATCTATAATAAATAATACGATTAATCTGTGCAATCTTTATTTTGATGTACGACTTAAGTCTTAATTCTTAGGAAATAGATTGTACTTGAATACATGTTTGTCACACCCCGCTAAAGCGGAAACACGAGATGTAACAGTACAATGATTTCATATTCGAAAATTACAAAAGATCACCATTCAACGGTCTACAACTAGTACATTACATAAGTCTTACAAGCTTTTACAGCACAAAAGTAAATAATCTAAACATGCGATTATATCTAAAAGATAAAATCCCGTAATGCTACAGCAGCATAGATCATATAACGGGTTTAGCCTCAATAGACAAGTTGTGACTAATTTCTGAAAAGCATGTAAAAGTAAACAGGACAACTATGAAACATAGTTGGTGAGTACACAGGTTTTGTGTAATGAAAGACCCTTTTCAAGTGTTTACAAAGTCTAGTTTAAAAGTTCCACGTTACTACGTGATTAGTTCGCAAAATAGTCTGCTTAGTGCCGAGACTCATACAAAGACGATAATCATCCGATAAGTTCTTGAAATAAATTTTTAGGATAGTCAAACGCTATTGCGCGGATAATTATAAAAGTAATTCATTAAAACAAGGCTCATTTAAGAGCGATATTCATTTGATAGCTAGATTCATTTGTGAATCGATGTTTTGTTTGCAAAAGAGGTTTATTTAAAAACGAGGCTCATTTAAGAGCGATTCCTTTTTTGTACTCAATTAAAAGTCGTGATTCATTTATAACGCCCCGCTCATATTTTCAAAGGAATATTTAATTCACGTTTATAAAACTCAAGATATAGTTTTTAATAAGTTCAAGTTATATTTATAAAACTCGTATTGTAGCATTTAATAAGTTCATGTTACGTTTATAAAGTCAATGGATCATCAAATCAATATCAAAACGTTTATAGTCTTAACGGATTATTATGTCGAAGTTCATAAGGATGTGCGGCGTTATTATGAAACCACGTTTATCATTGTCCAAAACCACAATGATTTATAGTATAAAACTCAGGTTATAAAATTTATGGTTTTAAAGAAATATGGTTTCTAATGACAAAGTCATTGTCAAGTTCGGGTCGTAAGGTTTATAGTTTCAAAGAAATGTCGTTTCAAATGACAAAGTCATTGTAAAGCTCGGGTCGTAAGTTTATTGTTTCAAATGAAAAAGTCATTGTAGAGCTCGGGTCGTAAGTTTATAGTTTCAACGAAATATCGTTTCAAATGACAAAGTCATTGTAAAGCTCGGGTCGTAAGTTTATAGTTTCAAAGAAATATCGTTTCAAATGACAAAGTCATTGTAAAGCTCGGGTCATAAGTTTATTATTTCAGAGAGATGTCATTTCAAATGTCAAAACGTCATACGTTTATAGTCGTTTATGAAATTTCTATGCTATCACGTTATAATGTCTATAGTCACAATGAGTTAATATGCTTAAGTCCACAACCAAACCTACAACCGATAAACCTTTGCCCCAAAGAGAGATGCCCTATCGTTGGCATTTAGGATGATGGGATGCACTCACGTGGCCGCGTGAGTGGGGAGGTGGTCTCGCTCCCAAATAGTACTATTCATATGCATCATTTGGCTCATATAGAGTTAATGGTCGTGTAGATATACCGTGGACTTTAGATAAGATGGAAACAAGCATATAATCATGTTCGTATAAACTTCAAACATTCAAGAAGTTATTCGTAATCAATACGACATTTTAACCATGTCAAGTATTCGAAAGTAAGCATAGCATATAACATAACATTTGTAAATCAAGGATAGCATTCGTAAAACGAGCATAGTATAAGCAAAGCATTCGTAAATCAAGTATCGCATAAGAATATTATTTACAATTCAAATATAGTAATTAAATCATATAGCATGCTTTTCACCCCAAAACATTTAAGTAAAACGTCAAAAAGAGGGGCTGTGTAAACTCACTATTGAGCGTGAGCGTACAGATGGATGTAATGCGTGTGCCGACCGGGTTTGACTCCTATCCAAGTCCTAAGAACACAAGGTTTCTAATTAGTTTCTCGACTAATACGGTTTGTTAGGATTGCTTAGCTAGCTAATTAAATTACAAAGTGCCGTAAAAGTTTGAATTTCCATTTAATTTACGTTGTCGGTAATTGTTCGAGTTGTGAACAAAATGATGGAAATATATGCATACAAAATCTAAAAATTACCAAACTTGGTATGAAACATTAAATATAGTTCACAAATGTTCTGTGAAAATTTGGAGATTTTTAGATTTATGGATTATTTATAATCATTTTATGTCTAAAATTTGGGATAAATATGGGAAAAATAGTAATTAATCACGAAAAATTCTGGAATTTTACTAGATCAGGTTTGACCCATTTTTAGGTTTTTGTAAAGTTTTCAAGTCGTTTTGAGCACTGGAACTTTGGTTCCCAACATTATGCGTTTTAACGAGACGTAAATCGGAAAACATATCAAAACACTTCCAAAGAGTGTGAAATTTTGAGGAGACACTGGAATTTTCCCATAATTATTTGGTGTTCAAAAGTATTTTTCATGATTATTTCAACTTTTATAGGCTTTATTTGCATTAATTTGGGAAAAATACTTATGTTTTTCCAAAAATTCTCATTTTTATTTTCAAGACTCTTTTCATGTTCTAATTACTGAGAAAAATAATCCCCAAAATTTTAACACGTTTTATCTAGCACTTATGCAATTTTGAATCCCACAACACAAGTATTTACAATTTACAAGATTACAACAATGCATGATGTTCATGCATTTTCTAAAAATATGAGATCAACAAGATAAATTACTATCTTTTTATTCTACTGAGATACACTTGTTAGGAGTCTAAACTAGGTTCACAAAACATGTTTCTTGAACATACATCACTAGGTATTACCATCTCTTAAGTGAACTGGATTACCATGAGATAATCTGTACAGATAGGGAGAAAACGACAAGTTTCTTGAGGGTTTACCCCCTAAGTGGGAAATGTATGGAGTGATGATTAAGGACAATGAAGAAACATATGTTAAAATGACTCTGGAGCAGGCTATAGACAAGCTCAAAGGATATGATTTTACTAAGAAAACGAGAGATACAGATTCTGATCAGGTACAGGATCCTGGGCTATACCATGGAAAATCTAGTCTCTCAAATGCTTCATCAACATCAACCTCTGCACTACTAGTTGATGCTATTGATGACATCGGTGAAATTGTGTCCGAAGACCTATGTTTTATAGCTTCAGCTGGAAGTGAGACCCGAAGCAAGAATACTTCTTCAGAGAAGTCCGCTCAAGGGCATCACAAGATGCCTATGAGTGTGAAATTTGCAGAACAACAACTCTCTGTGCTTGCTTCCTATGAGAATTACATTCAAGGGAAAATTAATGATACTGCTATATTTGACGAGGATTATGATCAAGTTGACCCTGATGACTTAGAGGAAATGGATCTCTAGTGGCAACTTGCTATGGTGTAAAGGAGAGTTAAAAAATTCCTAAAGCGTACTAGTAGGAAAGTGGTGGGTAACAAACCGGGTTTTGATAAATCCAAAGTAAAGTGTTATAACTGTCAGACTTATGGACACTTTGCTAGGAAATGTTAACGACCAAGATTGAGCAATCTGCAAATCCTGTAAAACAAGGCACGTCCTTAGCATCCAAAGCATTGGTGGTTCAGCAGCTTGATGGTTCTTATGACTGGAGTGCTTTATCTGAAGAAGCACTTATGGCTGAAATTGATGATCAAGATCAAACTGTTGAATCCACATGTTACATGTCAACTGCGGAAGAATATCAAGTGAAGATACAGGAAACAAATGAGACAACAGTTGTTGATGATGTGCTAGACATGGGATCAACGGAAGATCAGTGTCCTGAAGACCTTGTGGCTCAAATGGCTGAACTCCAAACAGACAAAAAACGGGTATGTCTTGATATTCTCACTCTTACTGATGTATGTCAACTACTTATTAGTTTGCAGTCCCAAGTGAATGTATATGCAGAATCATATATGACTATTTCATCTGACTTAGAACTAATGAAAAGTGATGTACGTAGGCTAAGTGAGGATAAATTAGCTCTTAAAGAAAAGAGTAAGTCTTATATGGCAGATAAGACCGTACTTAGAGATACTATTAATGAACAGTCTATTCGAATAGATGGTCTGTATCTAAACTTAAAAGACTTAAACAAAGATATTGCTAGTAAAGATCAAGAGTTTTCTGAGTCTAAGATGAAGTTAGTTGAGTTAAATCGTAAGTTTGAAAGTTATAGGACATCTTCCTTAACTTTAGATCATATAATTAGTATTCAACGTAGTGTAAAGGATATGACTGGTTTGGGTTGTCATGATGTACCTCCTCCATTTAATTCTAATTACACTAATACTTATGTAGACTTAGAAATGACTGATGTGCCTGTTAACGCTGAGAATAATCCAACTAATAAGTCAAAGGTATCTGAGGCAGAGAAGCCTGTTATTAAAGATCCAACATCTAACAAGTGTAAAACTGAATTAGATGTTAGAGATATTAAGGAGCAAAAATTTAAAACTTCAGTGACTCAGGAACATACTGACTTAGAAAAGGCAAAAGAAGTTAAATCTAGGAAGCTAATGTCGTGCTTCAAATGCCACCAAAAAGGGCATGTGGTTTCTTGGTGTCCTAATAAGAAGTCAGAAGCAGCGCATAGACCGGTAAACAGAGACATGTCACCAGGTACTTTTAAGATGAATATAGACAGGTCGAGTCCTAAATCTGAGATGGGTAGTAACACCATAACTAAACCTGTAAACATTTTGAAAAGGAAAGAAACACACAGTGTTTCTCCACCTATACCTAAACGGTTTTTAACTCAAAATGATAATACTTTCAATCATTCTAGAGATCACATACCGTCGAGATATAGGACCCCTAGTAGAAACCATAGTCATGATGAGAATGGTTCTACTTCACGTACACATGGGATTAACTATGGGTATACCTATAATCGTAACCAAGGAAAAAACATCCCAAGTTTATGTGTCAGGGAGGTTTGCATCTCATTCACCTCACAGACCCAAGACCACAGTTCATCAACAAACTCAAACTCCTTCGAAAGTAATCAAGGCTCCTGATGGGAAAGAGGGTTACTTTAAAGAAGTTAAATTTGTTGATGATGAGGGACGATCCAAGTCTGTTATGGCTTGGGTACCTCTTGATAATTAATCGTGTACAAATGTCATGTGCAGGAGCATACTATGAACGAAGACAACTGGTGGTACGTAGACAGCGGTTGCTCAAGACACATGACAGGATAGAGAAGTCTACTGATGGACTTCAAAGGAGGATTGAAGCAGCGAGTAAATTTCGTTGGAGAGAAAGGAGGATTAGTAACTGGGAAAGGAAAAGTTTCAAATGGCACTTTGACTCTAGAGGATGTGAATTATGTTGAAGAACTAACTCACAACCTAGTGAGTGTTTCCCAAGTCTGTGATAAAGGTCATCCTGTACATTTCAATGAGACAGAGGCCTTAGTCCTGAAGCCGGGTTTCATTCCCGAAAAATGGATATTGATGAGGGCTCCAAGGAAAGAGGACATTTATGCCATCAACATGGGTGTTCCTATTACTTCAATGGAGTCAACATGTTTTATATCCAAGGCTTCTGAAGCAGACTCACTTTTATGGCATAGGAAACTGGCACACCTGAATTTTAGAAAGATAAATTATATAACCAAAAATGGGTTGGTTATGGGTGTACCACAGAAGAGTTTTGTATTTGAAGATAAGTGTGTGCCTTGCATGAAAGGAAAGCAGCACAAAAAACCACACAAATCTAAAACTATAAACTCTATTTCGTCGACTTTTGAGTTGCTACATATGGATCTCTTTGGTCCCATAAGCAAGAGAAGCATAGGTGGCAAATGGTATTGTTTGGTTGTCACAGATGATTACTCTAAATTCTCATGGGTATTCTTTTTGGGATCTGAGGATGAAACTCCTGGTATTCTTATGGAGTTCTTAGATCTAATAGAGAATGTCTAGAGAACAAGAGTTAAGAGAATTCGTAGTGACAATGGAACAGAGTTCAAGAATTCAACGTTTAATGTCTATTACTTAAGCAAAGGGATACAATATCAATTTAGTGCACCTTGTGAACCTCAACAGAACGGTGTTGCTGAAAGGAAAAACAGAACGTTGATTGAAGGAGCTAGAACGTTGATTGAAAAGATTCAAGGCTTCCGGTCATCTTTTGGGCAGAAGCTGTGAATACTGCATGTCATGTTCTAAATAGAGTTCTTACGGTTAAAAAGCAGAACGAGACTTGTTATGAGATTTTAAACAATAAGAAACCTAACTTAAAAGGGTTTGAACCATTTGGAGTTTCATGCACTTTGTTGAAGACTAGCAATCAACCAAAATTTGGTGAGAAGGCTGACGAAGGATACTTCCTAGGTTATGTGCCTAACTCACCAAACAAACGTGTCTTCAATAAAGCTACGGGACGTGTGGAAATATTTTATAACATTGAAGTTACGAGCTACACACATGACGTACATAAGGGATTAGATTGGCAATTTGATTATTCAGATCTTTTTAAGTCATTTAAAGTCCCTATTAGTGACTATGTCAGTAATTCAGAGATACCCGAGCATTTATTGTTTGGAGATGAAGATCGTAGCCATTCTCCAACATCGAATGTTCAAACGTCTGGAATCAAGACTATTGTTGATCCTGATGAAGCTTCAACAATTGAGTCACAACAACCTCCAGCTGATATACCTCAAGAGAACAAAGATCCTGAAATTGTTTACCAAAGGGTTGTGCATGATATTCTCACTCCCCTGCCACAATTAAGGATATCTACTACTAATGATGGCATACCACCATTGGAGGAAATAGGTACTAACTTACGAGATGAGATGATATACCAGTTGAACCGATAACAACAACAAGATTGAATAGGAATCATCCGATTGAGAACATCATCGGTGATCCAAACACTTTTGTTCAAACTAGGAATCAATCTAAAGCTAGTACATCCAATCACACAAGCTTGTATGCTGAAATGAAAGAGACAGGGATTACAAATCTATGTCTATATTCATGTTTTATCTCACAAGTTGAACCTAAAAATGTGCAAATGGCTCTAAAAGAAAACTCGTGGGTCGAAGCAATGCAAGAAGAACTGTCTCAGTTTTCCAAATTACAAGTTTGGAAGATGGTTGATTTACTAGTTGGTGAATATCCAATTGGAACTCGATGGGTGTTTAAGTGCAAGAAAGACGATCGGGGAATCGTGACTCGCAATAAAGCTCGTTTAGTTGTTCAAGGTTTCAATCAGCAAGAGGGGATTGATTACAATGAAGTGTTTGCACCTGTGGCTAGGCTTGAAGCAATAAGGTTGTTCTTAGCATTTGCAGCTTCAAAGAAAATGAAAGTTTATCAGCTGGATGTTAAGAGTGCCTTCTTGTATGGCAAAGTCAAAGAAACGGTGTATGTCTCTCAACCACCAGGATTTACAAATCCAGATTATCCAGATAGAGTATATCGTCTTGATAAGGCTCTATATGGATTACATCAAGCACCGAGAGCGTGGTATGAAACATTATCAACTTATCTTCTTGAGAATGGTTTTACAAGAGGAAGAATTGATAGTACACTTTTTGTAAAATGGAAGAAGAAAGACTTCCTACTTGTTCAAGTATATGTGGATGACATCATCTTTGGGTCATCTGACGAAAGGATGTGTAGTGAATTTGAACAAGTTATGAAGAACAAGTTTGAGATGTCTCCTATGGGAGAACTTACATTTTTCTTAGGATTGCAAGTTGATAAAAAGAAAGTGGTATTTCATTCATCAAACAAACTATACAAATGAGTTACTAGAACGGTTCAAGATGGATGAAGCTAGAATTTATCACACTCCTATTCGGAAGCCCATGGACTTGGTCCCGATACATCGAGTGATAAAGATGTGGATCCTACTCTTTATAGGGCCATGATTGGATCGCTAATGTATCTTACTGCATCAAGGCCTGATATAATGTTTGCAGTATGTGTCTGTGCTAGATATCAAGCTAATTCTAAAGAGTCTCATATGCAAGCTGTTAAACGAATTCTTCGTTACCTCAAAGGGAAGCCGAAGCCGGGACTTTGGTATCCAACGGATGGAGATTTAGATTTTGTTGCTTACACATATTCTGATTATGAAGGCTGCAATCAGAATAGAAAGTCTACCATTGGTGGATGTCAATTCTTAGGAGGTAGACTAGTGTCTTGGCAGTGCAAGAAGCAAACCCAGTCACCATCTCTACATATGAAGTTGAGTATGTTGCAGCTGGCAGCTGTTGTTCTCAAGTGTTATGGATACAACAGCAACTGCGTGATTATGCATTAAATTTAACCAACACTCCGATAATGATTGATAATGAATCGACCATGTCAATTACCAACAATCCGGGCAAGATGAAGCACATTGATATTCGTCATCATTTCATTAGAGACTGTGCTGAGAAAAGGCTAATACAGTTAGTCAAAGTTCCCTCAACTAATAACTTGGCAGACTTGTACACTTGATAGAGCGCATTTTGAGACATTGATTCAACTTAACGGGATGAGGAATCCAGAATAACTAGGCTTCCAAAGATGTTTGTACTAGTCAAAATTTCTGTGTTAATTTAAAAAAAAAAAAAAAAAAAAAAAAAGAAAATACGGTAGTTTCTTTTAGAAATGTTTAAATTTTTCTCTGTTGGGAAATGATAGTGCATTAGAAGAATACGCTTAACAATAATAAGTAAAAGTCTTAAGTTAGATGTGTTAGTAGATTCCAGTAAGTTACATTAACGTCACATCTTTCAAAACCAGGACTGTATAATTTGCTTCGAATAAATTAAATCTAGACAGCTTCATTATATGATGTACTGGTAGGCAAATTCTGCTATGATTTCTGAGCATCTAATAAGCAATAATTTCATGTGTGTTTTCTAGTGTGCTCTGCTATATGATGTATGACATAAGTCTTAATTGTTGAATGATAGTATAACTATACACTGTTATTAAGAATCTACGACTATCTGTCTAGACAAATAGTTAGAAATATAGCTATTAGCAAAATTACTGGTGACTTTGTTGTACTAAGTACATACCTGAATCCTTTAGTTTTGCCAATGGTCTCAAACTTGTTTTGTTTATACTAAGGACTCTTATGTTGTACTAAGTACATATCTAGAACCACTAGTATCTTCAAAATAGGTTTGATGTTTGTCAAATTTTATAATACCTCAAGGGTATGTTATATGTTCCGAACAGAGCATCATTTAGTAACCTCTACCTTGAATGTAAAAGATACAGTGTTATATGTTCTACTTGATTTCTCAGTATGACGTATTTTGGAGCACACTAGTTAATATGCATACCAACAATAAAGGTTTGCTTGGAAATCAATGTATAATTTGTTTATGTGGATCATAATATCGGTACTCGTCTTGAACTGTCTATAAAAATTGAACGTTCACTTTGATGAACCATTCGTTCTCAATTACTATAAAAATATGGTTAATGAACGTGTTATATCTTGTGGAGCAAGGTAACCAAGTTATACTTTCATAAATATAAGTTGATAAATGGTTAAGTTGTACTTTTGGTGTAACTTATTGTGAATTTCATGAGGTTTGTATACTAACAATCTTCTTAGACTTATTAATAAATAATATGATACAACGTATTCTCTCTAATCTGATCCCTAGGCCGATAAACTTTTAACGTCTCAAATATGTATTGTTTATCTTATTTCATTAATAAAATGGTACTTGATACTACTGGTTAGTTTGATTATTCATTTGTGGTATTTACGTTTTAGTTTTATCTAGTTTTCATTTTTTATAACTTTGACTCTTTGGAATTAAGTTAACTTACAATTTCTCGTTCCGTGTTGATTAACTGTGACAAAAACGCAATGGAAAGTTCAAATTTTTGACTTGTAACAATATTAATAATTTCAATTTATATTTAAACCTAAATTTGCATTTTTTGGTCAAAATGGCGAAGTTGATTAGTCAACATTGCGAATTGAGTTTAGAATATAAAAGAGACAAGTCAACAAGTCCACTCTCACTTTCCATATTCCACTACGAACCTAACCACCCTTGCGATTTGAACTTCTGCGAACCGAACCGAAACGCACGCACATTCAATCTTTATTTATTGATTTCTACGCCAAAGGACCGGTTTTTCACTCCGTAGATCATTTACATCTTTTGATTACGCATCATTTGAAGTAAGTTTCACTCTATTACACCGTCTACTTTGTGTTTTATTGCTCGATTTATATGTTGAATCTTTTGGTTTCGTTTTTCACGGATTATTTACTAATTAGTGAAAGATAAAGCATAAAACTGTTAGAAAATCTTGCTTGGCCTATCTTGAACGTGTTTTAATCATTTAATTGCATATAAACGGGTTCGATCATCTATTTCAAAAATTTTGTTCGTTCCAGACGCTCCTGCGAACTGAGATCCAATGATCTCAGTTCGCAGCCCGTAGTTGCGAAGTGAGCCTTTGACCTTGTTTGACTTTGCGAAGTGAACTGAAATCCTTGACTTTGGTTGACTTAGCGAAGCGAACTGAAATCTTTGATTTTGGTTGACTTTGCGAAGCGAACTTCAACAGTTGTTTATTGTTAGACTTGTTTTCGATTTGAGTACTTTATGTTTACAAATAAATTACAAGTTGGAACTTGTTAATAATTAGATTTACGTTTCCTCATAACAACTCACGTTTATAAGTTAAATACGTATAATATCTAATATACGAATTCTGTTTCTTCATATCGAAAGCCTTCCGACTCATATGTAGTCGTGCGGCGTGTTTCGATTTTCTATCGGCGGTATGATTTTTCAGATTATCTCCTATGACTTACGAACTTATATAATTTAGAGAATATAATTGAAAATTAAGTCGCGTATACTTACTCGTTCAATTAAGTTCAGTAAATTACGTTATTATTTAATAGTAAACTTGGATGTTTGGTGATTATTTTTGTTTACAATACATAAAAGCTTAAAATTAACTAATGTTCGATAAGTTTTACTATTATATGAGCTCATTGCCTTTTGTGTAATTCTTGTGATTACAGATATGGCTGCTCGCGCTTTCACTTCTAGTCATAATATATTGGTGAATTTGGATGTCAATGAGCGTGGTGCTGAGCGCTTTACTGAGATCCTGACGTATTTGGCACGTTCGAGGATTCGATATGCCATTACAGAGTCTCCACCATTGTCTCGAGATTTACTTGATCAGTTTTGGTCCAACATTGAGTATGAGCCCTGATCTTTTATCTGGATTACTGTCCCTGGTTTATAACAAACCATACAGTTTCTCTTCATATATATTCAGCTCGTTCATTGGTCAGATCACTGGTGCAGTTCGATCCAAGTTTATGCTATATCCGCACTTCTGCATGATTCTCATTCTTCACCGCATTCCTGGCCTGCCGAGTATTCAGCCAGACTTGCATGTCGATCGGATTGGCCTTCGAGGATACAATGCATGTTTTCTTCATTCATCTCGCTGTCTAGATCAGGTTAAGCCGGAAGCATGTGATCTGTTCGGTCATCTTCTTGATGACACCTATGTCGCTCCACCAAATAACGGTGGTTGGATGCCGGAGCTCCCCTTCAACCTCCACCACAAGTTCACCCTCAGCCAACAGTTGTGGCTCAACATCCTGAGCTGCAAGAGCTTATTGAAGATGTGTTTGATCAGGTTGCTCACCCTGACATTGCTGCTCAGGTTTTGCATGATGTTCTCGTACAGAATGATGATGCCACTGATCCACTCCTGAATGAGATAGAGAACTTTCAGCCTCCTGAATCTATCAACCCAAAGGTTGTACGACCTGAGGATACGCGTGCTAAGGGCAAGCTACCAGTTAATGAGACATCTGGTGGTTTCTATCAATATGAACCTAAAGGTGTCACCGCGTCTGATTCAGATTCTGAGGATGATATGAATCGTCCTCCTGGTTATGTGTCGGGTATTCCTGCTGGAATGATTCGGCAAGGATCCAAGTTGATTATGGATCCAGCTTTGAAACCCAAACGCAAACCTGCTGATCAAGATCCTGACTTCAATGTACTTGACGAAGAAGTTGAGGAAGATGATGAGCCGCTTGTGCATCGACTCAGTAAGCGTGCTAAACCGATATCAGTACAATCTGAGGAGGAGTTGGTTGTGGCTATGGTTCGTCCGGAGTCTCATTCGACGACAAAAGCAAGCCAGGCTGCAGCTAGGTTATTAAAGGGCGTAGCTACAAAGATAGCTAAGCAAATGCCTCCGCCTTCTACCACGCCTTCACAGCCCACACCTGATGCTCCATCATCCCCGCCTATGACTGATTCGGCACGTATTATCAGTTTGGAGTCTAGAGTTCGGGATTTGGAGGCCATCACCACCACCTTATCGTCTCAAGTTCTGTCTCTGTCCCAGAATTTGACTGAACAGACTAAAGCTTACTCACTGCTGCTCAAGACCAATACCACGTTGGTAGATGATGTCGCTGATAAGCAACGACAGATCGACAGACTTGATCGTCTAGTTACCAGCCTTCTCAAGGACAAGCCATCTCAGGGGGAGATGTTCATATATACGGAATCCTGCAGAGAGGATGAACTGGCGAAGAAGAGACAAGATGATACAGACGATGATCCCACCGCTCCGAAAGATAGTGAGCTGGCTGGTCCTTCATCTACTGGTCAGCAGGATGTTGTTCAGGGGGAGTCTGGTGTTGGTACTAGTGGTGGTACGAAGCCTGGTGCTGGTGCTGGTGGTGGAATTGAGACTATTGGTGCTAATGAAGGTGAAGCTAGTATGGAATAAGATTGATTGTAACTATTTAACATTGTAACTTAGAATTATTTTGTTATATATTCGACTTGAGATTTATAATTACAAGTTAAATATGTTTTAAATAAGTTTTAAGTAATATACAATTAATAAAGGTTATGTAGATCGAAAGTCTTCCGACTTATAGACAGTTGTTTTGCGTGTCTCGATTTAGTATCGGCGGTCAAACATTTACTATAATCTTTGCATTTTAGACTTGAGAATGTTAAGATTGACAAGTTAATTGTGCAATGGAAATTATGATATCAATTAATTATAAACTTGAATGTTTGGTGATCATTATTGTTCACAATACATTAATGTTTAAATTTAATTAATGTTCCGATATTATAAGACTTTTGTAATCTTAGATTGATTATAATTTTATTTATGATCAATGAAAGATTTGTAAGTTTATATAATGAGTAGTAGATACATCAAGGGATTAATAAGGGAATTCTTAGATTGATTCAGGGAAATCAATGAAAGGACTTATGTTATTCTCTTTGTGTGTGTGCCTTTATAGGTTTAGTAATGTTCGATCTATCTGATTCTGGAGCGATATGCTTGATGAGATAGATGAAGAAACCGATTTTGACTTAGAAGAAAGAGAGTTTGTACCTCCTAAAGATTGGACTTCTGTTCCTGAAGTTGGGTTAGACAAGGGTGTAGATCTCGATGCTAATATTGATGAACACATCGTGAGCCCATCAAAAATGAAAGTTATTATTCAGGATGAAGATGGAGAAAGAGTTATTGATTTAGATGAAAATCTAGATGAGTCAACTGATTCTGATTTTGAAGATGATCTTCCTGATAAACTTAAAGATAATCCGATGTTTAGGCCTTTGAAGAAAAAGAAAAAGGAAAAGACTGGGATTAGTGAAAGGAAAGCGTATACCAAGAAGAGGTATTATTGGATGGTACTACGATGCTGATTTGAAGCTTTTTGCTATAAAGAGATTTGACGGAGTTCAATACTTTGAGAAGAAGCTTGCAGTCTTCAGTTCTTTTCCTAGGTTTGAAATTCGAGACTTGGCTAGATTAGAATTGAATAACCCCAGTAATGATCCTTTTGGTAGATATGTAGAAAAGATTATCAAGACTGAGGGTTGGTCAAAGAAATTTGAAAGAATTAAGCCAAGAGTTGGAAAAACTATCAAACTTGACGAAAGAAGCAAGAGAACAGGAAGGCGTCGAAGAATGAAAATATATCCAGCTGTGAAATGCATACAACAGATTCCATTAAAAACCATGCCACAAGATATCTTAGGTAAGTTGAAGAGATGGTCTGTGGATTCTGTGACTGGTGAAGCTTTAATGTTTGAACACGATGATGAAGTTGAAGATGAAGAGAAAGAAATCTTAAAGATTTATGATCGTCGACATCTAATGAACTTATCAAAGGCTGACCTATTGATGTTACACAAGAATAAGATCACAGCAATTGAAGGATGGGAAGATGTTGCTCGAGATTATCAGTCTATGGTGAAGACATGCATAAAGCTGAAGATATATGCGGGTAGCAAAATTTATAAGTGATTACCAAAGACAACTTGAAGACAAAGACGCTAGAGTTATTGTCAAGGGGAAGTCTGTTGGGACATGTTTTGTAATAGGACTGATAATTGTAGTCAAGTTTGTACATTGGTTTTGAATTGTAATGAAAAATATTGGTTGGTAAACATTTTAGAGTAAAATATTAAAATGCTGAAAAATGTTGACCATGTTTGACTGCGAACCGAGTCAGTTCGCTGGGCCAAGATGGGCTGCGAACTGAGTCAGTTCGCAGAGCCTAAAACCCGCGAACCGAGACGGTTATATATGAAAATTAGGTTTTAAACCTAATTATCTTTTTCCAAATAGGAATACGAATTTTCTGAGTTTTCCAGAGATATTCTCAACTTACTAAAGACTAGGTATTGATCGTTCAATCCATTATAAAGAATACAAAGCATATTAGTAATACGACTTGCTATATTTGCGAAACAAATTGTTATAGATCCTATAACTAGTATTGAGGGATTCGGCACCTTAATACCTTAGATAATCTCATTATCGATCCTAATACATACGGACTTACATATAATAAGCCCTACTGCTTCTCTCAATTCTTTTTTGATGAGATGGTGCAACAGATAAAGGGGAGTGTGAAAGATAGATTTATTCTATACCCGCGTTTCATCATGATGATTATTAACGGGTTGATTCCCAATCTCCCGGCTATGGATCCAGTGGTGCATCTGACCACTGTAGATAAGAAATTTTTTGGGCATTGCTTAAGTCACAGCAGCCGTCGAGCTGTTGCTGATAGGCCTCAGGCTGTACCTCTTTTCGGGACGGTAATCAATGCTGATTAACGGGCACCACCAAATGATGGTTGGTGGGATGTACAGCCGCTGAAGTTCTAGCACCTGCACATGCCCGAGTACCACCTCCAGTGGCTGCTGCTGAGCCACACCATGACGTAATTGAAGAGATCCTGCACCAGATAGAGTATCCCGCCGAGGGCGAGCGGGTTGTCGCTGATATTGTTGAATCTTTGGTGCGCGACGTACTTTAGGGAGGTGCCAGCTCAAGTGTCGCGGCAAATGTGGATGCGCCAGTAACTAGTTCTCAGCCCGACCTTGATGATGTTTTCGAGGAGATTGAGCACTATACTGCTGAAGCTGAAGAAGAGTTTCATTCTGTTGATGATGTCGCAAAGAGTCTGGAGAGAGACTCCGAGGCGACCGATAGCGACTCTAAGGAGGACCGTCCCACTCTGGGGTTTCATGGATCACGAGTTGTTTTGCTTAAACCCGGGGCGGTCTCGGAAAAGGAGAATGGCAAGAGAAAGATTCAAGAGGACGCTGACTTTGTCCTGAATGATTATGATGATGATGACTCTCCATCCCTTGTACAACGGCCGCGCAAAAGAAGCCGGTCTACATGAATAGTCATCGGGGAACGTGGTCAACCCCCAGTCTCTACACCTCCTACAACTGTGCAACCACCAATCACCATACAAACAACAACTCCAGCACCAACAGAAACAACAGCACCAACTGTCACACTACCATCACCTACATAACCTCCTACTACTTCAACTCCAACACCGCCACCAGCTACCACTCCACCTCAAGCTCAGCCTACACCGTCTGTCACCAACCCAGCTGCCCATCTGTCTGATCCCGATAAATTTACATATCTTGAGGGCCGGATCACGAGCTTAGCAGATATGGTCGCATCCTTGACTGTTGTCGTTGCGAGTCAAGAGATCCGCATTAATAACTTAACGGATTTAAATCAACAATTAGAGGAGCATAATGATAAATTAGAAGAGATCTTAAGTGATAATATGATCCTTTTCTATCGGTGTAGGGATGACGAGTTGAGAAAGAAAAGGGATGATGATAGAGACGATGATCCCAATGCACCGAATGAAGGTGAGCTGTCTAGCTCTTCAACTGGAAGACTAGTGCCACAAGCTCAGGGGGAGTCGAGTCAAAAAGAAAGAGGGAGTAGAACTGAGCAAACTCAGTGAATCTAATTGAGTCTGACACTATTGAAGCATTGCTTGGTCTGGACAATTTTGATAGCGAAGTGTCAGAGTTAGAGGAAGGAGAGATCTCGTGTAAAGAGGTTGCAGATTGGAAGTCCGATGATGAGGTCATACCTAACACTGATGCAGATATTGATGAACACATCGTGATTAAACAACCTATTACTGAGACGGTGTTTGAAGATGGAGCTAGTGGTGAGAATGTGATCGATCGAAAGGGATTAGAGTCTGAGAATGATGAAGTCCCCGAAGATGATTCAGATGCTGACAAAGAACCATCCAGAGCTGGTTCAAAAAGATGGAAAAGGAACCGGAAATCAAATATAAGGGTGATATCAGGGTCAGAGGATCGGGCAAGGTGAAACAAGGCATCATTAGGTGGTTTTATGACAGTGAACTCAAACTGTTCATAATTAAAAGATATGATGGGATTCAGTACTTGAAGAACAGACTGAAGATCTTTAGCTCGTTGCCGAAGATTGAATTGAAGGAACTGGCCTGGCTAGACTTGTTGAATATTGGAGATGATCCTTATGCTTGCATCTTAGAGAGAATTGTTAAGCGTGAAGGAAGATCAAATAAGTTTGAAGACTTAAAGCCAAAGCCGGGGAAGAGAGTTCCTGATCTGACCAGGATTGATCCAATCACTAACAAGCCATGGATGAAGATGATCTACAGACCAGTCAAATGCTTGAAGAGAGTTCCTTTGAAGAAAATGCCACAAAACGTTCTTGAAGATCTTAAGTGGTGGTATGTTGATAGTAAGACTGCCGAAGCAGTTATGGAAGACAGTGAAGGAAAGGTGTTGCTGAGGGTGTATGACAGTTCACACTTGGTAAACTTGTCCAAGGATGATCTGATGAAGCTTCATGCAAATAAAACCTTATATAGAGATAGCTGGAGGCATGAAGGCCGAAGATAGTAGAAGGTTGTGAAGGTTTGTATAGAGAAAGGGATATGGGCTGGAAGTCGACAGAGCTGATCGAAAATCAAGATCGACTACAACAACGAAGACAAAAGACAAATAGAGCTATTGTCAAGGGGGAGTCTGTTGGTACATGATATGTGACAATAGCTTCATATTTGTAATAGTTAGTTTTGTATTTTTTTTATGTTGTTAATTTAAATGAATATTTTGTTTAGGTATTTTATAGGTTCGTACGAACCTGTATGTTCGTACGAACTTAGGAGCTGCTAAGTTCGAATACATTGTAATATTTTGTCTAGTTCGAATACATACGAAGTTACATTGTTAAAAGCTTATAAACACATTTGTTACACTTGTTTAGTTTGTGTTTTGTTTATTAGAGGATTCCGCACTCTAATACTCGTTGTAATCCCGTTTGGATCCGTTTAAGGGGACTTACAGAGGGTACTATCGATTTGTCCGCGTATGAAACCGTTTTGCAACAAATGTTGTGATAAAGTCTCATACCATGCCACCGGAGCTTGATGAAGACCATATGAAAGTCCCTTTGAACGGATCCAAACGGGATTACAACGTGTATTAGTTTGCGGAAAGGTTTAATACACTCAAACAACAATAAAACAAGTGAAATGCAAGTGTTTATAGTATAAGTTCGTATGTATTCGAAGATAGCTCTGTATATCCAAATATAACTGTTTCAAAAAGCGTACAAATAAAACATTACAAGTTGGTATTTATACCCAGCAAGTTTGTACGAACTTAGCTGGTCCTAGGTTCGTACGAACTTACATGTTCGTATGAACATCCTAGGTTCGTACGAACATATAGGTTCGTACGAACATACAATACAACTTACAAAAAGGCAAAGTTAATAAACAAACTACAATATTAACTATAAACTAGTTACAAAACTAACTAACTATTACAAAATAAGAGTTGTTGTCACAAAACGTGCACCAACAGACTCCCCCTTGACAATAGCTCTATCTGTCTTCAGTCTTCTGGATCTTGTCGAATCTTGATACTCGATCAACTCTGTCGACTCTCAGCCCATAAGCCTTTTTCAACGCATACCTTGACGACCTTCTGATACCTTCTGCCTTCATGTCTCCAACTGTCTCTATACAAGATCTTGTTTACATGAAGCTTCATCAGATCATCCTTTGACAAGTTTACCAGATGTAAACTGTCATATACTCTCAGCAGCTCCTTTCCTTCACAATCTTCCATAACTGCCTCAGCAGTCTTGTTATCCCCGTAGCACCACTTCAGATTTTCAAGAACGTTCTATGGCATTCTCTTCAGCGGAACCCTCTTCAAGCATTTGACCGGTCTGTAGACCATCATCATCCACGGCTTGTTAGTAAGTGGGTCAATCCTGGTCAGATCAGGAACTCTCTTCCCCAACTTTGGCTTTAGACTTTCAAACTGATTAGATCTTCCTTCACGCTTTAGGATTCTTTCTAAGGCACGAGCGTAAGGATCATTACCAATATTCACCAAGTCTAGCCAGGCAAGCTCCTTCAATTCAATCTTTGGCAACGAGCTAAAGGTCTTCAGCCTGTTCTTCAAGTACTGAATCCCATCATATCTTTTTAGTATGAACAACTTCAGATTGCTGTCATAGAACCAACTTATGATACCTCGCTTCAGCTCGCCCGATCCTCTGACCCTGATATCACCTTTATATTTTATTTCCGGTTCCTTTCTACCTTCTTGAACCATAACTTCTTTAACTCCTCTCAAGTTGGTTCAACTTCTTCAGAATCTGATTCAACTTCGGGAGCTAAGTCCTGCTCCAAGTTGATCACCTTCTCACCAGCTTCATCTTCAATCACAACTTCAATTACCGGTTGCTTTGACACTATATGTTCATTAATATCAGCATCGTCATCTGGAATGATCTCATCATCTGATTTCCAGTCTGCAACCTCCTTATCTAAAATCTCTCCTTCCTCTAACTCAGATCACTCGCTATCAGAATCGTCCAAACCAAGCAACGCTTCGATAGTATCAGACTCTGTTAGATTAATTGGAAGCTGCTCAGATTCAATCCCTGATTTCTGGATGCCGCCATCATCTGCTGCTGCACCACCGCTAGACCCTGTTTCTGCCCCCCAACCACTTTTCTGATCCGTCTGTTCTTCGACTTTCTTGCTCCAGTCTGACCTTTCTGCTGGTGCTTCACTGGACTCTTTGTTCCACCCTCCAGATGGTTCAATATCTTCTTGAGGCTTTCTTGCACCTTGGTCAGATCCGCTCACACCAGCACCTTGACCAGACTCCCCCTGAGCTATTACTGCACCTTGCTCTCTAGATGAAGAGCCAGGCAGCTCACCTTCTTTGGGTGCGCTTGGATCATTGTCACGGTCATTATTAGCTTTAAATCTCGACTCATCCTCCCTGCACCCTGGCAACTGACTCCCCCTGACTGACTGGCGCTTCAGGCGATAGAGAGTGATCTCATTCAGCCTTACTGTCTCCTTCAGCTCATCATGACGCTCGATCAGCTTGTCATCCAAATCAGTTAAGACCTAAATACGATGCTCATGACTGTCAATGAGACCAATCAGAGACGTAACTGTATTGGTGAGATGTGTGATCCGTCCCTGAAGATATTCAAAATTTTCTGGATCAGATAAGCTTGCAGCCGGGTCGGATGTAGCCTGGGTGGGTTGATTAGTAGGAGGGGCGGTGGTTGGAGTAACAGATGGTAGAGTGGGTGGTGTTGTTGTGGAAGTAACAGGTGGTGGAGTGGCGGTAACAGGTGGTTCTGAGGTGGGTGGTGGTTGCACAGTAGGTGGAGTGACGGGTGGTGGTGAATGATATATGATCTGGGGAGCTTGACGACCTTCTCCAATAACAATACCAGTGGAACGCGGGCGCTTACGAGCTTGCACCCGGAACCCTTTTGGTTCAGATTCGACATCGGAGTCCCCGGGGACATAGTCATCGTCCTCCTGGACCTTTCTCTTCCCCTTCTCCTTTTCCCTGGCAGCCTTGGGATCACGCAACACCCCCTTCGAACCCTGGAAAACTATCATAGGTTGACTCGAATCATCATTATCACCATTATCATCATCATTCTCATCCTCATCCTCATCATCATCTGCATCATCAGTCTCAGTAGCCTCAGAATCTTGAGCATCTTCTTTTTCAGCTTCATCAGATGGCCTGCTAGGCTCAGCAGCATCAACAGGTAAAGTCCCTGTTCCACTCAGAGAAAAACATGTCAATTTCTCTCAATTCCTCCTCAACAGTCTGTCGGTGGGAGCCCGGGGCTGCAGCACTTGGGCCTGCACCGCCCTGCAGAACATCTCTGACCAATCCTTCAGCAATAACAGCGTCAATACGCTCTCCCTCAGCAGGGTGCTCTACTTGGTGCAGGATGTCTTCAACAACCTCCTGCGGTGGCTCAGCAACAACTGCCACATGTTCTGCCACTTGGGACGGACCTGGTTCTTGAAGTTGAACCTCTGTAGCTACCTAGGGCACATCCAACCAACCATCATTTAGTGGTGCCTGATAAGCAGCATCAATAATGGCCCCAAACAATGGCACGGCCTGAGGCCCATCAGCGACAACTCGCCTTTTGTTGTGACTGAGGCAATAGCCGAAAATTTTCCTATCTACCGGCATCAACTGAACAACCGGGTTGATAGCTGGAAGATTTGGAAGCAAGGCATTGATCACCATCATGACAAACCGAGGGTATAGAATAAAATGCTCCTTCACGCTCCCCTTGATCTGCTGAACCATCTCATCAAAAAAGTACTGAGAGAAGCAGTAGGGTTTGTTGTATACAAGGGAAATCATCCCAGACTGCATCTTGTGGTTCATAGTGTCGAACCCTGCCTTCTTCGGCCCGAAAGATACCAGCAAAATATGCATCAGATAGCGCCACTGGCCGTACACCAAACTCTTTGTGTATTGGGTGTGGGTAACATCTCCCACATACCCCATGCGTTGAAACATGCCAGCATGCATCTCCAGAGGAAAGGTAGTTGGGCCATCTTCCTATTCTTTAGTGCCCAGCTGCAGAACTTGCCTTAGAAACTCAGCCGAGAATTCAATATTGACGCCATTGACAGAAGCCCTTATCACCGATGGCTGAGGCTCACAATCATGTACCGCCGTTGCCCAGAATTGGCTGAGATATGGAAAACTCAAAGTCGGCGAATGAGTGAGTGCATAGAACACTCGCAGGCGCATGAGAAAGTCCAACATGCCTCGAAACGGTTCTGTGGCCGGATTGGCAAGATCAAACGTGACTGCCACATTGTGCTTGTTGAAGAACTCACGCACTTGATCAGCCATTTCTGCAAAAGCAAACACAAACACACCAAAAATAAAGAATAATAATGTTAGTGATTAGACATAAGTAATTTAGAGTCCTGCATGCAAGATTCTACAATTAAAACAAGCCTAAAGTCATTATTATTTAAATTTTCAAAAATTTGAACCAAAGTAGGTTCGTACGAACTTATAAGTTCGTACGAACTTACTGTTTGACCAAGTCAAACTTAAGTTTGTACGAACTTACATTGGCTAGGTTCGTACGAAGATGTACGTTCGAACGCAAGAACTAAAAAAGCATTTTCAAAATTTTTGTAATGAAAACGCAATCAGGAGCTTGGAAAGAGTGCGCCTATATGCGTATAGCATATTGCAACAACAACACAACAATTTTAACCATAAACACGTTACAGATTTTGAATTTTAAGTTATTTTTATTAAACTTAAATAAAATCCTAATTTATTTATGATTATTAGTCCAAATCATGTAAAAGTCACTTACAAAGCTGTTAATGTTATGTTAAAACACAATGCTGAGATTGGTAGCGCAAACAAACCTCCATTCTTTGCACCTGGAATGGAGTATTCTGAATGGCGTGGTAGATTTTTATCTTTTGTTGCTTTTACTGATCCTGAAATGGAGATACCTTTGATCGAGCGATATGTTCGACCGGTTGCAAGTGGAGAACATGTGGGTATACCTCCTCCAAAACCTATTCGTTCAATGACGGCTGAGGAACGCAAGGCATAGGAATGTGAACGAAAAACTCACTCTGCTATAACCATGTCTCTACCTGCCGATGCTATGAAAATGTTCAAACAACATGACATAGCTTATGATCTGTGGAATGGTATAGCTGAAAGATGTGGAGGTACTACTGAATACAAGTAAAGCAAGCTGGAGTTAGTAAAGAAACAGTATGATCTGTTTGACATCCAGAAGAACGAGACGGTTAAGGACTTGTTCTGTAGATATTCACGTCTAGTGAATGAGCTGACTGAGGGTGGATACAAATTCAGCTCTATTGATGTTAACAAGAAACTGCTTAATGCTCTACCTCCTCACTGGGAAACTAGAGTGTTGATGATGGAGAATGACCCAGACGTATTGGCAATGACTTTGGATCAACTTATTGGCAAATTAGAAACATGTGCTTTGGATATTCAAAAGAAAAGCACAAGATCCAGTTCATTGCTTCCTGATGCTAGTAGTTTTGGATATGGAAGTACAGCTCTGTTATCTGGACCTGTTACTGCTGTATCTAAAACGAATCACTCAGCTGGTAATAATTCAAGTGGAACATTTTCCTCCTTTTCTGCTCAACCATCTTCCTCTGCTACTGCATCACACAACGAGCATGCAGTAATCTTCAATGCATTTTTATCATCTTATGATGATTTTTTATCTAAGAGGATTAGCTCGGTAGATCTTACCGATGAAGATTTTGCTCAAGTTGATCCTGATGAACTAGAGAGAGTGGATCTTCGTTGGAACATGGCTATGCTTACCAGAAGAACGAAAACCTATTTGAAGAGAACAGGAAAGAAATCTCTTGAAGACGTCACTGATAAAACTAGCATGGGTTTCGATAAGTCCAAGATTAGATGCTACAAGTGTGGACATTTTGCTAGAGAATGTGAGAAAGGTAGACAACCGTCTACTGGATTTACAAAACCTTCTACTTTCAACAAAGAGAATGAAGTTGCCAAGGCAGCTCTTCTGATGGATGAAGAAGCCTATGATTTTTCTGCTATGGACGATCAAGATAACATAGCTCTTATGGCGGATGTTCAAAATGAGGTAGACTTTGATTCGTTTAATTGTAATTCCTGTATCACACTAACTGGTAAAATCAACAGGTTCATAGTAGATAATGATCGCTTGAATACAGATCTAACCAATCTTATTGAAGCGAACAAAGTTTTAAAAGATAACGAAAAAGTCTTTACTGTAAATCAGAAAACCCTTATTGATGAAAAGAAAGAGTTAAAGGCAATGATTTTTAACAAACAAGATGAGATTGACAGTTATTTAAAACTCATTTCACATCTTAAAAAGGAACTTGCTGAAACTCAATCTGAAAATGTTGATTTAAAACGAAGACTTGCAAATATCTCCACATCTACTATGGTCTTTTCCGACATTTTGCAAAATCAACGAACTGATACGAAAAGTAAGGCAGGAATTGGTTATCACAACCAACCTCCTCCCTCAAATTTGAATCAGCCCAGTCTTTCGCAGGACGAAATTAAAGACTATGTACCTTCTGTTATCAAAAAGGATACAAATCCTGTGATTAAATCAGTTAATGTTGATTATCCCGATCAGTCTAAGCTTGTCAAGGCTGAGGATGTTAAACAGCCTAAGATTGTTAAGGCTGCTGATGTCAAGTGACCTGAGTTGCTTAAAGTGTTGAGTTCAAATAACCAGAAGGCTGAGCCTATTAAGCCTCAATTTGAACCAATCAATTTTGTTCCATCAACAAATGTTGAAGAGGTGGTAGAGGTGGAAGATGTAACTCATGAGGTTACACAAAAAGTTGAGAAGAATAACAACAAACCAGAAAATTTAATCCTTACTGTCGAAGGTAGAGGTCAAATATTTTCTAAAAAGAAATCTATTACTAAGGATTTAAAAATGAAACAGGTAGAGAATATTCAAAATCATAAGGTTTCAATTAAAAATCCTTCAACTAAGATTTCCTCAACTATAAATACATTTACTCCATCATGCTCACATAAGTGTTCATGTGCTGTATATGTTCCTGAAAACAAGCCTCGTAGAGTTCCTCTTTTGCCAAAACCACTATCTAGTGATGATCAAACTTTCCGAGAGAGACGATCATGCTTCTACTGTAAGAAGCAGGGTCATCTCATTAATCAATGTCCTGTGCTTGCTAGAAAGTGGGCATCTAGAACTGATCCACGTTCTTTTAAACATAAACATATTCAAAAGACAAAACAACATGGATTATCTCGAAATGTCCCAACCTCTAGAGTTAATAACATTAAACCTACTCAACAAATTGTTCGAAAGGTTGATGTTGTTAACAAGCAACAAAATACTCCACAGAAAGTTTGGAAAACGAAAGATGTAGGACATAATGTGTCATCTGAAGTTATCACATCAGTAAAAGAAAATGATTTACTGAAAAACAAGGTTTTAACTGATGTGGTAATAATTGATGAAATCTCAGGAGTACCCAAGTCTATCAAGGCTTGGGTCTCCATTTCAAACTAACCATTTGTCTCTTTGTGTTGTGACAGTCAAGGGTGATGAATAGCAAGTGGTATGTTGATAGTGGCTGCTCACGACACATGACGGGCAATATCTCCCTTCTTTCTGATGTTAAACCATACAATGGGGGATATGTTGCTTTTGCTGGTGATAATGGTGGTAAGATAACTGGTAAAGGTACACTCACAAATGGTCAAGTGAGCTTTGAAAATGTTAACTTTGTGGAGGAGCTAAATCATAACTTGATAAGCGTCTCTCAAGTTTGCAATAAGAAGTTCATAGCTGCTTTTACAGACTTAGAGTGTTTGATATTGAAGCCGGGATTTGTAATTCCCGAGGAATGGATTCTGATTAGAGCTCCTAGAGTGAAGAACTCTTATATTTTGGACACGAGGACAGTGGAAACTGAAGAACATACCTGTCTTCTAACCAAAGCGTCTACTAAGGATTCATTGTTGTGGCACAGAAGGATGGGTCATATTCATTTTCGGAAAATGAATTATCCGGTGAAACATGATTTAGTGGAGGGGATTCCTAAGCAATCCTTTGCTTTAGAAGACGATTGTGTTTCGTGTTTGAAAGGAAAACAACACAAGAAGTTTCACAAGTCTAAGCAAATTAATTCCATTGAATCTCCATTGGAATTACTTCACATGGACTTGTTTGGACCTATAAGTACGAAGAGCATTGGAGGTAAATCTTATTGTTTGGTAGTAACTGATGACTACTCTCGCTTCTCATGGGTTTACTTCTTGCGTACAAAGGATGAAACACCTGATATACTGACCTATCTGTTCGATAGACTTGAGAATCTGTGCAACTTGAAGATAAAGAAGATACGTAGTGATAACGGAACGGAATTCAAGAACAAAATTCTTGAATTATATTGTCTACGCAAAGGAATTGTTCATCAATTTAGTGCAGCGAGAACTCCGCAACAGAATGGTGTAGCGGAGAGAAAGAATAGAACAATCATAGAAACTGCCCGTACTATGTTGTCTGATTCTCACTTGCCGATTACTTTTTGGGCCGAGGCAGTTAACACGGCATGCTATGTATTAAACCGTGTTCTGATGAACAAGAAGAAAAATAAAACGTGTTATGAATTATTGAATAACCGAAAGCCAAATTTAAAGTTTTTGGAGCCATTTGGATGTCCTTGCACCATTCTAATTACAAAAGATAAAGTTTCAAAATTTGGTGAAAAAGCATTCGATGGGTTATTTCTTGGGTATTCGGTTAATTCTCCTAACAAGAGGGTTTTCAACAAGGAAACGGGAAAGATTGAAGAGCATTTTGAGGTAAAATGTTTAAAGTACACGGAGTCTCCTAAAGGAAAAGGTCCCGATTGGTTGTTTGAGTATGACAATCTTGTTAACTCATTCAATCTTCCGAAATTCAATGAAGTGGATCAAGTTGTTACGCTTCTTCATGGCTTGCATCTTTATCCGGATAACTCTTCATCCACACCGTCTTCTACTCCTGATGCTACTGATCTTCAACAATCTTCATCTACTGATGTTCCCGAAAGTTCTTCTGCAGATCAACAGCCCGAATCTTCTCCTACTACTGTTGATGACATCCTTTCTGAGAATGAAGATGATTACTTCGCTCAAGAGGTTGAGCTAAACAATTTGGAAACAAACCTCACACCTGATTCAATACCTGTCTCTCGTATTCATAAGGATCATTCAATTGAGAATATTATTGGAGATGTGAATGCAGGTGTTCTAACTAGAAGCAAAGCAGTTAAACCTTCTCCAACGAATGATCATACGGATGAAACTTCTGAAGATCCTTCTGAAGGTCCATCTAATTCTGATGATCTTACGTGTCTAAAGGCTACAATTGAAGAATGCTTTTTATCCTAAGTTGAGCCAACAAAGATTGATGAGGCTCTAAAGGATTCACATTGGGTTTCTGCAATGCAAGAAGAGTTGCAACAATTTGAGAAGCTGAAAGTCTGGAATTTAGTTCCACTTCCAAAAGGTGTACACCCAATTGGAACTCGTTGGGTGTTTCGGGTTAAACGTGATGATAGGGGAGTGGTGATTCGTAATTTGTAAAATTACATGACATTAATATGTGGATCTGTATTTGTGAAGGGTATGATACACCTTCTTATGAATTCGAAGGGAAACGTAGGTTTCATTCGTATTCAACAATGAAGGAGGCAGACAAAAAGATGTATGATGCAGAGAAAAAGGCATTATCTGCTATCATCAAGTGTCTTCCTGAAGAAATTAAGTATACCTTCAAACAACGTTACGGCTATTCTAGAGAGCTCTGGGTAGCTTTGGAGAACAGATTCGATGGTAGTGAACAGATCAACGAGAGTAGGGCTGACTCATATCAAGGGACGTCTACTAGTGATCAATACTCAGGGAATAGTACACAAGTGATTATTTGTCTGCTATCATCAAGTGTCTTCCTGAAGAAATGAAGTACGCAAGTGATTATTTGTAGGTTTCTTCCGGTACTTCTTTGTCATGGCTTTGGTAATCAATGCCATTTTCTTTACTATCTCCTTCATGTCCTCATCCGACTCACTTTCTTCCTTATCTTAATTAGATTCATACTTGATCTCCTTCTCAACTCTTCTTGATCTTATGTGTCCCCTTCTTTCAGTAATCAAAGCAAGAGGATCGTTTGTCTCTTTCTCCTCAGTACCCTTAACCATCTCGTTTGCCTCATCCTGGTTATGATTTAGAATCTCATATACATCATGTATATCTATTGAAGTCAAATCTCGGTTCTGGATGATGTTACTTGCATATTGTTTCCATTCAGGAAGCAGATTGTTCAAAAACCTAATATTTATCTCCAAATTCTGCTTCTGAAACTTGTTTTTTTGAACTTCATTCAACAGTAAACAAAACCTATTGTAGGTTGTTTCAATTTGTTCACCCGACTTTGCCTTAAATGCTTCATATGCTTGGAGACGGTGAGTCATCTATGTTTGTTGACCTCGTTCAGACCCTTGCTGTTGTCTGCCAATAGCATCCCACATTTCATTTGCTGTTTTGTAACTATCTACTTGAACGTAGATGTCATTTGTCCAGCCTTGAAGAATATATGATTTCATTTCTTTATGTGCCTTCCGTAATTTCTGTTGTTCTTGACTTAATTCAGTTACTTCAAGTGGTACTCCTGAGGTATCACTTGATTTATAAAACGGTTGTGCTCCTTTAGTCAATAATTCCTTCAGCAATGTATATTTGTCTTGTAATTCGATCCAATCGATGAATCTGTCTTTCCATTGTGAGTAATCTCCTCTGAACAAGACTGGAGGTTTATCCTTCATTCCGATCGCTAGTGCTTCTCTAGACATTTTTCTCGAATACGAATTTTCCCTCCAAATTTTTTTGAATTTCACCTGAGTAAAATGAAAATTTTCTCAAACTAGAATTAGGCAACGGGAAGCTCAAATTCAAATTTTGATAATTGTAAAATTTTCCCGCCATTTTTTTTTTTTTTTAGTTTCGCACAAATACACTCTGCGACAGTATTTGGTAGTGTTGCAGAAATGAAAAGTAACCTGAGTGCAACAGTATTTGACAAGTTCGCAAATATGAAAATAATTAAATGCGACACTATTAATAAGTTCGCAAAAATAAAATTGATACCTAGTGCGACACTAATGATAAGTTCGCAGAGATAAAGTCGCAGAAGCTGATAGTGTCGCAGATACTGTTCGTCACTTTCAAGACGAAGAACACCAAATCTGAGATCGAACAATTGATGAAATTGAATGCTGAATTTGATTCCTAATTGATCCTTATCACTAATATGATACTTTGATCAGTGGAATTACACTTAAATGACCTCAATCAAATAGAATCAACCTTAAACCGCCATTTTTGAGCAATAATCAAATTTGAATTTCTTAAAGTTTTTGTAGGTTCTTGATCTAGATCAACGAGGTTACTAGCTGAATTGAATGCGGAATCTTCAATTAAACACAACGATAAACAAACGAGTAAATACGAATATATAAAAATCACAATTAAACACGTCTTTATTGAATATAGAGTTGTTTACATTAAACCTAGACTAACATTCAGAAACTCACAAATTTGCTCTGATTTCTAAAACACTATTCGTCTATTTCTCTATATCTCTCCTCTACATGGGAACCTGCGAACATATGAATATGTACTAGTCAATTTCGTATGGACTGGGCCCTACGAACTTCGCCCACTTTGAAGCCTATACGAACTTGGCTAAGTTCGTAGGCCTTCCTAAGTTCGTACCTACCTTAAGTTCGTACGAACTTACATACATACTTATATAAAGCTAAAGCTAACGATTACAATGATTATCAAATTGACTAAATACAAACTAGAAGCTGTTGTCACAAGAAATGCACCAACAGTTTTGACCGTGAATTCTTTAATCAATCTCTTGAAAAGCACTTACAGAAGCTTCGTTAATCCTTTACTTGAACTGAAACACACAATTTAATCATACGAACCACTTCAAATACCCATTTTGCTAAATTCTTCGAATTAAGGCTTGAATTCTTCAATTAATCCGTGAAATCTCTTCCAAATCACTTATCCATGGCTCTGATACCAATTGTTGGACCTTAATTTGTGATTTGGACGTGAATCAAATGCAAACCGAATGTATATATGTGCGAATATGTAACAAATATAGTTAAATGCCTATATTGAATGATAACTGAGTGATTACAAGCTCTCTATGTAACTCTCATACACACACGCACATATATTTGCTCTGTTCAATTTTTTTTTCAACTTTTCACAACTGAAAACTAAGTCCTGTATTTTTAGTAATTCGTACCTGCGACACTATTATTAGTGTCCCACTAATAATATTAGTGTCCCACTAATAATACCTGCGACACTATTATTAGTGTCCCATGAATAGTACTTGCGACACTATTATTAGTGTCCCAGAGAATGACACTGATAGTGTCTCAGATAGTGTCTCACAAGTGAAAAGCTTATTTTATATCTAACAATACATACATTCGGATTACTCACAAATTATGTCCAAAATACATAATTAGATCGAACACACATAAACATGTGTAAGGGTCAACCTACAAACATCAAACTCTTTATGTGGATTATAGCCATGATAAAGGCATAAAATACAAGTATTACATGAATTTAAAGTAAAGAAACACAAGAAATGGAAGCTAGAGTTGGTGATTATACCTTAGATGATTTGTTTTGATGTAAGAACACCTTCAAGAGGTTGATCTTTAATTGGAAAATGGTTGAGATTTAGTGTGTGAAAAGGGAGAATTAGTATGTGTTTCTTGAGAGAGAAATAAGAGAAATGAATGAGTGTTTGAATGAGGTGTAAGTAAAAGAAGGGATTTAAGTGGAGGGGAGGGTGGTAGTGCATGGGCAGATTTTTAGAGATAGTGCGGAGGGGGGGATGGTTTAATTTTACTTTATTGTTAAAATATAATGTGTATTAGTTGTGTTAATTATTTGTATTAAAATTACACAAGTCTTGTACATTTAAGGCTTTAAATTGTGATGTTTTAAAGCTTAATATTTGGGTTATAAAAATTTATTTTCTAAATTTTTAAATTACAACAATAAGTATTTGATTTGATTACAATTGACGTTCGCGAGTTATTTATTCGATTCCGGTCGCGTTTACCTAGTTAGGGAATTTCTGGTTAATTCTGATTTTTATGATACGATAAATACTTTGTGATGACATATGAAATTAAATTTCATTTGTTTTCTTTGGAACTTTGTAACCTTTTAATGTTTCTCATAGTCTTAAAGTCAGCTAAGCAATTCCCTAAGATGTTACGCGATTTCGGTAACTTAAGGTTTCGGTATTTAAGGAGTCGTAACCTAGACTTTTCACTAGGATTTAAGAGTGCTGTAAGTGTAATTAGAGATTCTAGGAATTTAAGTGCGTTAATGACCTGAGATTTTTGACGGTTGTCACATTTTAAATGAATATGTGTATGTTCTATTTATTACTACTGTTAAGCAACGTGAGTGCGACAATCTAGTATTTTCGCAGCATGCGACAAACACCTAAGTTGTATATTGTGGCAGTATGTCATTGTCGCAATATGCGACAATGTCAAACTGTCGCTTATACATACAGAAATGTTCCTAAGTCTTTTAACTTCTTCAACCAAGATATCTGATATCTAACTTCTTGCATCAACAAATGGAGATATTAACTCTTCCGAAAACTTCGCCTGTTTTTGGTGAGTTTTACAGCATCGTCTTCGTAATTACCTAACTAACACAATAAATCAAATATTTGGATTAAAACGTTAATTATTTAATTAATATGGGTAAGATAACGTGAGTAAAAACGTGACTCACGCGTTGTCACATGCCTATCCGGCGTATAGCTCATATCCATACGGAGGATAGAATCATGGGTAAGATATCCGGCGTATGGGGTTCATCCATGTGGTGAACAGAAGAAGGAAAAATTGAAAAGAAAAGGCCTATCCGGCGTATAGCTTCCTGCTATACGGCGAATAGATGGGTGAGGATAGACACCAGATTAAGCCTATCCGTCGAATAGCTCTTTGCTATACGACGGATAGGTAGGTCGGCCAGATTATTATTTAAACGAATTTTGTCCTACTTTTCGGGGTATCAAGTCATTAACACTAAATTTGACCCAAGCAACTTTGAGAGATTATTTTCTAGCGATCTAGAGCATTCTAAGAGTGAAGAACGAAGAGATTTGTTCAAGCTAAAAGATTACTCATCTTTCGGTTTGCGTTATTCATTCGCTTTGTATTTATAACATGTCTTATCTTTTGAATACTTGTTTGATTTCTGCAAACTTAGCTATGAGCTAATTCTTTTATGTATTTACTTGGTGGTTGAACCTAGATGATGATTTATTGAGTTTGTGTTGATGATTAATTCAAGTTTACGTCTTAATGTTTAATCGTTGATCCATGTTTATCCAAGGGTTTATTTGAATTGAAACTTAACGTGACTACTAGGTTTATCCTATAACTAGCGTTTGTAAGAATCTAGTAGTTATTTGTAATTAGTTAACTTGTTAATTAATTATGGATTGAGGCTGTAACCGGTAATAGGTCAAGATTATCGCAATTAATAAGCTTGTATTAATGTGATAATTACACTTGAGAATAGCCTCTAGGTTTAATTACTAGACACTCGTTAGCGTGAGGTCGTGAGATTAAATCATTAATATCCGTGAGAAACTTCATTCACGATTATCAGTGGTCACGTTGAGAATAACTTCTTGCGTACGAATCACTTCGTAGGGACTTTCCAATAATTTTAGGATTAGAGGACTTTAACGAGAAATCTAATTTACATTGGTCATTCACTTTACAATTATATCAACACGAAAACTTAATGAATCAGAATCTAGGGGATACGTTAAGCTAAGTACATACGTCTATAAATCTCTGATATCTGTTAATACACCTTAAGTTGTTATCCATATTCCATAGCAATTACTTTTAGATAATTTTCCTCTTTAATATATTTAAATTAAATTAAATCAACGTTCTACAGAACACAAACATAATCCTTTCTATTTACGTGCTTTATGTTAATTAATAGTTTAGTTTAAATAGTTAAGAATTCACTATCGTTTCCACAGTGATTGAAACCCGAATATATCATAGCTATATTACTATACGATTGGGTATACTTGCCTATTTTGTGTAATAATCCCTAACAATTGATAAAATCTTTTATATTAATTTAAAGCTTAGAAAATACACATCAAATTTTTGGTGTTGCTGTCAAGGAACGGTTTTCAGTTCTTAATAGTTTAGATTAAATTTTTAGTTAACTAATTTTTCTTAGTGCTAGTTTAATCATAATGTTTAGTATTAATGTTAGATTAATACATAGTTTACTAGTAGTTGTTAATTTATTTTTTTCACGTTCTACTTTTTCCCTTTTGGTTTTGTAGCTAGTGGATGCCCCGGAGATCACATCCGGATATTGTCTAACCGTTTCAAGAACCGGATGTCACGCACGAAGACGACTTCGTATGTCAAAGATTTGACGAAGAAGTCTTCTGCATTAACACAACACTTCATGTAACTAAATATGACAATTCTTACTTTGGATTTCAAATGGAGAACGACATTGCTAATCTGACTTTGGAAGAGTACAATAACCTCACACGAGAGGATGGTGGTCCGGGAATAGTCCGACCATCACTCCCTAACCAAATCTCTTTCGAGCTAAAAGGGCAATTCTTGCAAATGTTGAGGGAAACACTATTCGATGGGACTAAGAAGAGGATGCTAATGAACATGTGGAGAAGGTCGTAGAAATTGCTGATATGTTCCACGTACCAAATGTTTCAAGGGATCAAGTCATGCTGAGGATTTTCCTTATTACTCTCAAGGGGCAGCTCTTCGTTTGGTGAAGAAAGACCCTGAGGTAGCATCACCAGTTGGAATGATTTGAAGACCATGTTCATTTGGAAGTATTGTCCTCCATCCAAGACATCTAAGATGATAGATGAAATTCGAAACTTCAGGCAGGATGAGGATGAATCACTCTATTTGGCTTGGGAGTGTTATAAGGAGCTGTTAAACAAATGTCCTCAACATGATCTAAATGCTCATCAAATTGTGCAAACCTTCCATAAGGGTATCGACGTCACAAACTGACAACTGGTTGATTCTTAAGGGCCGATTCCAAAGAAGACCCCTCGAGAGGGGTATGCCTCGAGGAAGAAGGAGTTCGGGAGAAGGTAATACTGATGGCCTCGCGGTTATTAATGTTAAGTTAGACACTCTTGGACGTAATATGAAAAACGTAAACCAAACTGTTCATGCGATTCCAGTTGGCTGTGAAAATTGTCGAGGAACACATTTTACCAAAAATTGTCCTCACAACGACGAGTCAAATGAAGATGTGAAGTACGGCGACTTTAGGCCTAACGATTTCTGGCGGAATTATCTAAATAACTATAGGGAAAGTGCTTTGGGCTTTTACCAACGAGACTAACTAAAACAACCTTACTTGGAACTGGAAAAGAAATTAAGCTTCGAGGACATGATGGTTCAGTTCACTGCAGCATCAAATGAGCGCCTTAAGGGAACAGAAGATCTTGTGAAGCAGATTGGTGAATCCATCGAATCTACACTGAAAATTCAAAATGCATCCATTTCACAAATCAAAAACCAAGTGGGGCAAATTTCTAAGGTTTTGCAAGAGCGGTTTCTGGGTACTTTACTGAGTTATACCGAGAGAAATCCCCGAGATCACGTGAAAGCTGTCATGACGAGGAGTGGTAAGTCTGTTAACTCTCCTATTATTATTGATAATTATGTTTCTGAGTCTATGCAGGTTGACGATGAAAAGGAGGAAGAAAAGAAGGAAGAAACGCAACCAATTAACACACCACCACCCGCACTAGCTAATCCAAACCCACCGGTGAAAGAGTACCAACCTACCATCCCTTTTTGTCACACCCCAATAAAATCATGTCACGTGTAATAAAGGCGGAAGCACGGAACGTGACGCGATCAATCAACAGTTACATCAAGAGCGTATGATTATCACAAACATAAACTTAGAATGCCATAAATAATTCAAATTCAACGGTTACAAGTTCATTGTGTTCACAAGGACGATAGATTTTTAGCAAAACAATGTGATTAACATTTTAATCATAAACTCATAGTTTCAATATTATCAAAAGAATGACATCCTATTCATCATGATGAGCAAGGGTCCCAAAATATGCATGCATGCTCTTACTTTGGTGCTAATTCCCTGAAAAACATATTTATAAATCGTCAACAAAATTGTTGAGTGAATCCACAAGTTTAAAACTCTATCATTAAACCTTTACTTGTATAAATCAATTGTTTGCAAGCATAAACCTTTGCAACATTATAAGATAAATAACATGTCAATTTAAACAAAGCCATGACTGTGATCCCCCGTAGACTAGCTAGGTCATACGAGTTAATGTGACAACATCTATGCCTATAACCAATCCATGACTCACATTACTTGCTTTTTGCCTTTCGACAAACTAGATATACGATCCTTATTTCGATACAACGTCGACAGTTAGCGCGACTAACCGATAACAATTATGGTGGGTAGTCACCCCGATAGTACTATCTGTATATCCACGTGGCTAACGTCATCTAGCTAATGGTCATATTGTGTAAGAAAGAGGGCTTCAATGCACTACAACATGTTAACTTAGGGTTGCACAAGATTCGTTGTCATGTTTTACAAAACAGTTCATATGTTTTTCACCCCAATTTATAAATCATTGAAAACAGTAATAGAGGGGCTGTGAACTCACCTGGTGAGCAAGAGTGCTAGCGTTTTAAAAGTATCGTTTGCCCAAATAGAAAATAGCCTTCTAGCGCCCTATACGCATGAGGTCAATTATATAAGTAGACGGCTCTATCGGCCCTGTCTGCTAGTTGTTCACTCAACTAGTAGGATTATTACTTGCCATTCGAACGTACGTATGACATGTTGGTGACAGTTTTGTATGTATACGTATGTGTTTCTCGAAATTATAGTGATTTCTATTCATATTTATATTTATACTTATTGTCCTCAAAATGTATCTTTTTAAACTATCGGATTGTTTTCGTTACAGCTTTTCCCTCCAAAATTGTTCGTGTACAACGAAATTTTTTCTCTAACTAAAATTACTAAATGGTAAGCTTAAATTCAAATTTTTATAATCGATAATTTTTTTTTTTAAAATCAGAAATAAGTCTTACCCGTCCGGGTGAAGCCTCACGCATCCGGGTAAGGCTTAACCGAACTGGATGATCAGCCAACAAAACTCAAGGTCTCTTAATTCACCCGTCCAGGTAGAGCCAAAATTTGGCTTCACACGTCCGGGTAATAACTCACCCATCCAGGTAAGGTCAAAATCCGGCATTTTCCCTATTTTTCACAAAATGACTTCAAACACGATTTTTGACATTCTAAACCAACTTTTTAGCATTTTAACAAGGTGTAACATGTTTCTAGTCCAAAATGTGACATTTTAGGTTTTCGCTTCTCGTTTTAAAACACTCGTTGCGTTTCTCGTTTTAAAAGCTGTTTCCCGCTCTTTTAACAACTTGTTGACCATTTGAACTACAAATCTTGTATTAACACTTTCAAATCATCCCTTGTTACATATGTCATTATCATTATGTGTTGAATCAACTCTTTCACCATTTTTACTATTATTCAATGCAAAGACATCCAAAACATCTCATAGTGTACATACATTACCAAATCATACATGTTGGTACTCTTTTTAACACCAATCTTGTTCTTGATCATTTTAAACATGTTTTAGCTTGTTTTAAAGGTATAGTTTTAAGAATCAAAGTTTTAACATACACTTAGTTGATTTTTAACACAAGAGTGAACATCTAGCATGTAGGAATCCAAAATGTAGGAAATGACAAGATCAAAAGGAAGAGTTTCCTTACAATGCTCTTGAATGAAATGGTAAGAAAAAGAAGAGAACTTGAAAGCGTCCACTAAATCCTTTTTAAAACCCAAAACTCCTAGCTTTTCCTTAAAATGATGTGATTCTCAAGATTATGAGATTACAAGAACCCTATGATGAACTAGAGCTTAAAAGATGGTAAAAAAATGATGTATAAAAGTGGTGGTTTGTGGTGGTTGTATGGTGGTTTGATGGTGGTTGTTCTTGGGTAAAAGTGAGAGGGAAATGAGAGAGAGTGCAGATTTGTGATATATGTGAAGTGTGTGTACGTATGTAAATCTTGCAAGTAGTTTCACTACTTAGTGTAAAGCAAGTTGGACAAGTTGATACTCTAGCATGACAATTGATGGAAATGATGGAAGGTGTAAGCAAGGAGGGAGGAGGAATGTGTGGATGAGAAGAGAGTTGGGGAAATGGAAACGTATGCAAGAAGCTTGGAGGGAAAGGATAAAATCTGGCTCCTTGACTTTTTTGACATACTTGCTTGGAATTAATTTTCAAGTTTAAGCTACTTAGAGCTTAACTAGGTGCTTAGGTACTTAAGTAGGTGCTTAATTAGGTAAAGCAAGGTTAATTAGGGAGATTAAAGGAGGTTGGAACATTGTTAGTAAATTCCAAATCATTCGTAAATTATCGATGTTTCGTTTAGTGAATCTCATATTACCTTTTATCGTTGTGTTTAATTTAAATCGTATATGCTTGATCTTAATCTTCTAAACGGTTTTGCTTTAAGCCCTATCATAATAGTATAGGTAAATAACTACTATTAAATAGCTTTACGTTATTTAGGAAATGCTTATCACCAACGTTCGTATTTATCAGAAATCATCCGATTTAGATCGTGCAATTCACAATAATTACTTAAGTGAAATGTGTCATGTATTAAAGTAGTGTGCACCATAATGTGCAAAGTGGTGTGTGCTAGACTTATCTCAATTTAAATCAAGTTTGATTTCATTAAAGGGGAATTAGCGTAAGAATGCATGATTTTAGGGTGTACGAAATTTACTGGTTTTCGAGGATTATAGGAATCATCCGATTTTTATTTTTTTTTCAATCAGAAATAAGCCTTACCCGTCCGGGTGAATCCTCACCCGTCCGGGTAAGGAATCCACGCGTCCGGGTAAGGTTTGTTCGTCCGTGTGATTTCGAACAGAAACTCAGGTCTGATGATTCACCCGTCCGGGTAAGGCCAAATTTTGGCTTCACCCGTTCGGGTGAATTGTTCACGCGTCCGGGTGAAGGCCAAATCCAGCCAGACCCTGTTTTTCACAAAATGACTTCAAACTCAATTTTTAACCTTTCAAACCAACTTTTTGGCATTTTTAACAAGATGTAATATGTTCCTAATCCCAAATGTGACATTTTAACAAGATTCCAAAACATCTCTTAATACACAACATTCACAAATCAAACATGTTAGGTACTCTTCTTATTACCATTTAGTTCATGATCATTTGAAACACATTTAACTTAGTTTAACATACATCTAGTTGATCTAAACATGAGAGTGAACACTTAACATCAAAACACTTAAATACATAGGGAATGACAAGATCAAAAGGAGGAGTTTCCTTACAATGATGTTAGGATGAAATGGAAAGAAAAGAAGAGGAAGAACTTGAAAGCTTCAACCCAAAAGCTCCTTTTAAATTGCCCAAATTAACTAGTTTCCTTTAGGTACTTGAACTAGAGTTTAAATGGTGATGATAATGATATAAAATGGTGGTGGTATGGTGGTTCTTCTTGATGGAGAATGAAGATGATGAAGGAGGCGGTGGAAGTTAAGAGAGTTTGAGAGGAAATGCAGAATTTTAAAATGGGAAATATATAATGTACGTATGATTGTTTCCTTTAAGATTAAGCTAGCACTCAAAGGATCTTGCAAGTGGTTATTTGTGATGTGAAGTGGTTAGTCATTCAATCAACTCAAGTAAGCAAGTAGGGAAGAGAAGGAGTGGTGAGAAAGGAAGCTACGTAGACAAGAAAGAGGGAAAGAAAATCTGCATTTCAAATTTGTGACATGCTTGCTAGGATGCTTGGAATTAGTTTAAGCTAGCTACCTAGTTGCTTGATTAAGTTTGAGCTATGTGTTAGGAAGCTTGGATTTAATTTAAGCTAGTTGTCTTGATGCTTATGATTTTAAGGTGTCAAGCAAGTAAGTAGATAGGTGATTTGAGTAAGTAATCATAGAGGAGATCATGAGAGGCAACGTAGATAAGGAGAAGGAAATGAAATCTGCATTCTTGACTAAATCGTCATGTATGCTAGCTTGCTTGGAATTAATTTCCAAGTTTAGCTAAGTGTCTACTTGCTTTGTAATACTTCTTGACCTACTAGGTTGCTTGGTTCATGGTTAGGAGCTTAAGTGTGTGCTTGATATAAACCTTTTGAAAGGTTGAGTCTTAAGCCCTATCATAAAAGTATAGGTAAGTAACCATCATTAATTAGCTTTACGTTATTTAGGAAATGCTTATCACCAATGTTCGTGTTTATCGGAATCATCGGATCTATTTTGTAATTCTCATAACCACATAACGAGATGCATCAAGCATCATAGTAGTGTGCACCAAAATGTGCAAATGTGGCTAGTGCTAGACTTATCTCGGTTTAAATCAAGTTTGATTTCATTAAATAGGGAATTAGCGTAAGAATGCATGATTTTAAAGTGTACGGAAAGTACCGATTTTCGAGGGTTGTCACAAGTAAGTTTTTAGATACACTGAAGTAATTGCATATCAACATTCCATTCGTGGATCTTATTGTGCAAATGCCCAAGTATGCAAAGTGTTAAGTCATAATCCTTTCTATGATGATTTTATGATGACAACAACATATATTTAACAGTATGTATACGATTTGTCCATCCAACATTGGGATTATTCAATCTGGTGTTAAGTCATCTGTATGCTAGTTGCAAAGGATTTGTCGTGTTAGTTCACCCAACACACAGAATCTGATAATATAGCCAACACAGAGAAGTTTCACTACTTGAATAATCACACATCATGCTTGTAATGATTAATCACGTACTGAAAACACTATGACATTGTGAAGAAAGAATAGTGATTAAAGAACTGAAGAGTCAGCATTGAAGATGAAGTCAAGTTTACCCAACACAGAGATTGAAGAATGTTTTACTTGTTGCAGATTCAAGTAAATGCATAAACCAATACTTTGAAACTTATGTGTATGATCAAATGACATCTTCAGAGGTTGTACACATTGTACACACCTGTCCATTTTGGTTTTATATGCATAGAATGTTTCCTTATCAAAGTTAGCCAACAAGACAAATTATGCAGTGTACTTTCTGACAGACTGCAGAGCTGGTCGTGCAGAGCTCATCAGAATACACAAGTAAGCATGTCTGAAATCGTCCAATGAAGATGAAGACATATGAAAGATTCTGATTTGTTGATCAAGTTACAAGTGATACACAAGCTTCACTATAATACCAGACTTAAGATATGAAGTCTGTGTGTGAATCCTGAGTGAATTTCATGGTGAATTAAAAGAGAATTTGTGTTAGTATAAATAACATTACTTGTAACCAACTTAAAGCCTGTTCTCAGTTGATAAGAGTGTTGATAACTGTACGCAATTAAGTTAGACATTCCACATCTAACTTGTAATTATTTATTTATTCAAATAAAAGAATTAAATTGAAAAATTACCATTTGTTCTCATTACTGTTTTTACAATCAAACATATTATACAATTCACTCTAAATTAGAAACTAAAAAGAGTTGTATTCACCCCCCTCTACAATCAAACAAAGTATCTTAAGGACTTGCTCACTAACAAGCAGAAGGTCGAGGATGCCACAACCATTATAACGGGAGGAAATGTTATCGGATCGTTGACAGGCGTCACACTGCTTTACAAACTCTTGAGCATCTTTAAACACCGTTGGCCAAAAGAATTCGGAGTCGAACACCTTCTTTGCATTGAAGTTAGCTCCATATTGACCTTCGGTAGGCCTTTGATGGCAATGCTTCAAGATATCCTCACATTATCTTCCATGCACACACTTTCGTATGATTTGATCTGCACAAGAACGAAACAAAATAGAAGGATACTTACAGCCAAGTAATTAGCAAAATCGGCATACCAAGGTAGAGAATCACTTACGTCAACCCTTAGAAGGTGTTCATCCGAGAAATTGTCTTTTATTACGGACTCATTTAGTTCTTCCATCTCCGAATTTTCTAATCTTGACAAATGATTCACTGCCAAATTTTCTGCTCCTCTCTTATCTTGGATCTCTATGTCAAACTCTTGTAAAAGCAATATCCAACCAAGTAAGCAATGTTTACTTAAAAGATATCTCAATGCAGAATGATTAGTGAAAACAATAGTTTCTGATAAAATTATAGTATTACTCCGTTAAGTCACATCAGGTAAAAAGGGGAAAACGTTAGAAGCTTCAAAGGTTTTTTTCACCAAACATTTCATTGAATAAAACGTTAATTGGAAAATTTTAAATTATACATCTAAAAAGAAAATAGATATAGGAATGGAACTAGGGGTTGTGTGATTAGTGTTAGACCATTCGCAATGAGTCTGTTGTGGACTTGGAAGTCACGACGGATCGTCATGACCGCGCTTGCTTCATACTTGCCGCCTGTCATCACTCGCAAAACGGAAGAGAAGGGTATACATGCGATTCCACTTTCCTTTTCATGTTTCTCCCTTTTTTTCCTTTCCTTTAGAACCATGACATTTTTATTTAATGAACATAAACAAAAACAGAAAAATATTTTTATAAGTTGCAGGTGAAAAAGTAGTTGCATGAGAATGAAGGAGGCATAAAATAACCCTAAACCTTTAGTAGGTTTTTTTTTTCTTTCCGTAAGTCCAATAAAATACAAAATGTAATATGATGTTAAACAAATGTTTATGTAATTATAAATGTTTAATTTATTTAAATTAATTTTACTTAATTGTAATTGTCTTATTAAAGAAAAATTTAAACAGAATATTAAGGTTCAGATTTTAATCGTGATCTGTTATAATTGCGAACGAATTTTTTAATCGTGATCAATCTTGCTAATTTGGCACTTTATCGTGCACGACAAATTGTCATAACTTTAAATGGTTCTAGAAATCTTTACAGGATTAAAATCATTATAGATTATGATTTATTTTTATTTTTATTTTCCAAACTCATCATCTTAGTTGAGTTTGACGCGTACACAATATTAAAGATTTAATTTTTAATTTTTATACTCGATCCTTTAAAATCATCATACCCTCACTCGTGGACGCAATACGCAACACGCAACACGAACCGCGGTGCCTGTTTAACCGAAGCACGCAAGCTTCCAATTTCCAAACGACGAATTTTCAAAAACAAACATTTCATCGAACACCTTCTGCTCTGGGCGATATAAACAAACACATCAATTTTGTCGATTCGATTTCAAATTCAATCGATTCACCCCATAACCTTCTTTAATACTCATCAATCCCTATGAATCACTGAACAACAACAATATTATGCAGTCAACAAGGCCGTTGATTCAGCGTGTGGCATCAATTTTCGCATCCCGAATTCGTCAGAATTCAAGGCTTTTTAGCTCAACGTCAACATCATCTTCATCAGTTCTCGCTAAAGAACCTCAATCGTTTTCCACATCTTCTTCCGAACAAGAATCTGTTCACTTGTCTGATAATTGCGTTCGGGTACTTTCTTTATCTTTTGTTGTTTGCGTGTTTTAATGATACGGATATAGATATGTAGATCTGTTCATGCTATTTGAAGTTCTGATACACGTGACTGTTAAGATAAGTACATTAGATTCTATAAGCAAGATGCAACAGAAGTTTTAGGAAAACAAAATTGAATGAATAATCTTACTAACTTTGCAACAGAAGTTTAGGTTTAGTACACACCAAATGTGAAATCGATGTGCTTGACATAAGAAACATGAGATAGTTTTAGGGGATATTGTTCTTCGGAATGTAAGATGCACAACCTATAGGTTCATTGATATTCTGCGTTGGAGTTATACCGGTGGCTGGACCGGTTGACTAGCACCCCTTTGTTTCCAGGTACTGACTTACCAACAATTGTTAGTGGTTAATTGTCATGGACCTTATTAAAAGTAAGATACATATTGAACGGGTCCGTTCAATAAGTTAATATTTTCAATCATCTTCGATGGGTTCATTAGTCCTCCCTCCACCACTTTAAACCAAATATATTGGCTCTAAAATAAACTAATATCAGTTGTGGAAATGGATTTTTACTTAATATCCACCATGAGAGTCGCATTCCAACTACTCTCATTTTATGGAGATGGTGGTGGTGGGGGATTAAAATTCCCTTTAAACACTCGTAGAGACAACTTATTTAGCAAAATCATCCCACAGGGGTAAGCTAAAAACATGCTACAAGTGGGCAACATGATGTAGCTTAAATCAATTGAACATACAAGTTGTTGAACAACATGCACATGTTGACATATTTATAACTGTACAAATGTGATGTTCTTTGAAATAGGTTTTTTTAGAGATTAGAGATAGGATCTTTTTTATTCAGTTACCTAGTTTATCAGTATCCTATTGTTTGGCTTCCTTGTTGTCTGGTTTCCTATTTTCCTAGTCGTAGATTGAATCCGCTTCCAGTCTTCGTCCTTTCATGTTCCCGGGTTCTTGATTCAGTCCTTTATAGTTCCTGCTCCGTGGGCCGTGGTCTTTGTTGCTGGTCCCTGTTCCTTTTGTCGTCCGTGTTTCTGTCCTTGTTCCTGTCTTGTAATAGCCCAGAGCCCGCTTTCAACTGAATCAGCACGAAGATGAAATTCCGGTTGCAGTTTGAGATGCTTAAGTTTTGGAGGAGCGGACGTTATGCAAGTTTGTAATGATTAACATTATTGCTCCAACTTGAGGAGGATTGTTAGAGATTAGAGATAGGATTAATATTAGTTTTATTCAGTTATCTACTTTATCAGTGTCCTAGTATTTGGTTTCCTTGTAGTTGTCTAGTTTCCTATTTTCCTTGCCTTGGAATCTGTATATATAGGGGCTTAACCTCTTAACGAATCGACGGGAAAACCTTCCTTTGAATCTGTTTTCAGGATTGAATTAGTTAGATGGGAAACCTAAAACATATTAAATGTCTAGTAGTCTAGTATATATGTACGTATGGACATCGACATCCATGAGCATCATCGAATTATATTTGCCATTTTTATGCACTATTTAGTTGCTAATATGTGTTGAATCGCTTTATTTAGTAAATTGAACAGTTGAAACCAAACCATATGATAATGGTTTTATACATTGTTCTAGTGTTCGGTTAAAGTAACGTAACGACTTGCAAGTTCAAGCGCTTAAATCCCAACTTCGAGTGAGGTGTTAATTTCTTAGATTTCGGATAAATACTAGGTTACCACATACACGATGACAAGAAGCACGATGATTTACTTAAAATTGTAACTAAAGCTGTTTATCAATGTGAATCCTTAGTCAACGCTCCAAATTGAAAGTTTAAACTCGAATAATAACCACATCGAAGTCATTGTCAACATTAATGTGGTAATCAAGTTGTATCCAAGATTTAGAGAATTATTATTAATTTGAAGTTGAGAACTTATGCGCTTGGCTTCTTATGTAGATGCATATGTTTGTACAATAGGATGTAAGTTATAAACGACTAGCTATATGTGTTCAACTTGAAGCAATTCGGTAAGGATACACAACTAAACATGCATGAAATTGGCAAAAGCATTTTGATGCAGCTCAAGGATATTAATGTACGTGTACATAATCCCTTATACACCAAACACTTGTTATCTTGCAGGCCGTACTGCCGTAGGCAACCCATGTAATTACTTTTCAAGTCCTAAGTTGAATCACACCGTATATGTTCAGTTCTACATCCTATGAGATGTGCATTTGGTTTAGAAACCCTTTCGATTGATTATATCTACTTCATGTTGGCCCCTTCTATCTGTTTTAGTTCAGACCTGTGGAGTGCGCTGTATAGACAAGAAGATCTTTACATAAAGCCTTACTACAAATACTTAGACATATTATATATTATATTATAAATCTATGTTGAACATAAGTATCTGTATTAGTCGAGGTTTATTGATGGGATTCCATAAATATTTGAATATTATGATGGCGCCTGCGGATGTTGTTCTTTTATGATGAATGAAAATGAAGGTTGCTGGCTGTTAACCATGACAAGAATCAAGAAAATATAATAGTTCCTTTTTGTGAGTTGGATGTGACCAAGTTATCTCTTTTTACCTAGTCCAAGAAGATGGACTGAATCATTAGATTGACAACATTTCATTATCGATTTTCCTATTTTAGTATCAATACTAGCCTCCATATGTAAGTTTTTCAAATGCTTTTTTCCTCATGAGTTGGGGGCTTTGTCAACTACTAATGCTCATTATGACTTTGTAAGACTCGTACTCCTGACCTTTTGAAGTCATTTTGATTCCCTTTTCTAGGGTTGGCGAAACATATGGTATTAGTGATTTACCGTCTTTATGATTGGTAAAGATACTATCATGATGTTGAGAAACAAGCTCAATATATCCCCACGTGAGTACCGTTATTGGCAGCTACATATGGTAATAGCCAATCACTACTAATTGGTTGACAGTGCCTCCTTTAAATTAATTTTGAAGCAATGACCCAAGACACGTATACTAGTGATTGTTTCTTGATATATCCATATCAGCAACTGTGAATCAGATGACCCCATGAGGAATGCTAAACACAGGACATATGTATCGTGCAATTATACCTCTAGGCGCTAGCTATGGAAGAAATAGCTCGTAATTACAACTTTAGTTTTACTAATGCTCCATGAAGTTCTGCCCTTGCATGTTGGCTAGATGTCCAAAGACGCCAGGAGAGTTACTTTTGCATCATCTTCATTTATTATATATTCTGTTTCAATTTGAGATACATTTAAAGTTGCAAAGGGATCTATTATAGTTATTCAGTAACAATTCAGGACACAGAATAGGATCATGCATTTGAAATACACTAGTCTTATTTCCCGTAGAAAAAAGTGACATATGTCCCTTGGATGTTGGGCGTTCCTTTCACGTTTTCTGGCTGTTGAATTTTGTTTATGATTATTTATCTGTTTTTATTTTCAGTTTCTATATATTTCTATTAAATATATTAGTTTGGTACAAGTTTTACCAGAAAGGTAGTAGGAAAGCTGTTTCATAATTTTGATTTCCATAATTTTAAAGGCATATACAACCATTTTGTTGTTCAATTAGAACAGTGTTTAGAACTCAAGATCTTTTATCCACTTACATAAATTTTGTTCCTAAATCATGTAGAGGATGAAAGAATTGCAAGCTGATGAAGCTAAGGAGAAAATGCTTCGATTAAGCATAGAGGCAGGTGGTTGCTCAGGTTTTCAATACAACTTCGAACTAGAAGAGAAACCTAACAATGATGACAGGTTTGCTATTCATACACAAATTAATATGTTCGAAGTTTTGTTCTATGACTAGAATCTTATAAATATTTTTGGAAATTGTATAAGGATTTTTGAGAGGGATGGCGTTAAATTGGTGGTTGACACAATATCATTGGGGTTTGTAAAAGGTGCAACGGTTGATTATGTTGAAGAGCTGATCCGCTCTGGATTTCAGGTAACTTACTTTTCTAATGCTTGATTTGCAGTTCAACTTTTTCTTCTTTTTCCCTCCCACCGCTTACTAAGATATATGAGAAGTTTCTGGTTTCATGTGCAGGTGGCAGCAAATCCAAGTGCAGTTGGTGGATGTAGCTGTAAAAGTTCATTCATGGTATAATAGTTCACGAGGAAACAAACACCAAGTCATTTCTGTATACAGATTCAACACATCCAGATACCACAATGAATTAGACAATTAGTCACACTTCAGATTTTGTATGTAGGTTCGTTGATGTTTATGGAACGTAAACTGAGATTATATGATTAACACATATGATCATAGTTGGTAGCCACTCAATGTTTTTTGAGAACACCTGCATTCTTTATATGTTCAAACTTCGATTTGAGATACATGAATAAATCGGTTCTTTTCTTAATTAAACAAATTCCTTGTATGTTTGAGCATCTGTATTAGTACAAATTTTCACTCGGGTTATTGACTGACACACATTGACACGTAAACACCCTATCCCTCCACTAATATACCCCAACTAAGGCTTCCTACTTATTTTTTATTATTTTCAATAAATATGCATTATCTAACTATTTTATCGTTAATACATAATTAAATTTTACTATATATGAAATAGACGAAAGTTCATAAAAATATAAATTTTTTTAAAGTTTAGTATACAAATTTCAACTGTTAATTTTTATTAAAATAATAAAACTCTCACATTATTAAAAATTGAATATCTCAAAAACGGTTAATCAAAAAATTATTAAAATTACACCATAAAAATCAATTCCTCTCCGATTAGTAATTTCATATGACATATTTTCGACGATTTTTTCTTTTTCATTTTTTTGTGAGTTTTGAAAATCGGTAACACGTATTATAAACAAATAACACATGTGTTACTGACGACTATCACATGTGTTACCATCGACTATCGCGGATAACACATTTGTTAGTCAATCGTAACACATGTATTAACCCATAAAAAATGAAAAAAACAAGTTCATCGAAAGTATACCTTGTGATATGTCTAATCGAAGAGAAAAAAATGTTGATTTTTATGGTGTAATTTCTATTATTTTTTTACTTATCATTTTTAACATTTAACTTTTTTAAATGTGGGGGGAAATGAGATTTTTGCCAAATTACACATTCTTATTGGTATTCTCATTCTTTTAAAAAATCTCATACTTTAATGAACTACTCTTGTATGAAATAACTACATTGTCCGATAAAAAGTTGACATTTAATCATTTATCGTAAATTCAATTATATTAATGTTAATATATCTTATATTTAGTCATACTAAATATTTTTAAGTTGGAGCATACATTTATTTTATGAGCGGTTAATGCACTTTAGGTCATCACATTTTGTAAAAACATCCATTTTAGTCATGAGTTTATTTTTTATTATGTATCGAACTTTACATTTTATATTATTGTACGTAATCACCTTTCAAAAGTGATATTGTATGTATCGAACTTTACAATTTCGTACATTGTATGTTACGAGTGACCGGATGACTAAAAACCACCGGCTTTGATACATACAATAGACATTTTTACAAAGTTCGATACATACAATATACATTTTTTACAAAGTTCGATACATACAATAGACATTTTTTCAAGAGGAAAAACCGGGTACCTGCTCATCCGTTCACCCGTTACATACAATATACGAAATTGTAAAGTTCAATACATAAAATAGTACTTTTTAAAAGTGATTTTATACAATAATAAAAAATGTAAAATTCGATACATAACTAAATAATAAACCCTTTTAGTCATTGTACTATTTTTTGCAATAACAAGGTTAGTAAACTTTCAAAAAAACTTTAAAACCTTAAGATAATAATTAAACTATTAAAAAAGTACGTTTGACTAACTACAAATATTGGCAACCTCCTAACTACCGGTTACCAACATTTATATAATCCACGTCATTTATCTTTTAAGATAAATTAATTCCACCTTACATTCTTGAGCCACTCTAAACAAATGACACTTCTTCTGAATTTTTTAGTACTATCTCAGCATCATTAGCACTTCTTCAAAAAAATTGAAAAAAAAATGAACATTGCCAACTAATGACTGAAGAACTGAATTTTTATGGACCTCACTATTTATTTAATTGTTCTTTTCTCAATTAATGCAATTAATATTATAATTTTAAAACAAAATTTTTAGTAAACACATTCATTAAAAGTAAATCAATATATTAATTAATTTAAAATAAGATAATATTACATTTAAAAATAAAAATAACATTACATTAACTAATAAATAAAAATTGCAAACTCTCCCTTGGGTATATCAACTAGCTCCCAAACTTGGAGCTTCTTGTGAAATGAAGCAACTATACAAACATTTATGTATTATCCAGTGTCTTGGATCGATACATAAAGGTTAGTGCTTTCAACAATTCCTCTACGTATCTTAACACTTGAACTAAGATCACTAATGATATTATCGATTGGATGATCCTTGTTAACCCGTGTCGAGACAGTAGAGTCAATATGTATATCAGACCCAAGATTCGATCCAATCTCCCCCTCATTCGTTACATCTTCTTCAACAATTGCTTGCCCTAAACTAGTAGCCTTTGAAGAGTGAGTTCGTTCACTCGAACCAGTATCAACTTCTTCAGTCTGATCAATAAAGATTTCTTGAAGACAACATATTCTAACCCCGAGGATTCCTTGGGAGAGCCAGTATCACTCAAGAGAGGAACATTAAAGGTCTTGAAGACAACATCTTAATCAAATAACCAATCAGGATCGGTTTGAACTGCTAGTGTATAGGAGGTGACCTGTATATTGAATACAATCTCCACTCGACCAACTCTTTCACCAAATTTTGGTTGATTCCTTGTTTTGAGTTATGTACAAGGAACTCCTAAAGGTTCAATCTTAGTTAAATTAGGTTTCCGACCGTGTAAAAGTTCATAACACGTTTGTTAAGTCTTTTAACGGTTAACACCCTATTGAACACGTGACAGGCTGTATACACTGCTTCTCCCTAGAAGATGACCGGAAGCTTTGAATCAGCAAGCATGGTCCTAGCTACCTCAATTAATGTCCTGTTTTTCCGTTCTGCGACTCCATTTTGTTGTGGCTCGTAGGGTGCACTAAATTGATGCTGAATTCCTTTGCTTAAGCAATAGTAGTTCAACACTGCATTCTTGAACTCTGAACTATTGTCGCTACGGATTTTCTTAACTCCTCGACCATATTGATGTTGGACTTGAGTAAAGAATTTCATTAGCATCTGTGATGTCTCATCCTTAGAACTCAAGAAGAACACCCATGAGAATCTCGAGTAGTCGTTGGTAATAACTAGGCAGTAGTGTGTCCCGCCTATACTCCTTGCATTCACTTGACCAAATAGGTCCATATGAAGGAGTTCAAAGGTTGTGGCGATGGAGTTCTGAGTCTTTGACTTGTGAGGTTTTTTGTGTTGTTTCCCTTTTTGACATGACACGCATTTGTCCTCTAGCCCGAAACTCTGTACTGGGACACCTTGCACTAATTCATTTCGGACTATAAAGTTTCTTTTCCAGAAATGCAGATGTGTCATCCTCGTATGCCATAAATGAGATTCTATTTCTCAAGCCTTGGATAGCAGACATGTCGACGCCGATGAAGATTCAGCAACACTCATGTCCATCACATAAGTGTCATTCCTCCTTGGACAAACGATTACCACATGTCCCTTTTGATGACACACGAAGCACGAACGTTTTACCAAAGCTTTCTTAGGAGCTTTGGTATTAGTTTGGTTTTCCAAATTGATAAAAGTCAGAGAGGAGAATTGTTCTATTTGCTTACCCTTATCAGTTTTATTTTTTTCAGTTTTAGGATCAACAAATTCAACTATTGCTTTATTAGACTCCTCTTTTTCTGATTTTACTTCCATTACACCATGACTTTCAAAAGATACTTTCTTTTTCAGATTTGGTTTGGGTGTCATGGAAGTCTCAGTTAGTATTGACTCTTTTTCATTATTAATAGTCTCAGCTCTCTCTGACTTAGTCGACTCCGTACTTGTTACCGAGTCGAAGACTGCTGATGGAATTGTAGAGTCAACACTTTTTGACAGCTCAGGTTCAGTTGTTAGATATGTGTAATTATGATTATAAGGTGGTGGGACTTCGAACCCTAGCATCTGTCACGATGATCACATGGCTATTTTCCTACATTTAACAGAGTGTCTAAGGTTTCAACTGAAAATCTTATAAGTTCAATTTTCCTATTAAGATATGCAATTCGAACCCTAGCATCTGCTAATTCTTTTTCCTTTTCTGAAGTGGTCCTAGTTAAGTCTGATACGTGTTCTCGAACTAAATCAATTATTTGATTCTTTAGTTAACTGTGACAACCTTCAAAAATCTCAGGTCATTAATGCACTTAAATTCCTAGTATCTCTAATTACGTTTACATCACTCTAAAATCCTAGTGAAAAGTCTAGGTTACGACTCCTTAAGTACTGAAGTCTTAAGTTACCAAAATCGCGTAACGTCTTAGAAGATTGCTTAGCGGACTTTAAGACTGTGAGAAACATTAAATTAGGTTACAAAGTGCCAAAGAAAACAAATGAAATTTAATTTCATACAACATCACAAGATTTTGTGGTATCACAAAAATCGGAATTAACCGAAATTCCGTAACTCGGTAAACGCGACCCGAATCGAATAAATGATATTCGAATCCGACAAACTAATACTTGAACACCCATTATAAACAATCTTAATACAATTTGAAGTATTTTAGAAATTTAGAACATCAATTTTTATAACCCTATTATAAAGCATTAAAACAACACAATTTAAAGTCTTGAAATGTACAAGACTTGTGAAATTTTATTACAAATAAATAACACAACTAATACACATTATATTTTCACAAGAAAATAAAATTAAAACTCCTAATTTTGACCTAAAAACCGGACCTCCCCTTCCCCCACTCAAATCCCTTCTTTTTCTTACAAAACCCACTTACTTGTTTAGCTTACATGCAACAATCATTTCTACCACTTCCACACTCTTCCATTTCACTCATTTCTCTGTCAAAAACATACACTAACCTCTCAAAACACACACTAAACTCCAGCCATTTTTCAAATAAAGATCATCATCTTGAAGGTGTTCTTACACCAAAACAAAACATCCAAGGTATAACCAAGAACTCTAGCTTACATTTATTGCATTTACTTACTTTCAATTCATGAAAATTCTTGGATTATATGCCTTTAACATGGTTATAATCCACATACATGAGTTTGATGTTTGTAGGTTCCCTTACACATGTTCATGTGCTAAAAGAAGGGCAACCCATGGTCAAACCGAAATCAAACCAAAAATCGTCTTTTTGTTGGTTAAAATGAACAAACTACATATTCTTGTTAATTTAAATGGTTTAAATAGTTGGAAATCATTCCTAACACATCATGGCTGTATTTTAACACCATTAGTGTGTTAGAACAAAGATTTAAAGGATTGGAATGATCAAAATCTTGATTGCAAGTTGTGTTCTTCCTGAAGAACCGAAAACCCGATTTTTAGGCTTGCATGCACCAATTTTCGTAGCTAGATCTTGATCCATGGAAAAATATATTTAAGTTTCTGTAAAATACATGTTCATGCATAAAATACAAGGCGTCAATCATTCATTAGGTCTGTAAATCGTTTGGTAGTCTAAACACTCTAAAAAGATAACTTTTGTCATGTATGCAATCTGTTCAGTTTTTGACCCCAATTTGATCGACCATAACTCAGTGAATAATGGTCCAAAAATCTTGATTTTTATTCTGGAATTTAGTTCAATGTCTTAGCTTTCAAACCTCACTGGTCTCACTCAAATCCATTGAGTATTCGACCTCCAAATGTGTCACTCAAATCTGGTGCGCAAACATGAAACTTTTTGTGAGCATCATGTTGTGATGCATGTTCATGGGATCCAAAGTGTTCAATAAATCTAAATTTTTTTTTAGACACTTAACATATGTATCTCGTTAGGATAAAAAGATGGTATTTTATCTTGGTGATCTTATATTTTTAGAAAATGCATGAACATCATGCTTTGATATAGCCTTGAAATTGTGAATACTTGTGGTTGTAATGTTACAAAAATACAAAAATGCTTGATAAAACGTGTTAAAAATAGGGGGATTATTTTTCTCAGTAAGTTGAACATGAGAAGAGTCTTGAAAATAAAAATTGGAATTTTTAAAAAAACATAAGTATGTTTCCTAAAATAATGCAAACAAGGCTATAAAAGGTGATTTATTCATGAAAAATACTTTTAAGTCCCAAATAATTGTGGGAAATTTTCTGTGTCATTTTCTGAGGAAAATAGATAATGACACTACACACCAAATTTCACACCTTTTGGAGGTGTTTTGATGCATCTTTCAGTTTACACATCGTTAAAACGTGTAATATTGGGAACCAATGTTCCACTGCTCAAAATGACTTTAAAATTTTACAAGAACCTAAAAATTGGTAGAAACTGATTTGGTAAAAATTCCAGAACTTTTCATGAATATTTGCTATTTTTCCAAATTTACTTCACTTTTTAGACATAAAATGATTATAAATAATCTAACAGTCTAAAAATCCCCAAATTTTCACAGAATTTTTTTTTAACTATATTGTATGTTGTATACCAAGTTTGGTAATTTTTGGATGTTGTTATCTTATATTTCCATTATTGTGTTCACAACGCGAACAATTACCGACAACGTAACTTAAATGGAAATTTAAACTATAACGGCACTTTGTAATTTAATTAGCTAGCTAAAAAATCCTAACAAATCATATTAGACGAGAATCTAATTAGAAACCTTGTGTTCATAGGAATTGGATAGGAGTCATACCTGGTTGGTACGCACATCCATCCGTACGCTCACTCTCAATTGTGAGTATTCACAACCGCTCTTTTTAATGCTTTTACTTAAATTTTTTGGTGTGAAAAGCATGTGGTTCTTATTGCAAATGTTGTTTTTGTTACAAGTACTTACTTTGATATGCATTTATTTATAGCAAATGTTGTATACTTGAGACTCTATCGTGTTAAGTCTCCGGTTTACTACACAACCTATTAACTCAATTTGAGTCGATGGTTATTATGTATAACGCTATTTGGATTGACACTCCCCCCATTCCGCACTGAGCGCAGGGGCATATAACCACTAGTTAATCATGTATGCGATAGGCATGATCACTTTGGGGCGGACTGTCGAAGATTTGGTTGTGGACTCAAGTATAAACACCGACTATTGAGCAGTCACGTTTTAGCGTATAAAAAACTTTGACCACGTAATTCGGTTGAAACAACTTTGACCATGTAATTCGGTCTAAACAACTTTGACCACGAAATTCGGACTTACAATCATTACTACGGGGCGACGCAAAACTTTTAAATGACTTCTCACGTAGCGACGTGAATCTTTAGAACATGGTTTCAGAAACTTTGAAAAGGTCTTTCATACACAAAACCTGTGTACTTACCAACTATGCTTCATAATTGACTTGTTATTTTTACATGCTTTTCAGGGCTTAGCCATGATTTGGCAATTGAAGCTAAATCTGTCTTGTAATTTATGTTGTTGTAGCGTTACAGATTTTATTATTTTGGATGTAATCGCATGTTTAACTTTAGTACTTTTGCGCTGTAAACGTATGTAAACCTTGATGTAATGCTTTATTTGTAAGTTCGTAGGATACTGTGCAAGTTCGTATGAAACTTAACAAGTTCGTACGATGCTGCACAAGTTTGTACGATCAATCTGATCAACCCTAATTCACAAAACTTCGAATCTAGGCTCTTCTAATCTCGAAATCCAGTGATCTTCAACACCTTGAACGTAAAATTTAGCGATTAAACGTCCAAGTCTTTCGTATCTCTTGTTCTTTATTGTTTTAAACCCCGAACCTTAAACGAATGATGCATTTATTGCTCTGATACCACTTGTAGGTTCCTATCACCTGGATCCACGAGGTAACAACATCTGTAGAGTGTGGAATCCTCAAACAAACGTAACAATAACAACAAGTAACATGAATATGGTAGAGAACACTTTTATTGAACGCAAATATCAATGACATTCAATGGTAGACAAAACTCTAACTAGATATTCGAACTAGCTTTAGTTATGCCTAAAATAATACCTAAACAACTAATTAACGTCGAATGCACGAAGTTAATATATAAAGAATCTAAGTTCATACGGGCTTGGACCCTACGAACTTGTTTGTTCATAGGCACATACTAAGTTAGACAAGTTCGTATGATCCTAAGTTCTTACCTACCTCAGTTCGTACGAACTTACTTATAAAGCATATAAAAGTAAACATTTACAAAGGACTCATAATCACTAACTATTAGAAACTAGAAGTTGTGATAACGCGTAAAAAGTCACGTTTTTACTCACGTTATCTTACCCATATTAATTAAATGATTAACATTTAAATCCAAATATTACATTTATTTGATTTATTGTGTTAGTTAGGTGATTACGAAGACGATGCTGTAAAACTCACCAAAAACGGGCGAAAAACAAGTAAAATAGAGCCAAGTCAACATAAGGGGATTCGCTCGCGTTCAAATCATCTTTTTGATAATTTTATGGAAATTATCATTTATCAAGCTTAATTTAAAGATAATTTGATTACGATCGTGGGGATATAAGAATCGCTAATAACGGATAAGAAATGAAGAAGTTAGAGCCAAAACAAGCAACAAAGAATCACGATCCCGCACACAAGAATCACGACCTCGCGAATACAGTTCGGGACACCAAAATACGGCTATGGGGTGATTTGCATGAACTATATACGGCTCAAATGGCCAGTATACGGCCCAACATGAACCGTATATGGCCCAGATGAACCGTATACGGTTCGCGCGACATGTATGTGCGTAAAAATTGCATCTTGATACGGTTCGCGCGATACGGTTCGTTTTTGGCTTGGTAAAATCCGGTTCGTTTGGTCAATATACGGTTCGGGATCACCTCTATAAATACCAACCTCCTCATTCAATATCCGGTTCGTTGGGCTTAGCTATACTGACATAGTGAAGAATAATAAACTTCTAGAGGCGTTGCCGTCAAAGTGGGATATTTACACTTTGATGATAAATGAGAGTAACAATTATAAAACTCTCACGCTTGATGAAGTGATTGGAAAGTTGTGTGTTTACGACTTGAACATGCAACGGAAAGAGACGGTGGCTGTAACTTCGTGGCCTATACAGACTCGGATTACGGTGGCTGTAACTTGAATAAGAAATCAACCACTGGTGGTTGTCAATTATTAGGTGGTCGCATTGTCTCTTGGCAATGTAATAAACAAACCTCGATCGCCATCTCAACCTGTGAGGCTGAGTATGTGGCAGCTGGAAGTTGTTGTTCACAAGTCTTGTGGATACAACAACAATTGCGCGACTATGGTTTAAATTTTACTAATACACCTATTATGATTGATATTAGATATCATAATCTTCGTGACTGTGCTGAAAAACAAATGATTATATTAGTTAAGGTTCCCACTGATGATAATCTGGCCGACCTTTATACCAAGGCTTTTGATAGGTCTCGGTTTGAGCTATTAATCCAACTGCATGGGATGAGTAATCCTAAATAAGTTATTTCCCACAAGAACTTCTGTCTAGCTGTAGTTTACTTCTATTTCTTATTTTATTTTATTTTTATCTTTGCAAAAATAAAAAGTTGAGGGTCACTGTAATATTGCAAAGAACTGATGAAAACATTACCCATGCTTAGAACATTATATATGTGTGGCTTTTAGATGTAGTACATACACAGTAAAATGTACTTAAAATTCAAAGTAATTTAATAGCTTCACTATGCGATGTATTGGTAGGCATACGACATAACGGTTTTCAAATACTTAATCTATAATAAATAATATGATTTTTCTGTGCAATCTTTATTTTGATGTACGACTTAAGTCTTAATTCTTATGAGATAGATTGTACCCGAATACATATTCTCGGATAAATATAAACTAATTCATCTGGGGGTTCACTGACTATTTCTTTTGCTACATCTTGAAACATGCTGACCTAGACTCAGTCAGTGTATCCTAAAACTAGAACAAACTCGACCGCGAAACAAGAATACCGTTTTCAAGGTCTCTAGTCAAACTATGTCGCTCTGTTGTACGAAAGTACAGACCTGTCACCTCTGATTTGATTTTAGATTTGTTTGTTTCTAACCCTATCTTGTCATATAGTTAAAACATGTACCAAAGTACATTGCTCAAAATATAAAAGGACTTGACTTTACAGATGACATAAAATTAAAAATATCCGATACGTGGAATTCTAGACTCTCTTGATTCTAAGGGTATATCAAATGTGAGATACATAGTTAATCGTGAACAATAACTAAAAAAAAAAACGTACTTGAAAACTCTAAGTGTTGAATGCTTAAGTGGACGACAATACTGATAATCGTCGTGTTCTATAATTTACATACATAATAACAAAGGAATAAATTAAATTCCTAACTATGAATTGTATTCGTCATAGCTAATTCGATCTTTGTATCAGTGAGACTCTCAAAAATAATGTACGTTTTTATTTTATTTTAATTTTATAAAATAAAAGTTCTTAGTTTACGGGAAATACTTACATTTATTAAAATTAATCACTCAAAACTTGCTCAATTAAACGTCTAAGTATTTTGGTTGTCGCAAAATGAACTTAATTTGAAAATTCTAAGTTTTTAGGCTAAGTTATTCTAAGTTCGTACGAACTTCTAATTTTGATCGAAGTTAGGTTCGAAAGTCCAAGTTCGTACGAACTTGGACATATTGGTATATAAGGAGTCTGACCATGTCAAACCCCTCACAGCTATCTAAACCCTTCAAACTTGCCCCCCATCGAACATACTTGTGCCTACGAACTTACATTCGAACATACTCACTGTTCTATCTTTTTCAAAATCAAATTCCATATTTGATCAGTGTCTGCTGTTTTTAAACCAATAATCATCATCATTTTGAATCTAAGTAAGTAACACATTCGACATTTGAACCGTTAATCATCTAGATATTTAGATTTTATTTGGGTTTTCTAAAACCAATCTTAAAAATCAAAATTGGGGATATGTTTACGGTTAAAATTTCGATTTCTTTGTTGCTTAAGCTTAACCCGCACCTTGGTGCACCTGTTACAAGCGCCTGATCATGTTTTAATTGCAAAAAATTTCAAACTTGAAAAATTGTTCGTCTGTTCGAACTTACAGTTCGTACAAACCTAGCCAAGTGTAAGTTCGTACGAACCTTCACAAGGTTGTAAGTTCGTACGAACCTACACAAGGTTGTAAGTTCGTACGAACTTACATGTTTTTGAAAAATATATGTTTTTAATAATTAATATGTAATAACTTGTATTAATTGTAGGATCTTCGTTGCAGGGTTCTAAGTTATACCTTTTGCTTCTCGGCATCCAGATTTGCCATATAGGCTATGAAGTCCTGTAAGTTCATGTCCTCAGTTGACTTCAATTGCCTTATTCTTATTTCTGTAGCAGGTCCCTCAATCTCCATTCCTGTCACTGTGTTCTTTTCTGAATCAGACTCAGCGTTGCTTTCCTCCTTTTCTTCTTCGATGGGGCCCACCATTTTTTGAGCTCCAATCATATGCTCCTTCCTGCGATTTAACCACCAAAGCTCTAGAATTCAGATTACTTCCAGAGTTGTGGTTGTTGCTAGAGGAACCTTGATTGAATTGTCTCTGCCCATTTTGGCTAGAAGTTTGTTCCTTTTTCGGCCGTTGACATTCCTTAGCAAAGTGCCCGAAACCGTCACAGTTATAGTACTTTACTTTGGTTTTATGAAACCTTAGCTTGCTACTGACAAACTTTCTGCCAGTCCGACTCGTAAACCGCTGAGCCCGTCTTGCAATCATGGCCATTTGCCATTGCAAGTCAATTTCTTCCAAGTCATCGGGGTCCAGTTGATCATAATCCTCGTTTATCAATTCAAGATCCGTGATCTTGCCCCGAATGAAGTTCTTGTGTGAAGCAATGAACGATCCAAGTAAGGAAACTTCACCTTCAGCATATTTTATGCTCATTGGCATAGACTTGAAACCACTAGTTGTCCTAGTTTGAGGTTTCCTGTCTTTCCCCAAGTCTTCTAATGATGCAATGTAAGAGGCATCGCTATCTGAACTTCTGACAGCCGAGTCTGTCACAGCATCATCAGTGTAGAAAGCTGTAACTCCATTATTTGTCGAAGCAACGGAATCGGACCGTTTACCATGGTAAACACTAGGATCCTGAACCTGATCGGATCCCGTCTCTTTCCGTTGCATGTTCAAGTCATAAACACGCAACTTTGCAATCACTTCATCAAGCGTGAGAGTTTTATAATTGTTACTCTCCTTTATCATCAAAGTGTAAATATCCCACTTTGACGGCAACGCCTCTAGAAGTTTATTATTCTTCACTATGTCAATATAGCTAAGCCCAACATTCTCCATGTCTGTCATCAGGTGATAGTATCGGGTGATAATATCCTCTAATGTTTCATTTTTCAAATGCTTAAAAACATAAAATTGTTTTGTAAGCAAGTCAGTTCGGCTTTCTTTGATCTGCTCATTACCTTCAAACCTCTTCTCCAAAGCTAACCATAGCTGTCTAGATAGGTTGAATTTCTTGAAGGTATGCTTAATCTCTTGAGGTAAACACATAGTGAGCGCAGATAACGCTTTGTTTTCTGCCTCATACATTTTTCTATCTTCCTCCTTCATTGTTGAATATGTATAGGCTCTTTGTTTTCCTTCAAGTTCGTAACTAGGGGCCACATATCCGTCGCTGATACAGATCCACATTCTAACATCATTATACTTTGCAAATGATTCAAACCGATCTTTCCACCAGAAATAGTCTTCGCCCTTCAGAAGTTTCGGTGGTGAGGCGGACTTACCAACCTCATGATCCATTTCGATCATTTTACTAAGATTTGACATTTTTTCAAAAAGTCAAACAAGACAAGTTCATACGAACTTAGATTAATTCGAACCAAAATTAAGTTCGAAGACTACCTAAGTTCGAATGGTTAAACAAATTGGTCAAACGAACTTGACTGCCAAAAATTCAAACTGTTCGAACTTAGCAAGTTCGAAGGCTTCAAGTTCGTATGAACTTACAATTGTAAGTTCGAATGATGTTTTGGGTAGGTTCGTACGATGCTTTCCAAGTTCGTACGAACTGCTGCTGAAAAAACTAAGATCTAAAAGATTTCAGATCTGGGTTCGATTCAACCTGCAAATTCGAAACCCTTAAGCAATAAATGATACCAAACAACTTTGGAAGCTAAAACAACACTTTTAACGTCCAACTCTTTCGTAAACACTTGTTTTCTCAACGTTTTCTTACCCCGAACCAAAACGAACAAATTCGCAAAGGGTCTGATACCAATTAAAAGTCCCTGGTGATCTAAACCACGAGGTAATAAGCGTATTAGAGTGCGGAATCCTCTAATACATAAAACGTTAACTAAACGAGTGTAACTAATGTGTTTATATCACTAAATAAGCTTTTGACAAAGTAACTTTGTATGTATTCGAACTAGACAGAATATTACTATGTATTAGAACTTAGTTTGCTGAAATTCAGTTCTCAAAAGCGTTACAAATGAATATTTTCGAACTTATATATATGGGCAGGTACGAACTTAGCAGCTCCTAAGTTCATACGAAGTTACCTGTAAGTTCGTACAAACATACAGGTTCGTACGAACCTACACAAATACTAAACAAAATATTCATTAAATTAAACAACATAAACAAATTACAAAACTAACTATTACAAATATGAAGCTGTTATCACATATCATGTACCAACACCATGTATCGGATGTTTTAATTTTATGTCATCTTTAAAGTCAGGTCCTTTTATATTTTGACCAATGTACTATGGTACATGTTTAGCTATAAGACAAGACTAGGGTTAGAGTCAAACAAATCTAAAATCAAACCAAAGGTGACAGGTCTTGTCACACCCCGCTAAAGCGGAAACACGAGATGTAACTGTACAATGATTTCATAATCGAAAATTACAAAAGATCACCGTTCAACGGTCTACAATTAATACATTACATAAAGTCTTAGAAGCGTTTACAGCACAAAAGTAAATAATCTAAACATGCGATTACATCCAAAGGAGACAAAATTCTGTAACGTTACAGCAGCATAACTCATATAACGGATTTAGCTTCAATAGACAAGTTGTTACTATTTCCTGAAAAACATGTAAAAATAAACAGGTCAACTATGAAACATAGTTGGTGAGTACACAGGTTTTGCGTAAGGAAAGACCCTTTTCAAGAGTTTACAAAGTTTAGTTTAGAAGTTCCACGTTACTACGTGATTAGTTCACAAAAGTAATATGTTTAGTACCGAGACTCATACGATGACGAAAATCATCCGATAATTTCATAAGATCAATTTTTAGAATAGTCAAGCGCTATTGCGCGGATAATTATAAAAGTAATTCATTAAAACAAGGCTCATTTAAGAGCGATACCATTTGATAGTTAGATTCATTTGTGAATCGATGTTTTGTTTGCAAAAGAGGTTTATTTAAGTACGAGATTCATTTAGGAGTGAATCCCTTTGGAACTCAATTAAAAGTCGTAATTCGTTCATAACGCCACGCTCATATTTTCAAAGAAATGTTCAATTCACTTTTATAAAACTCAAGATATAGTGTTTAATAAGTTCAAGTTATGTTTATAAAACTCATATTGTAGCATTTAATAGATTCATGTTACGTTTATAAAGTCAATGGATCATCAAATCAATATCAAAAACGTTTATAATCTCAACGGTTTATTATGTCGAAGTTCATAAGAATGTGTATCGTTATTATGAAACCACGTCTATCATTGTCCACAACCACAAAGATTTATACACATTGTCATACATCATATGTTGGTTATCAAAAAAGATTTAAACACAGATTAAGGTATTTCTTAGATGCTCAAAGAAGAGTATGAAAATGCCTACCAATACATCGTACAAGTAATCAGATGCCTGTAAGGACATGTATAACAAATACGAGATAAACCTACTGATATATCGAGGATAAAACTTAAGATTGACTTTTGAGGGGTGTCTCTTAATATACTATCATCTCCCTAGTTGTTTTCAGACACAACTAAACGTAAAAGTAGCTGTGAACTTCTTATCGCAAACTTGAGAGACACTTATCAAGTTATGATTTAGCTCCTCCACAAAGTTTACATTTTCAAAGCTCACTTGACCATTCGTTAGAGTACCTTGACCAGTTATCTTACCACCATTATCACCAGCAAAAGCAACATATCCCCCATTGTATGGTTTAACATCAGAAAGAAGGGAGATATTGCCCGTCATGTGTCGTGAACAGCCACTATCAACATATCACTTGCTATTCTACACCTTTGACTGTCACAACACAAAGAAAAGATTGTTAATTTAAAATGGAGACCCAAGCCTTGACAGACTTGGGTACTCCTGAGACTTCATCGATTATTACCACATCAGTTAAAACCTTGTTCTTCAATAAATCATTTTCTTTTACTGATGTGATAACTTTAGATGACACACTATTCCCTACACCTTTCTTTTTCCAAACTTTCTGAGGGATAATTTGTTGCTTATTAACAACATCAACCTTTCGAACCATTGGTTGAGTAGGTGTAATGTTATTGACTTTTGAAATCGGGACATTTCGAGATAATCCAGGTTGTTTTGACTTTTGAAAGTTTCTATTTTTAGCATGACGTGGATCATTTCGTGATGCCCATTTTCTAGCAAACACTGGACACTGATTAATAAGATGACCCTGCTTCTTACAGTAGAAACATGATCCCTGACGTGGATCATTTCGTGATGCCCATTTTCTAGCAAGCACCGGACACTGATCAATAAGATGACCCTGCTTCTTACAGTAGAAACATTATCGTCTTTCTCGAAAAGTTTGATCATCACTCAATAGTGGTTTTGGCGAAAGAGGAACCCTATGAGGCTTAATTTCAGGTACATTTACTGCACATGAACACTTATGTGAACATGATGGAGTAAACATATTTACAGTTGAGGTAATCTTTGACGAAGGATTTTTAATTGAAACTTTACTATTTTGAATATTCTCCTCCAGTTTCAATTTCAAATCCTTGATTACTGGTTTCTTTTTAGAAAACATTTCACCTCTACCCTCGTTAGGTTTGAGGTTATTTTTCTCAACTTTCTGTTTAACCTCGTGAGTTACATTCTCCATCTCTACCACCTCTTCAACATTTGTTGAAGGAACAAACATGATTGGTTCAAGTCGCTTGACATCAGCAGCCTTAACAAGCTTAGGTTGTTTAACATTTTCAGCCTTGACAGTCTTAGGCTGATCGGGATACTCAACATTAACAGGTTTCACCACAAGATTTGTATCCTTCTTGAGAACAGAAGGTACATAATCTTTTATTTCATCCTACGAAAGACTGGGCTGATTCAAATTTGAGGGAGGAGGTTGGTTGTGATAACCAATGCCTGCCTTACTCTTCGTATCACTCCGTTGATTTTGCAGAATGTCGGAAAAGACCATAGTAGATGTTGAGATGTTTGCAAGTCTTCGTTTTAAATCAACATTGTCAGATTGAGTTTCAGCAAGTTCCCTTTTAAGATGTGAAATAATTTTTAAATAACTGTCAATCTCATCTTGTTTGCTAAAAATCATTGCCTTTAACTCTTTCTTTTCGTCGATAAGAGCTTTCTGATTAATAGTAAAGACTTTTTCGTTATCTTTTAAAACTTTGTTCGCTTCAATAAGATTGGTTAGATCTGTATTCAAGCGATCATTATCTACAATGAGCCTGTTGATTTTACCAGTTAGTGTGATACAGGAATTACAATTAAACGAATCAAAGTCTACCTCATTTTGAACATCCGCCATAAGAGCTATGTTATCTCGATCGTCCATAGCAGAAAAATCATAGGCTTCTTCATCCATCAGAAGAGCTGCCTTGGCGACTTCATTATCTTTCTTGAAAGTAGAAGGTTTTGTAAATCCAGTAGACGGTTGTCTACCTTTCTCACATTCTCTAGCAAAATGTCCCAGATTTTGACACTTGTAGCATCTAATCTTGGACTTATCAAAACCCTTGCTAGTTTTATCAGTGATATCTTCAAGAGACTTCTTTCCCGTTCTCTTCAAATATGTCTTCGTTCTTCTGGTAAGCATAGCCATGTTCCAACGAAGATCAACTCTCTCTAGCTCATCAGGATCAATTTGAGCAAAGTCCTCATCGGTAAGATCTATGGAGCTAATCCTCTTGGATAAAAAATCATCATATGATGATAAAAATGCATTGAAGATTACTGCATGCTCTTTGTGTGATGCAGTAGAAGAGGAAGTTGATTGAGCTGGGATAGAAGAAAACGTTCCAGCAGAAGTACCACCAGAAGAATAAGTGGTTCCAGTAGATGGTCCAGTTATTAAAGCAGTGCTTCCATATCCAAAACTGCTTGTATCAGCAAGCAAAGAACTAGATCTAGTGCTTTTCTTTTGAATGTCCAAAGCACAAGTTTCTAATTTGCCAACAAGCTGATCTAAGGACATAGCTAACACTTCAGGATCACTCTCCATCATTAATATTCTTGTCTCCCAACTAGGAGGTAGAGCATTTAATAGTTTCTTGTTGATCTCAACAGTGGAGAACTTGTAACCTCCCTCAGTCAGTTCGTTCACAAGACGTGAGTAACGACAGAATAAATCATTGACTAACTCATTTTTCTGAATGTCAAACAGATCATACTGTTTCTTCACAAACTCTAATTTAGTTTGCTTATATTCGACAGTTCCTCCACATCTTTCGGCAATTGCATTCCAAAGATCATACGCTAACTCATGTTGTTTAAACATCTTCATCGTGTCAGCCGGAAGAGACATGGTTATGGAAGAATGAGTCTTTCGTTCACATTCCCATGCCTTGCGTTCCTCAGCAGTCATTGAACGAATGGGTTTTAGTGGATGAACACCCACATGAACACCACTAGCAGCCGGTCGAACGTAGCGTTCGATTAATGGTATCTCCATTTCAGGGTCAGTAAAAGCAACAAAAGATAAAAATCTACCGCGCCATTCAGAATACTCCATTCCAGGTGCAAAGAATGGAGGTTTGTTTGCGCTACCAACCTCAGCATTGTGTTTTAACATAGCATTAACAGCTTGTAAAGTAGACATTTTAATATGTATTAAGTAGGATAAAATTTTGTTTTATTTTAAAATTCTGATTTAAAACAGTTATAGCGATATTGATGATATCGCTATCAATATCGCTAGTTAAAGCGCAAATCAAAATTAGAATAATAAAGGCGATATCACAGGCAATATTGATGCTAATATCGCTAAAATTAATTAGGCGATATCGCTAAGTAATATCTCTAGTAATATCGCTAGTGATATCGCTCAAATTAATGAGTTCAGATCAGGTAATATCGCTCAAAACCCTAGAGGCGATATTATGGTAATATCGCTTCTAATATCGCTAAAACGGCTGTAAAACCTAAAAAGTTTTTAATCTGAAAGATCAAACGAAGTTAGGGTTGTTAATGACGAACAATAATCCAGAAAACACAAAAAAGGCAGTAAATCAATCAGTTTTAAGGCTAACAAGCAATCAACCTATATGAAACTAATGATTTAACCACTTTTAACGTACTTTTGTTGATTTAATAACCACTAATCCAATGGATATATGGCTCTGATACCAATTGTAGGATCGACTAAAATGACAGAATACATGTAAATCAACGTTCAACAGCTAATGAGCGGAAATCAATAGCTAAACACAAGTATGTTTTTAATCACAAACACAAACAATATGTATTAAGAATTATAATCAATGAACGAATACAATACTGACCACAGAAGCAGAAAACACAGCCAAAACTTCTTTGGAATTCGTCAAGTTCAACCACATAACAACTGAAACCCTAAGCGCATATTTATAGGTAACTAATCAGCGACATAGCGATATTGGTGATATCGCCTATGCGATATTGTCAATATCGCCAAAGCGATCTTGCCAATGTCGCCTAATACAGAATGTAACTAATTAATTACAACTCAAAACCTAGACCAAGTGACAGACACACTAATGTACCAACAATGTTTTACCTTAGAGATGTTGTTCTTATGTAAGAACACTTTAAAGATGATGATTTTTGATTGAAAGGGGGCTGGAAATCTGTGGGTTCTTGAGAGAGAATTGAGAGTGTTTTTGAAAGTGGAAATGAAGAAATGATGAAAATGAAAGAGTGTGTAAGTGTAGAAGGCTTTTTGCATGTAGAGTGAGTGGAGTTTTGTAAGAAAAGGAAGAGTTTTGAGTGGGGGAAAGGGAGGTCCGGTTTTGGCATGAAAATTTGGAGTTTTTATTTTATTTTTTTGATAAAATATAATATATATTAGTTGTGGTATTTATTTGTATTAAAATTGCACAAGTCTTGTACATTTCAAGACTTTAAATTGTCTTGTTTTAATGCTTAATATTAGGGTTATAAAAATTGATGTTCTAAATTTCTAAAATACTTCAAATTGTATTTTAGATTGTTTATTATGGATATTCAAGTATTAGTTTGTCGGATTCGAGTTTCGTTTATTCGATTCGGGTCGCGTTCGCCGAGTTACGGAATTTCGGTTAATTTTGATTTTTGTGATGTTTTTGTAGTTAAAGTGTGAGTCATGAAACTTTATTTTATAAGTTTATAAGATTCATCAAAATGTATTTGACTCGATCACTATTGACATTCGCGAGTTAAGAAACCAATTTCCAGTCGTGTTACCGAGTTACGGAATTTCCAGCTAATTCCGATTTTTGCGATATAATAAATATTTTGTGATGACTTATGAAATTTAATTTCATTAGTTTTCTTTGGCACTTTGTAACCTAATTTAATGTGGTTTACGGTCTTAAAGTCCGCTAAGCAGTCTTCTAAAACGTTACGCGATTTCGGTAACTTACGGTTTCGGTACTTAAGGAGTCATAATCTAGACTTTTCACTAGGACTTTAGAGTGCTTTAAAAGAAATTAGATAGACTAGGAATTTAAGTGCGTTATTGACCTGAGATTTTTGACGGTTGTCACAGGTCTATACTTTTGTACAACAGAGCGACATAGTTTGACTAGAGATCTTGAAAACGGTATTCTTTTTTCGCAGTCGAGTTTGCTCTATTTTTAGGATACCCTGACTGAATCTAGGTCAACATGTTTCAAGATGTAGCAAAAGAAACAGTCAGTGAACCCCCCAGATGAATTGGTTTTTATTTATCCAATAACATGTATTCGGGTACAATCTATCTCCTAAGAATTAAGACTTAAGTCTTACATCAAAATAGAGATTACACAGAACAATCGTATTATTTTGTGACAACCGTCAAAAATCTCAGGTCATTAACGCACTTAAATTCCTAGTCTATCTAATCTCGTTTACAGCACTCTTAAATCCTAGTGAAAAGTCTAGGTTACGACTCCTTAAGTACCGAAACCGTAAGTTACCAAAATCGCGTAACATTTTAGGAGATTGCTTAGCGGACTTTAAGACGGTGAACCACATTAAATTAGGTTACAAAGTGCCAAAGAAAACAAGTGAAATTAAATTTCATAAGTCATCACGAAATATTTATCGTATCGCAAAAACCGGAATCTAATCTGAAGTTCCGTAACACGGTTAACGCAACCGGAAACCGCACGATTAACCCACGAATTCCAACCGTAAACACATCAAATATATTATGATGAATATTAAAAACTTATGAAATAAAGTTTTGCCACTCAAACTTTAACTCTCACAACATCACAATTAAAGCTCACAATGTACACAAACTTGTACAAACTTAATTATATAACTTGTAGGCTTTTATCTACACTTTATTTCTAAACATGTAAAAAAAAAATAAAGAAAATACACCCCACCCACCAAAAATCTGCAGCCCCACTCTCTTGACCACCTTTTAATCCACCACTTAGCTCATTTGATTCCATGCAAAGACTTCTACACTTACACACACTTCCCTTCCATCATTTCCTCTCTTTTCTCTCAAGAAAAACACACACTAAACTCCCAAAACACACACTAAACTCCAGAAAATCTCAGCCCACTTTCATTTCTAAATCACCATTTCAAAAGTGTTCTTGCACTAATACAAGATCTTTAAGGTATAACCACTCATCCTAGCTTCCATTTTCCTACTTTTATTATGTTTATTTCATGGATTTCATGCCTTTTTCATGGCTTAAATCCTCATGCAAGGTTTGATGGTTTGTAGGTTACACCTTATACATATTCATGTGTAAAATAAGGGTAACCTATGATCAAACCAAAAAATCAAACCGAAAAAGTCGACTTTTTGATGTTATAGAGTTTATTTACATGTTCTTGCTAGAATAAATGGTTAAAATGTTAAAATATGTTTATGTTTCTGTAAAACACATGTTCATGCATAAAAGACAAGACTTCAATCTTTGGATGTGGTCTAAAAATCGTTTGGTAGTGAAATCACACCAAAAAGATCACTTTGTCATGCATGCAATCTGTCCAGATTTTGACCCTACTTGAAACGACCATAACTCAGTGAATAATGGTCCAAAAATCTTGATTTTTCTTCTAGAATTTATCTTAATGTCTTAACTTTAAAAACCCACTGGTCTCACTCAAATCCATTGATTTTATGACCTCCAAATGTATCACACAAAACTGATGCGCAAACAGTAACTTTTCTGTGAGCACCTTGTTGTGATACTTGTTCATGGGTCTTAAGGTGTTCTATAAATCTAAGAAAAATTATTTTAGACTCCTAACATGTATATCTCAGTATTATAAAAAGATAGGAATTTATCTTGATGATTAAGTATTTTTAGAAAATGCATGAACATCATGCATTGTTGTAATCTTGTAAATTGCAAATACTTGTGTTGTGATGATTCAAAAATATATAAGTGCTAGATAAAACGTCTTAAAATTTTGAGGATTATTTTTCTCAGTAACTATATCATGAAAAGAGTCTTGAAAATAAAAATGGGAATTTTTTGAAAAACATAAGTATTTTTCCTAAATTAATGCAAATAAAGCCTACAAAAGGTGAAATAATCATGAAAAATACTTTTGGACATAAAATAATTATGGGAAAATTCCAGTGTCATTTTCCTCAGAAAATGACACCATCCTCAAAATTTCACACACTTTGGAAGTGTTTTAATATGTTTTCCGATTTACGTCTCGTTAAAACGCATAATGTTGGGAACCAAAATTTCAGTGCTCAAAACGTCTTGAAAATTGTACACAAACTTAAAAATTGGTAGAAAATGATCTGGTAAAAATTCCAGAATTTTAAGTGAATAATTACTATTTTCCCCATAATTATCCCCCTTTTTAGACATAAAATGATTATAAATAATCCATAAGTCTAAAAATCCCCAAATTTTCACAGAAAATTTGTGAACTATATTTCATATTTCATACCAAGTTTGGTAATTTTTAGATGTTGTATTCATATATTTCCATTATTTTGTTCCCAACTCGAACAATTACCGACATCGTAAATTAAATGGAAATTCAAACTTTTACGGCACTTTGTAATTTAATTAGCTAGCTAAGCAATCCTAACAAACCGTATTAGTCGAAAACTAATTAGAAACCTTGTGTTCTTAGGAAATGGATAGGAGTCAAACCCGGTCGGCACGCGCATTACATCCATCCGTAGGCTCACGCTCAATAGTGAGTTTACACAGCCCCTCTTTTTAACGTTTTACTTAAATTTTTGGGGTGAAAAGCATGCTATATGATCTAACTACTATATTTGGATTACAAATACTATTCTTATGCTATCCTTGATTTACGAATGCTATGCTTATACTATGCGTGTTTTACAAATGCTATCCTTGATTTACAAATGCTATGCTATGCTATATGCTATGCTTACTTTCGAATACTTCACATGGTTAAAATGTCGTATTGATTACACATAATGTCGTGAATGTTTTCCGTTTATACGAACGTGATTATATGCTTGTTTTTCTATCGTATCTAAAGTCCCCGGTATATCCACACGACCATTAACTCTATATGAGCCAAATGATGCATATTAATAGTACTATTTGGGAGCGAGACCACCTCCCCACTCACGCGGCCACGTGAGTGCATCCCATCATCCTAAATGCCAACGATAGGGCATCTCTCTTTTGGGGCAAAGATTTATCGGTTGTAGGTTTGGTTGTGGACTCAAGCATAATAAAATCATTGTGACTATAGACAATATAACGTGATAGCATAGAAATTCATAAGCGACTATAAACGTATGACGTTTCGACTTTTGAAACGATATCTCTTTAAAAATATAAACTTTACGACCCGAGCTTTACAATGACTTTGTCATTTGAAATGATATCTCTTTTAAACTATAAACTTTACGACCCGAGCTTTGCAATGACTTTGACATCTGAACGATATTTCTTTGAAATTATAAACTTATGACCCGAGCTTTACAATGACCTTGTCATTTGAAACGATATTTCTTTGAAACTATAAACGTATGACGTTTTGTCATTTGAAACAATATTTCTTTGAAACTATAAACCTTGCGACCCGAACTTTACAAAGACGTTGTCATTTGAAACAATACTTCTTTAAAACCATAAATTTAAAACTTGAGTTTTACACTATAAATCATTGTGGTCGTGGACAATGATAGACGTAGTTTCATAATAACGCTTCGCATTCTTATAAACTTCGACATAATAAACCGTTGAGATTATAAACATTTTGATATTGATTTATGACCCATTGACTTTATAAACGTAACCTGAATCTATTAAATGCTACAATATGAGTTTTATAAACATAACTTGAACTTATTAAACACTATATCTTGAGTTTTATAAAAGTGAATTGAACATTTCTTTGAAAATATGAGCGTGGCGTTATGGACGAATTACGACTTTTAATTGAGCTCCAAAGGGAATCACTTCTAAATGAATCTCGTACTTAAATAAACCTCTTTTGCAAACAAAACATCGATTCACAAATGAATCTAACTATCAAATGGGTATCGCTCTTAAATGAGCCTTGTTTTAATGAATTAATTTTATAATTATCCGCGCAATAGCGCTTGACCATCCTAAAAATTGATCTTATGAAATTATCGGATGATTTTCGTCATTGTATGAGCCTCGGTACTAAACAGATTACTTTTGTGAACTAATCACGTAGTAACGTGGAACTTCTAAACTAACCTTTGTAAACTCTTGAAAAGGGTCTTTCCTTACGCAAAACCTGTGTACTCACCAACTATGTTTCATAGTTGACCTGTTTATTTTTACATGCTTTTCAGGAAATAGTCACAACTTGTCTATTGAAGCTAAACCTGTTATATGAGCTATGCTGCTATAGCGTTACGGAATTTTGTCTCTTTTGGATGTAGTCGCATGTTTACATTATTTACTTTTGTGTTGTAAACGCTTGTAAGACTTATGTAATGTACTAGTAGTAGACCGTTGAACGGTGATCTTTTGTAATTTTCGATTATGAAATCATTGTACTGTTACATCTCGTGTTTCCGCTTTAGCGGGGTGTGACATATTTGATATAGATTTGGTACTTAAAAACCGTTATGTCGTATGCCTACCAATACATCGTATGATGAAGCTATTAGTTACGTTGATTTTAAGGTACATTTATGTGTATGTACTACATTCTAAAAGCCACACATATATAATGTTCTAGGCATCGGTAATGATTTCGTCATTTCTTCGCGTCATTATAGAGACACTCATATTTTTATAGTTTTTCCAAACTTACTAAGAAATAAAGATAGATAAAAGTTCTTAAAGGAGATATGTTACTCATGACGTGTCATTCCAGCGATGTGGACTAACAACACAAAACTTGATTTATGAAAAGCCTTAGCATAATGATCAACTAGATTATCATCCCCGATTTCCATCTCGAACTTGGGTCGACCATTCTCCTCAACAAATGTAAATTCCTTCAGATATCCATCTCGCCATTCAGGTGATTTGGATACTATGGAATTCTCACGTGTTAGTGAATGGGAGGTGCTACCACTGGGCCTTCTATCGGGAGACTTTTGGAAACGTCTCTGATTGACTGACCTTTGGTTTGAAGTAGATATAACCCTAGTTTTATAGTTATAATTCGAATTATGAAAATTCCTATTACTACTACCCTGGTTAGAAAAACATTTGTTGGGGTTGTGTGACAACGGTCAAAAATCTCAAGTCAATAACACACTTAAATTCCTAATTTATCTATTAATGTTTACCGCACTCAAAAATCCTAGTGACGTCTAGTTTACAACTCCTTAAGTACCGAAACAGTGAGTTACCAAAATCGCGTAAAAAACATTAAATTAGGTTACAAAGTGCCAAAGAAAACAAATGAAATCTAATTTCATACATCAACACAAAATACTTATCATATCTCAAAAACCGGAATTTAATCAGAAATTCCGTAACTATGTTAACGCAACCAGAAACCGCACGATTAACTCGCGAATGTCAATCGTAAATGAATCAAATACATTTTGATGAATATTATAAACAATCTAAATACAATTTGAAGTATTTTAGAAATTTAGAACATCAAATTTAATAACCCTAATATTAAGCATAAAACGAACACAATTTAAAGCCTTGAAATGTACAAGACTTGTTCAATTTTATTAGAAATAAATAACACCACTAATATAAATTATATTTTGAAAAAAAAATGAAAATAAGAACCCCTTTTTATTGCCAAAAACCGGACCCGCCCCCTTACTCTTGCCCACTAACAACCTCCACTCACATATTAAGATTCCATGCAAAACACTTATACACTTACACACTCTTTCACTTTCATCATTTCTTTCATTTCTCTCTCAAGAAAACACATACAAACTCTCCAAACACACACTAAACTCCATAAAATATCCATCCTTGAATCATCTCTTTGAAGGTGTTCATACACCTAAACCAACTTTCTAAGGTATGAACATCATCTCTAGCTTCCATTCTTGTAATTTCCTACTTTTACTATGTTTATTTCATGAATTTCGTGTCTTTTTCATGGCTTAAATCCTCATACAAGGTTTGATGGTTTTTAGGTTACACCTTATACATATTCATGTGTAAAAGAAGGGTAACCTATGATCAAACCGAAAAATTCGACTTTTTGATGTTATTATATCTATTTTCATGTTCTTGCTAGTTTGAATGGATTTAATGGTTGGAAATCGCTTTTAACACATCTTGGATGTATTTTAACACCAAGAATGTGTTAGAACAAAGATAAAGGATTAAATAAGATCAAAAGCTTGATTGCAAGTTGTATTCTTGAAAAAGAGCCAAAAACCCGATTTTGGGCTTGCATGCTCCAAAATTCGTAGCTAGATCTTGATCCTTGTTAAAATATATTTATGTTTGTGTAAAACACATGTTCATGCATAAAAGAAAAGGCCTTAATCATTGGATGAGGTCTAGAAATCGTTTGGTAGTGAAAACACACCAAAAATATCACTTTTGTCTTCTATGTAATCTGTCAATATTTTGACCCCACTTTGATCGACCATAACTCAGTCAATAATGGTCCAAAAATCTTTATTTTTCTTCTGAAATTTAGCTTAATGTCTTACCTTTAAAACCCCACTGGTCTCACTCAAATCCATTGAGTATTCGACCTCCAAATGTATCACACAAAACTGATGCGCAAACAGCTACCTTTCTATGAGCAATCTTGTTGTGATACATGTTCATGGGACTTAAGGTGTTCAATAAATTCAATCAAAATTCTTTTTCGACTCTTAACAAGTGTATCTCAGTAGAATAAAAAGATCGTAATTTATCTTCTTGATCTCATATTTTTAGAAAATGCATGAACATCATGCATTGTTGTAAGCTTGTAAATTTTAAATACTTGTGTGGTGATGATTCAAAAATACATAAGTGCTAGATAAAACGTGTTAAAATTTTGGGGATTATTTTTCTCAGTAACTAGATCATAATAAGAGCCTTTAAAATAAAAATGGGAATTTTTGGTGAAACATAAGTATTTTTCCTAAATTAAATAAAATGAAGCCTATGAAAGGTGAAATAATCATAAAAAATACTTTTGAACACCAAATAATTATGGGAAAATTCCAGTGTCATTTTCTGAGGAAAATGACACTGGAATTTTCCCATAATTTCCTCAAAGTTTCACACTCTTTGGATGTGTTTTGATATGTTTTTCGATTTATGTCTTGTTAAAACGCATAATGTTAAGAACCAAAGTTCCAATGCTCAAAACGACTTGAAAATTTTAAAAAAACCTAAAAATGGCTAAAAACTGCTCTGGTAAAAGTTCCAGAATTTTTCGTGAATAATTACTATTTTTCCCATATTTATCCCACTTTTTAGACATAAAATGATTATAAATAATCCATAAGTCTAAAATTCCCCAAATTTTCACAGAAAATTTCTGAATTAAAGTTTGGTAATTTTTAGATGTTGTATAAATATATTTCAATTATTTTGTTCACAACTCGAACAATTACCTACAACGTAAATTAAATGGAAATTCCAACCTTATCGGCACTTTGTAATTTAATAAACTAGCTAAGCAATCCTAACAAACCACATTAGTTGAGAAACTAATTAGAAACATTGTGTTCTTAGGACGTGGATAGGAGTCATACCCGGTCAACACGCGCATTACATCCATCCGTACGCTCACACTCAAACTGTGAGTACACAACCCCTCTTTTAACGCTTTAGTTAAATGTTTTGGGGTGAAAATCATGCTTATATGATTTGAGTACTATGCTTATGATATACTCTATGCTATGCTTAATTTCAAAATAATGTAGTGAATGTTTTCCGTTTATATGAACGTGATTATATGCTTGTTTTTCTATCATATTTAAGGTCCCCGGTATATCTACACGACCATTAACTCTATATGAGCCAAATGATGCATATGAATAGTACTAATTGGGAGTGAGACCACCTCCCCACTCACGCGGCCACATGAGTGCATTCCATCATCCTAAATGCCAACGATAGGGCATCTCTCTTTGGGGCAAAGGTTTATCGGTTGTAGGTTTGGTTGTGGACTCAAGCATAATAATTCATTATGACTATAGACATTATAACGTAATAGCATAGAAATTCATAAACGACTATAAACGTTTGACGTTTTGACATTTGAAATGACATCTCTTTGAAACTATAAACTTATGACCTGAGCTTTACAATGCCCTTGTCATTTGAAACGATATTTCCTTGAAACTATAAACTTACGACCCGAGCTTTACAATGACTTTGTCATTTGAAACGGTATTTATTTGAAACTATAAACCTTACGACCCGAGCTTTACAATGACTTTGTCATTTGAAACGATATTTCTTTAAAACCATAAATTTTATAACCTGAGTTTTATACTATAAATCATTGTGGTTTTGGTTAATGATAACCGGGGTTTCATAATAACGTCTCGCATTCTTATGAACTTCGACATAATAATCCGTTGAGATTATAAACGTTTTGATATTGATTTGATGATCCATTGACTTTATAAATGTAACATGAACTTATTAAATACTACAATATGAGTTTTATAAACATAACTTGAACTTATTAAACACTATATCTTGAGCTTTATAAATGTGAATTAAAAATTCCTTTGAAAATATGAGTGTGGCGTTATAAATGAATCATGACTTTTAATTGAGTTCCAAAGGGAATCGCTCCCAAATAAATCTCGTACTTAAATAAACCTCTTTTGCGAACAAAACATCGAATCACAATTATCCGCGCAATAGCGCTTGACTATCCTACAAATTGATTTTCAGATGATTATCGTCTTTGTATGAGCCTCGACACTAAACAGACTACTTTTGCGAACTAATCACGTAGTAACGTGGAACTTTTAAACTAGACTTTGTAAACACTTGAAAAGGGTCTTTCATTACACAAAACATGTGTACTCACCAACTATTTTTCATAGTTAACCTGTTTACTTTTACATGTTTTTCAGGAATTAGTCACAACTTGTCTATTGAAGCTAAACCCGTTATATGATCTATGATGTTGTAGCGTTACGGGATTTTGTCTCTTTTGGATGTAATCGCATGTTTAGATTATTTACTTTTATGCTATAAACGCTTGTAAGACTTTATGTAATGTATTAATTGTAGACCGTTGAACGGTGATATTTTGTAATTTTTGATTATGAAATCATTGTACTGTTACATCTCGTGTTTCCGCTTTAGCGGGGTGTGACAGGTTGTTAACACGTTTTGAAGGTTTTGACCGAATTGATTCTCCACTTGAGCTTCCTGTTTAAGGAAAAGTGCTCCTTGGGACTATCAATTTTCGAAACTTTTGATTTCTTACATGAACACACACTTGCTACATGTCCCTTTTGATGGCACGTGAAGCACGAACGCTTCTCCCAGGCTTTCTTATGAGCCTTGAGATTCGTTTGGTGTTCCGATTCTGTTTGTTTACCTTTTTCAATTTTATTCTTAGCATCTTCTATTTTAGGTCTAACAAACTCAATTTTAGTTTTTGACTCCTTATTGGTCCCTGACACAGCTCTCTCTGACTTGGTTGACTCGGTGATGTCTACCATCTCATAGACTGTTGGTCGTGTAGTAGAGTCAGCTTCTTGTACATTTAATAGACTATCTAAGGTTTCAACTGAAAAAAAAATTTAGTTCAATTTTCCTATTAAGATCAATAATTCTAACTTAAGCGACTGCTAGTTCTTTTCTTTTATTTGAAGACCGTTTAATTAAATTCAAAATATGCTCACGAGCTAAATCATTTATTTGACTCTGCTCGTTGACTCGATCTTTTAGAGTGATTAAATATTTTGCATCAAATTTAGCTTTATTAACAAACTCAAAGTTTCTCAGTTTTAAATATGTGTTTTCTTCTTTTAAAGCATTTAACTGAGTTGTCATCGTTTTTGACGACTCTATTAAATTCTCATCCTGCTCTCCAAAAGTTAGTACATAAAACACAAACATTAACTACAGAGTCTAACTTTTGAATAACCTTATCCTTCTCAGCATCCATGTTGGCCATATATGCAATGAAGTCCTTTGCACTCATAGTATCAGTTGACTCCAACCTTATAACCCTAGTCTCTGAAGTAGGTAAGTCTCTCTCAGTCTTCTTCTCACTAGCATCCTTTTGATCTGCCTCATCAATTTTGGCCACGAATGCTTGAGGTTCTTCAATATGTGTACTCCAATCATATGAACCGTCCTATATTTGAGTAACCAAGGCTCTGGAATGTGTACTATTCTCTGAGTATTGATCACTAGTAAACATCCCTTGATATGAGTAAGCCCTACTCTCTTTGATCTGTTCATTACCGTCGAATCTTTTCTCCAAAGCTAACTAGAGCTCTCTAGAAAAGTTGTAACGTTTGAAAGTATGCTTAATCTCTTGAGGAAGGTATGCTTAATCTCTTGAGGAAGATACTCGTACGAACTTGCAGGTTCGAAAATATTCCGAGTAAATTTTGAATTTCTTTCTTTTTTTTTTTTTTTTTTTTTTTATCAAACTTGTGAAAGATTAAGTTCATACGAAGTTAGGAATTTTCGAACCTGCAAGTTCGTACGAACTTAGTAAGTTCGAACAAAACCTAAGTTCGAAGGGGTAAGTTCGTACGAACTTACAGCTGTAAGTTCGAAGGATAATTCAAGTAAGTTCGTACGCACTTTCTAAGTTCGTACAAAAAGCTGTTGAATAACTCAGATCTGAAATTTTCAGATCTGGGTTCATTTCAACTTGCAACTTCGAATATCTTCAATACTAAGTGATAATATACAAATTTGGAAGCTAAAAACAACAATCTAACTTCCAAATCTTATGTAATCACTCGTTTCTTTAAGGTTTCTTTACTGATACCACTTGTAGGATCCCGTAGGTTCGGATCTACGAGGTAAACTTGTTTATACGAGTGCGGAATCCTCACATAAATATAAACGATAACAAACAAGTAATACAAATGTGTAAAAATCACTTTTATTGAATGATTCGAACTTACAACTCTGAGTTCGAACTTACAACTCCAAAAACCTCTCAAAAACTTATTTTCTGAAATATTCAGACTTGTGTATATATAGGCACCTAAGTTCGTACGAACTTAGGCACTTTCTAAGTTCGTACGAACTTACTAAGTTCGTACCTACTCTAAGTTTGTAAGAACCTACCAAATACACATACAAAACTTAAGTTAACGATTACAATGATTAACAAAATGACTTCTAAAACTAACTATTACAAACTAGAGGTTGTTGTCACAAAACATGCACCAACACTCGTTCTTATGATTTTCATGAAGAGAAGCGCATGATATTATTTTGTGTAGGTTCCCTAAACCTGGATCCACGAGGTTATAACGTTTATCAAGTGCGGAATCCTTAGTCAAACGTAACAATAATCAACGAGTAATACGAATATAGTAAATAACACTTTTATTGAACATAAGTATCAATTACATTCAACCTAAGACAAAACAATCACAAGTATACTAACTTGCCTTTGCTAAGCCTTACAAAACACACAAAACAACTGATTACATTTGAACTAGCATGTAATCTATATAAAGGACCTAAGTTCGTACGGGCTGGACCCTACGAACTTGTCTGGTCACAGGCCCATACGAACTTGTCTAAGTTCGTATGATCCTAAGTTCGTACGAACTTACATACAAAGTATAAAAGTAAATTTATTACAAAAGACTTATCAAACTAACTATTACAAACTAGAAAGTTGTTGTCACTAAATATGTACCAACAGACTCCCCCTTGACAATAGCTCTACTTTCTTGAGTCTTGATCTTGATTCTTCATTCAGCTCAATTGACTTCCAGCCCATAATCCTCTTTCTACACAAACTCTGACCACCTTCTGATATCTTCTGCCTTCATGTCTCCAACTATCTCTAAGGAGAATCTTGTTCACATGTAGCTTCATTAGATCATCTTTTGACAAGTTTACTAGATGTAAACTATCATACACTCTCAACAGCTCATTCCCATCAATATCTTCCATTACAGCTTCTACTGTCTTGTTGTCAACATACCACCATTTCAGCTCAGTTAGAATATTTTGTGGCATCTTCTACAAAGGAACTCTTTTCAAACAGTTAACCGGTTTATAAATCATCTTTATCCACGGTTTGTTTGTAATCGGATCTAACTTAGTCAAATCTGGAACTCTTTTCCCTGCCTTCGGCTTTAAATCAACAAATTTGTTCGATCTTCCTTCACGCTTAACAATTCGTTCCATAGTTCTAGCGTAAGGATCTTCTCTCGGATTTATCAAATCTAGCCACGCCAGTTGTTTAAGTTCAATCTTCGGCAGTGAACTGAAAATTTTCAACTTATTTTCTTAGTATTGAATTCCATCATAACTTTTTATTATGAACAATTTTAGGTCGCTGTCATAAAACCAGCTTATGATGCCTTTCTTCAGCTCTCCCAATCCTTTGACTTTGATAATATCTTTGAATTTCAAGTTAGGTTCCTTTTCGATCTTTTTAAACCACATATTTCTTAACTCTGCTCGAGATGGTTCTTTATCAACTTCTGAATCATCATTAAGAATATTGTCATCTTCTAACTCTAATCTTTGACGATCTATCACATTTTCTCTAGCTGTATCATCCCTGACAACCTCAGTTACCGGTTGCTTTGTCACGACATGTTCATCTATATCAGCATCAGTATATGGTATAATCTCATCGTCGGACCTCCATTCAGCAACTTCCTTAGGCAAAAATTCTCCTTCCTCTAACTCAGACTTACTACTATCATACACATCTAGATTAAGAAGTGCTTCGATAGTGTCTGTCTCCGTCAGATTTACTAGAGTTTCTTCAGTACCACTCACTCCTTGTTGTTGACTAGACTCCCTCTGAGCTTGTGCTGCTAGTTTTCCAATCGAAGAGCTAGGCAGCTCACCTTCTTTTGGCGCATTGGGATCATCATCTCGGTCCTCATCCCTTTTCTTCCTCAGCTTATCTCCCTACATCCTAGTATCTCCCCTTGAGCTGTCTGGCGCTTCAGACGGTAGAGAAGAATCTCATTATCCCGTACAATTTCTTCTAACTTTTCGTTGCGCTCCATTAATTTCTCATTAAGAGCTGTCAAGTTATTCACCCTGATTTCTTGACTCGCAACAACCGCAGTCAAATTAGCAACCATATCCGATAAGCTGGATATCCGTCCCTGAAGATATAGAAATTTTTCAATCTCTGAAAGATGGGCAGCAGGGTGTGACACTGGTATTGTAGTGAAGCGGGAGGAGGAGTGGTGTAACTGATGGTTGTAGTGGCGGTGTAGATGTGGGTGGTAGAATAGATGTTGGAGCATGTGTGGTGGTGGTAGTGGTGACAGGTGGTGTAGAGTTAGTGGTGGTAGGAGGTGGAACATCACTAGGCTCACGAATGACCACCCCAGTTGGACGTCTTCTTTTGGGCGTCCGAACCAGTGGGGTGTCAGAATCATCATCAGCTTCATCTTGAAGAATATAATCATCATCTTCAATCAGCTTTCTCTTACCTTTACTCTTAGCACTGAGATGTGGAGTGAGAACCACACGTGACCCATGAAAAGCCAACAAAGAAGGCTCCTCACTATCAGGATCACTCAGTCTCCTCTGAATCTCTCTCCAGACTTCTCATCTTATCACCTACAGATGTCGTTGCTTCCTTAGTTCCAACAGTATAAGTCTCAATGTGGGCTATATCAGCCTCAATATCAACCTGTGGACCAGTAACAAACGCATCCACATCGGCTAACACATCCGGACTGGGCTCCCCTTAAAGTACCTCTCTAACTACAGCTTCAGCAGTATCACGATCAATATGATGACCCTCCTGGGGTTGCTCTAACTGTCGAAGAATTTCATCCACCACTTCATGCTCTTGTGGAGCAGCATCCTGTGGTAGAGTAGGAACCCTTGCTTCTTCCTCGGCCTGGGGCGCGTCCAACCACCCATCATTGAGTGGTGGAGCATATCAGCATCAAGTACAGCCCCGAAAAGTGGAGTAGCTTGAGGTCGCTCAGCAGCTGGACGTCGACTACTATGGCTGAGGCAATGAACAAATATCTTCTTATCAACCGTTGACAAATACACAACAGGATCGATAGCGGGCAGATTCGGTGCTAACCCATTGATAATCATCATTACGAACCTTGGGTAGAGAAGAAACCGATCTTTGACACTACCGCGTATCTGCTGAACCATTTCATCGAAGAAATATTGTGAAAATGTCACACCCCAATAAAATCGTGTCTCGTTTAGTAAATGCGGAAGCTCGGGGGCGTGACGCGATCCAGTTCGACAAGTAAATCGAGAGCATATGATTATCGCAAACATATACTTAGGATGCCATAAATAGTTTAGGTTCAACGGTTACATATTCATTGTGTTCACAAGAACGATATATGTTTAGCAAAACGTCATGATTAACATTTTAATCATAAAATAATAGTCTCAATGTTATCAAAAGAATGGCATCCTATTCATCGTGGTAAGCAAGGGTCCCAAAGTATGCATGCATGATCTTACGTCGCTGCTAATTCCCTGAAAAACATAGTTAAAAGGATCAACAAGATTGTTGAGTGAAATTCACAGGTTTAAGACATCATCATTTAAACCAAGTGTTTAGTAAACGTTTCCCAAATCATTTCGTGCCATCCATGGCGATTAGTACGATGATATATATAGTTTGAAACAATAAGTAGCTGACGGTGATCCCCCGAAGGTTTGCAAGACCTTACGAGTTAAAGTGCCGACACCTAGGCCTATAACCAAACCACGACTTTTAGTTGTTTTTGCCTGGGACCAATAAAATATACGCTCCTCGTCTCGACATACAGTCGGCAGTTAGCATGACTAACAAAAGTGGGAGGGATGTCATCCCAATAGTACTATTCGCATATTCGGTGGCTAGCGTCATCTAGCTAATGGTTATAGTTTGTAGTCATGAGGACTTCTATGCACTACAACTAGTTTAACATAGGTTCGCACAAGGATTCGTTGTCAGGTTTTCAATCATCGCATGAAATCAGTTTGTATGTAAACAGTACATATGTTTTTCACCCCAAATTTAGAAAGCAGTAATAAGCAGTAAAATAGGGGCTGTGAACTCACCTGATGAGCTTTGTGAGAGCTAGCGTTTAAAGAAATAAGTTTGCCCAAAATAGCCTCCTCGCGCCCTATACGCATGAGGTCGTTTGTATGAGTAGATAGCTAATCGCATATCTAGGTTTGTAAAAGTAGATGGCTACCCGCACATCCTTGCTCGTAATAGTAGGTGGCTACCCGCACACCTAGGTTTGTATAAGTAGATAGCTACCCGCATATCTATGCTAGTTGTTCACTCAATTAATAGATTGAAAGAGTATTTCGTTTTCGAAAAGTGTACGACCCGTTGGTGATAGTTTTGTGTGTATACTTGTATGTTTCTCGAAAACATAGTTACTTTGTTATTACAGTGTACATTTAAGGTTTTTAAACCTGAAATGTATATCGTTAGTGAAAACGCGATTCTTAAATCGATTAAAAATTTTCATTATCATTTGTTCAAAACCGTGACGTTTAAATACATTTATCTATTTGTTCAAGATTGGAAATTGTTGGATTTACAGGGTTTAGTGTTGTTTTCGTTAATGTTGTTAGGCCAAAGTTAGTGTTGTTAACTCACAGTTAGTGCTGTTAGTGTTGTTAAGTCTGTTAGTGCTGTTAGTGCAGTTACCACTGTTAGTAGAGTTACCACTGTTAAGTCACAGTTACCACTGTTAGTGCAGTTAGTGCTGTTAAGTCACAGTTAACACTGTTAGTGCAGTTACCACTGTTAGTGCAGTTACCACTGTTAGTGCAGTTACCACTGTTAGTGCAGTTACCACTGTTAGTGCAGTTACTACTGTTAGTGCAGTTATCACTGTTAGTGCAGTTAGTGCTGTTAAGTCACAGTTAACACTGTTAGTGCAGTTACCACTGTTAGTGCAGTTACCACTGTTAGTGCAGTTAGTGCTGTTAAGTCACAGTTACCACTGTTAGTGCAGTTACTACTGTTAGTGCAGTTATCACTGTTAGTGCAGTTAGTGCTGTTAAGTCACAGTTAACACTGTTAGTGCAGTTACCACTGTTAGTGCAGTTACCACTGTTAGTGCAGTTAGTGCTGTTAAGTCACAGTTAACACTGTTAGTGCAGTTACCACTGTTAGTGCAGTTACCACTGTTAGTGCAGTTACTACTGTTAGTGCAGTTATCACTGTTAGTGCAGTTAGTGCTGTTAAGTCACAGTTAACACTGTTAGTGCAGTTACCACTGTTAGTGCAGTTACCACTGTTAGTGCAGTTACCACTGTTAGTGCAGTTAGTGCTGTTAAGTCACAGTTAACACTGTTAGTGCTATTTTCATTTTTGAACAGATTTTGCCCCTTTATGACCCTTCTTTGGCTACGGTTTTGACTAGTCAAATGGACTTATTATGTTATGAAATTTTTATCATATATTCCCCTATGTCTTAGGTTTACAGAAAAGTAAGATTCATAATTTTTGAACAAGTATAAGGGGTTCAAAACTATTTATTAGTACGCAAAGGTACAGCAGCTATTTTTCTAGATAGTTGTTAAGAAAATCATTTGTTTACTAAGTTAGACTCATCTTCACAAAACGTGCCCATACTACTTTTAAAGCTAAGACAAAATGTGACCTTTAGGAAAAAGATTCATCTCTTTTGGATCTATGGATAAAAAGTTATGGTCTCTCAAAGTAGGACCAAATCTCGTCTCCTAAAGACAGATTAGACACATGTTTTTGTAAAATCAGTTTGGGGTATCAAAACTTGTCCAAATTGCATGAGACGACTTGGGTTGGAAACCTAACTCTTTAAACTTAATTTTAGACTCCAGAAACAATAAATTTGGTTAATTTTTGACCGAGTTATTTACTTCCAAAGTCAGTCAAAGTTTATGTCCAGTAAGTTTCTTTGAGTTTTGTGTTTATTTAGTTCTCTTTTAACGAGTTTTCGTCATTAGTAATACATATTTATGTGTATATTAGTTGATTTTAACATAGGAGTGAACATCTAGCATGTGAGTATTAAAAATGAATGAAATGAATAGATCAAGAAGAGTTTCCTTACAATGCTCTAGGATGAAATGGTAAAAAGAAGAGAACTTGAAATCTTCAACCCAAATCTCCTTTTTTTTTTAAATACTTAATGATGATCAAGAGCTTGAAAGGAGGTGAAAAATGAGGTATAAAAGGTGGTGGTTCATGGTGGTTTGTGGTGGTTTGTGGTGGTTGTTCTTGAAGGAGGTGGTGAAAGTGGTGAAATGAGAGGGAAAATGAGAGAGAGAAATGTGCAGAATTTTTGAAATGAAATTGTGAAGTGTGTGTACGTAATGTTTTCTCTTGTTTAATGCCTTTCTTAAATGTGAAGCAAGAGGAGGTGGTGATGGGAGGTGCTTAGTCTTTCAATCAAATCAAGGGAGCAAGTGGCGTTGGATTATAAGCAAGCAAGTAAACATGTGAGTGTGAAATTAAGCAAGTAACCAAGTAGGAGAAAACATATGGTTGAGAAAGGAGCTTGCGAAGTGAGATCACGTAGAAAAGGAATCTGCATTTGAATTAAGTGACATGCTAGCTAGGTTGCTTGGATTTAATTAAAGCTATGTGCTAGCTTGCTTGGTTAAATTAGAGCTATGTGCTAGCTTGCTTGGAATTATTTTGACATGTTTAAGCTTCTAAATGATTAGTTTAAGTGGCATAACAATATAAGTAGTTAACTACTAATTATATTCAATAGTTTTATACCGTTCGGGAAAAAGTTATCACTAACGTTCGTGTTTATCGGAAATCATCCGATTTATATTGTGAAATTCTCAATAATTACTTAAACGAAATGCATCAAGCATTAAAGTAGTGTGAACCAAAACGTGCAACGTGGGCGTGTGCTAGACTTATCTCAGTTTAAAACACATATGATTTCATTAGAGGGAATTAGCGTAAGAATGCATGATTTTAAAGTGCACGGAAAGTACCGCTTTTTCGAGGGTTGTCACATTCTCCCCTCGTTAAAGAAATTTCGTCCCGAAATTTAAGTAGTGTCACGAGCAACTGGTGCTTTATCAAAAAGGTGTGGGTACTTCTTCCGCATTTCATCTTCACGCTCCCAAGTAAACTCTGGGCCGCGTTTTGAGTTCCAACGAACTTTTACTAGTTTAATCCGACTGCGTCGGAGCTTTTGGATTCTCTCGTCCGATACTTCGATAGGTTCCTCCACAAAGTTGAGTTTGTTATCAACATAGACTTCATCAGGAGGGATGATTAAGGATTCGTCGGAAAGACACTTCTTTAGATTACATACATGGAAGGTGTCGTGGATACTGCTCAATTCTTGAGGCAGTTTGAGTTTATAAGTCACAGGACCAATCCTCGCAAGGATTTCAAAAGGTCCTATGTACCTAGGATTTAGCTTCCCTCGTTTCCCGAAACGAGCTACCCCTTTCCAGGGCGATACTTTGAGTAGGACTTTGTCACCTACTTGAAATTCCAAAGGCTTACGGCGGTTGTCAGCGTAACTTTTCTGTCGGTCTCGGGCAGCTTTTAATCGATTAAGAACTTGAGATTTCTTGTCCGTTGTCTCCTGGACAATCTCTGGACCAGAAATTTGTTTGTCACCCAACTCTGCCCAGCAGAGTGGTGATCGGCACTTGCGTCCATACAACGCTTCAAATGGTGCCATTCCAATGCTGGTGTGATAACTATTGTTGTAGGAGAACTCGGCTAGGGGTAAATGTGCATCCCAATTTCCTCCAAAGTCAATCACACATCCTCGTAATAAATCTTCAAGCGTTTGAATTGTCCGCTCACTCTGGCCATCGGTTTGAGGATGGTAGGCAGTACTCATATTAAGACGAGTACCCAATGCCTTTTGTAGTGATTGCCAGAAGTGAGAGGTAAATCGGCTATCTCTATCCGAGATAATGGATATAGGTACGCCGTGTCTAGAGACTACTTCTTTCAGGTAGACTCTAGTTAGCTTATCCATTTTATCGGTTTCCTTGATTGCTAGGAAATGGGCTGATTTTGTCAAACGATCAACAATGACCCATATCGTGTCAGCTCCAGTTGATGTTTTTGGCAGCTTAGTAATGAAGTCCATTGTTATTTGTTCCCATTTCCACTGTGGCATTTCAGGTTGTTGCAGAAGTCCTGACGGCTTTTGATATTTGGCCTTGACTTTTGAACACGTAAGACACTTGCTAACATATGTGGCAATCTCTCTTTTCATGTTCGGTCACCGATAAAATCCTTTGATCTCTTGGTACATTTTGTCAGCTCCTGGATGTATTGAGTAGTTGGACTTATGAGCTTCGTCCAATATTAACTTGCGCAATTCCTCAACACATGGTACCCAAATTCGGTTCATGAAATATAACGTATCATCCTCTTTGGGTTCAAGTTGCTTCTCCATTCCCCTTAGGGATTCTCCTTCTAGGCGTTCGCCAGTGAGAGCTAGTTTTTGTGCTTCACGAATTTGTGTATTGAGATTCGTGTGAATAGTCATCTCTAACGCACGTACCCTATAGGGCTTAACTCTTTCCTTACGACTTAGGGCGTTAGTTACTACGTAAGCCTTGCCCGGGTGGTACTTAATTTCACAGTCGTAGTCGTTTAGCAACTCGACCTAACGTTGTTGCCTCATGTTGAGTAATATTTTTCTATTAGTTTTTTTTTTTTGTCGAAGATGTGTTGGAGACTCTTGTGGTCGGTGTAAATTGTACTCTTGGTACCGTATAGATAATGTCTCCAGATTTTTAGTGCAAACACAACTGCTCCCAACTCTAGGTCGTGAGTAGTGTAATTCTTTTCGTGAATCTTTTTAGTTGACGAGAAGCATAAGCGATAACTTTTTTAGTTTTGCATCAACACGCAGCTTAGTCCTTGGTGTGAAGTATCGCAGTAGACAACAAAGTTGTCCACTCCTTCAGGTAATGATAGGATAGGCGCGGTACAAAGCTTTTGTTTCAACAATTGGAATGCGGCTTCTTGTTTCTCGCCCCAATCAAACTTCTTATCTTTCTGGGTTAACGAGGTAAGAGACTGGGCTATTTTGGAAAAATTCTCGATGAATCGACGGTACTAGCCAGCTAGACCAAGAAATTGACGTACTTCAGTTGGGGTTTTCGGCGCTTCCCAGTTTTTGATTGCCTCGATTTTAGATGGGTCCACATGGATTCCTTTTGCGTTTATTACATGGCCAAGGAAGTGAACTTCTCTCATCCAAAATTCGCACTTAGAGAACTTTGCATATAGCTTCTCTTTCTCAAGTAGCTCGAGGATTAATTTCAGGTGTTGTTTGTGATCTTCTTTCGTTTGAGAGTATATGAGGATATCATCAATGAATACGATGACGAATTTGTCGAGATAGGGTTTGCAGACTCTGTTCATAAGATCCATGAACACAGCTGGCGCGTTTGTCAGTCCGAAAGGTATGACTAGGAATTCGTAATGACCATGGTAAGTCCTAAACGCGGTTTTTAGGTACATCTTATTCCCGCACTTTTCAATTTGTGCTAACTAGAACGTAGATCGATTTTTGAATAACAGCTAGAACTTTGAAGTTGATCAAATAAATCGTCAATGCGCGCTAGAGAGTATCAGTTTTTGATAGTTACTTTATTCAGTTCTCGGTAGTCGATACATGTACACATGGATTCATTCTTCCTCTTCACGAACAAGACCGGAGCTCTCCAAGGTGAAAAGCTCGGTTGGATAAATCTTAAGTGTAAGAGTTTTTGTAGTTGTGTAGATAGTTCTTGCATTTCAGGTAGGGTGAGCGCGAAATCGATGCGACTCCGAGTATTAGGTCAATGCGGAATTCAACTTGTCTCGGGGGTGGTATTCCTGGAAAATCTTCAGGAAACGCTTCTGGGTGATCTCGTGCTATGGGTATGTCGTATATGTGTAGCCCTTCAGGTTTCTTTTCCACAAAGTGTGCCAAAATGTTTGATAACTTTTTCGATGGTACCTGCTAGCTTTCATGCAAGTGACTATTTTTAGAGCACTCCTCTTCTTTTCTCGTAGGATTATTAGTGTTTCACCAGATGGTAATGGGATTCGTACATCCTTCTCGTAACATGGGATTTCAGCATGATTATTGGATAGCCAATCCATTTCGATTATGATATCAAAACTTCCTAGCTCTACAGGTAATAAATCAATTTCGAAAGGATGCTCCTCGAGAGTTAAGGTACACCTTGATATAACTTCTTTTGATTCGGTTTGTTTTCCGTCAGTTAATTCTATGGTGTACTTAGTGTCTAATTTATGGGATTCAATTTCCAAAAGTGATCTAGATTCGATAGACCAAAAAGCTTATATATAAGAACGCATCAAGCCTCGTACAAAAGTTTGAGACGTTTGTTACAAACTTGATCAAGGTCTACTCCTTATCTACGCCTCAATACATCTTCTTACATATATATATATATACATATATCCGAGATACCTTCTACTTCTAATCTATTCTAGATTAAGATCATGTGGGTAATAACGTGCCTCTAGCATGTCGTTATAACGTAGAGACGTAGTGCAGGTCATAGTGTCCTCGGTGGATTGTCGACACTTCTTTTTGATCCAAGGCTTAACTTTTCGTTTCAGATTAGTCACCAGCTTCTTCCAGAAACAAATCCTATCCTTGATTTGAACGAGAATAGGCCTTTTTGCAATTCTCCGTTGTAGTTCATAGGTTTTGCACTTCATTCCGATTTCCCAAACTCGGGCATCCAATTCTGTAGCTTGATCTCTCAACCTTTCATATTCGTCTATATGGATTATCCCGCCATTTTGACTCTCGTCTATCTCCCCAACTACTTCTTCTATTGGAGCACCTATCTCGTCGAGATATTCATACTGGATTTGTTCTTCCAGGATCAGATCGTCATCGGATCGGTAACCGTTTACAGCTAGGTTTGCCATTTCCTATGCTAGAACATCCTATTAATAATAGTGACAAGATACTTGATCATAAAAATCTTGAGCATATAATACTCCAAAACTTGAAAATAATTGAGTGAGTAAACAAAATATTGTAAAAATAAATTGTCATATTGAACCGATATTCTCTACTTGATTTTTACATACACCAAGTATCATAAGATTTCCTTAAACCCAAATTGTAGTACTAGGTAGGAAATAATTTTTAAATACATGTTGTAAAATGGAAAAGGTTTTCCCCGCACAATAGTTTTAACCAATAAACATCTTGTCACTAAGCAGTCATATCATTACTACCCTTTGAATATAATCACTGGGGTGAGTGGTGCCATTGTCATTGGCGTTGCTATTGTTGTTGTTGTTGATTTTCGGGCAATTGTTCCGGTAGTCGTCCGGGTTCCCATACTCGAAACATCTAGTGTTCTGTTGTCTATTATCGTCTTGAATGGAAGGGTTCTTTCTGCAAAATTTTGCCTTATGACCCCATTTGTTGTAGATGTCGAAATGATTAGACATGCCCTAATGGTGTCTTCTACACTTTACACACTTTGGCATATTTCACTTATAACTCTTTGTTCTTGACGTGGTTGCAATGTAGGCCCTCTTAGTCCTCTGATGTTTGTTACTTTGTTGACCATGTCAGTTGTTTCCTTCAACGGCCTTGGCGTTCGTGGATTCTGAGTTTCTTTGGTTGTATATGGTATTTTGGCGTCTTGGTGGCATGATTTAGGTATTTGTACACGTAATAAGGAAAGCGGTAAGGGTATATAATGATCAATGCCAACACAAGAACGCGGAATACAAACCATCCTACGTCACCTCGTACATTAAGTAAGAAAAACATTTGTACTTAATTTCTTACGCGGGACAAAATGTGATGGGGTTCTTATTTACCCATTTATACGAGGTTTCTCAGTGTATGATATAGGGTAGGCACAACCTGCCATTCGTAGACCTGATAAGATAACGGGAGTACGCCAGTATCCTAATCTCATCTAGATGTGTCGTATCGCTCTGCAGCTTCATGACGTAGGCGTGTAGCTCAGGAAGGCTCCTAACGTGTGAGTTGGTCATGGCGACCAGTATAGGTATATCAGTTACTTTGAGGGGTTTCCTTGTTTAAGTGAATCCTAGGTTGTACGCTTACTACATATAACCACTTCCGATCTCGCATCAATTCCTCTTTAATTGTACATAGGTGATCAAGCTATGTCAAATTAAAGTCAGATGATGCAACACCTGAACTAGTCATACTTTGAGGAATACTCGCTAATTTATCAGTTATAGTATAGGCTCCCCTCGTCCGGGTAAACGAGTAGTTCGGAAGGTTCACCCATTTCAGGTGCACGTGCCATTTTGGCGAGTAGATTATATGCCATAGCGACTTCACGAGTCGTGTCGGGTATCGTCGGAAGTAGTGGCGATGATAACGGTGGTGTCTGGTTACAATCATCATCAAAGGTTGCTCGAAAGCGGGACGGTAGGTTATCATATACAGACGTGTAGTGAGGTTTTTCACTATCGTAGTTGAGCTCAGACGAATTCTCGTCGATGTTAATCATGAGGATAAGGTAGTCTTCAGTAGTGTAGTGTTGTTAGTGTTTCCGTACGATAAGGTATAAGTGATGCAAGTGCATGAAGTGAAGGTATGAATGCATGTTCGAGTCCAAGGCTATAGTCTAGGTCTCTAAGACTCCTAGTTCGCTATAACCAATGGCTCTGATACCAATCTGTCACACCCCAATAAAATCGTGTCTCGTTTAGTAAATGCGGAAGCTCGGGGGCGTGACGCGATCCAGTTCGACAAGTAAATCGAGAGCATATGATTATCGCAAACATATACTTAGGATGCCATAAATAGTTTAGGTTCAACGGTTACATATTCATTGTGTTCACAAGAACGATATATGTTTAGCAAAACGTCATGATTAACATTTTAATCATAAAATAATAGTCTCAATGTTATCAAAAGAATGGCATCCTATTCATCGTGGTAAGCAAGGGTCCCAAAGTATGCATGCATGATCTTACGTCGCTGCTAATTCCCTGAAAAACATAGTTAAAAGGATCAACAAGATTGTTGAGTGAAATTCACAGGTTTAAGACATCATCATTTAAACCAAGTGTTTAGTAAACGTTTCCCAAATCATTTCGTGCCATCCATGGCGATTAGTACGATGATATATATAGTTTGAAACAATAAGTAGCTGACGGTGATCCCCCGAAGGTTTGCAAGACCTTACGAGTTAAAGTGCCGACACCTAGGCCTATAACCAAACCACGACTTTTAGTTGTTTTTGCCTGGGACCAATAAAATATACGCTCCTCGTCTCGACATACAGTCGGCAGTTAGCATGACTAACAAAAGTGGGAGGGATGTCATCCCAATAGTACTATTCGCATATTCGGTGGCTAGCGTCATCTAGCTAATGGTTATAGTTTGTAGTCATAAGGACTTCTATGCACTACAACTAGTTTAACATAGGTTCGCACAAGGATTCGTTGTCAGGTTTTCAATCATCGCATGAAATCAGTTTGTATGTAAACAGTACATATGTTTTTCACCCCAAATTTAGAAAGCAGTAATAAGCAGTAAAATAGGGGCTGTGAACTCACCTGATGAGCTTTGTGAGAGCTAGCGTTTAAAGAAATAAGTTTGCCCAAAATAGCCTCCTCGCGCCCTATACGCATGAGGTCGTTTGTATGAGTAGATAGCTAATCGCATATCTAGGTTTGTAAAAGTAGATGGCTACCCGCACATCCTTGCTCGTAATAGTAGGTGGCTACCCGCACACCTAGGTTTGTATAAGTAGATAGCTACCCGCATATCTATGCTAGTTGTTCACTCAATTAATAGATTGAAAGAGTATTTCGTTTTCGAAAAGTGTACGACCCGTTGGTGATAGTTTTGTGTGTATACTTGTATGTTTCTCGAAAACATAGTTACTTTGTTATTACAGTGTACATTTAAGGTTTTTAAACCTGAAATGTATATCGTTAGTGAAAACGCGATTCTTAAATCGATTAAAAATTTTCATTATCATTTGTTCAAAACCGTGACGTTTAAATACATTTATCTATTTGTTCAAGATTGGAAATTGTTGGATTTACAGGGTTTAGTGTTGTTTTCGTTAATGTTGTTAGGCCAAAGTTAGTGTTGTTAACTCACAGTTAGTGCTGTTAGTGTTGTTAAGTCTGTTAGTGCTGTTAGTGCAGTTACCACTGTTAGTAGAGTTACCACTGTTAAGTCACAGTTACCACTGTTAGTGCAGTTAGTGCTGTTAAGTCACAGTTAACACTGTTAGTGCAGTTACCACTGTTAGTGCAGTTACCACTGTTAGTGCAGTTACCACTGTTAGTGCAGTTACTACTGTTAGTGCAGTTATCACTGTTAGTGCAGTTAGTGCTGTTAAGTCACAGTTAACACTGTTAGTGCAGTTACCACTGTTAGTGCAGTTACCACTGTTAGTGCAGTTAGTGCTGTTAAGTCACAGTTACCACTGTTAGTGCAGTTACTACTGTTAGTGCAGTTATCACTGTTAGTGCAGTTAGTGCTGTTAAGTCACAGTTAACACTGTTAGTGCAGTTACCACTGTTAGTGCAGTTACCACTGTTAGTGCAGTTAGTGCTGTTAAGTCACAGTTAACACTGTTAGTGCAGTTACCACTGTTAGTGCAGTTACCACTGTTAGTGCAGTTACTACTGTTAGTGCAGTTATCACTGTTAGTGCAGTTAGTGCTGTTAAGTCACAGTTAACACTGTTAGTGCAGTTACCACTGTTAGTGCAGTTACCACTGTTAGTGCAGTTACCACTGTTAGTGCAGTTAGTGCTGTTAAGTCACAGTTAACACTGTTAGTGCTATTTTCATTTTTGAACAGATTTTGCCCCTTTATGACCCTTCTTTGGCTACGGTTTTGACTAGTCAAATGGACTTATTATGTTATGAAATTTTTATCATATATTCCCCTATGTCTTAGGTTTACAGAAAAGTAAGATTCATAATTTTTGAACAAGTATAAGGGGTTCAAAACTATTTATTAGTACGCAAAGGTACAGCAGCTATTTTTCTAGATAGTTGTTAAGAAAATCATTTGTTTACTAAGTTAGACTCATCTTCACAAAACGTGCCCATACTACTTTTAAAGCTAAGACAAAATGTGACCTTTAGGAAAAAGATTCATCTCTTTTGGATCTATGGATAAAAAGTTATGGTCTCTCAAAGTAGGACCAAATCTCGTCTCCTAAAGACAGATTAGACACATGTTTTTGTAAAATCAGTTTGGGGTATCAAAACTTGTCCAAATTGCATGAGACGACTTGGGTTGGAAACCTAACTCTTTAAACTTAATTTTAGACTCCAGAAACAATAAATTTGGTTAATTTTTGACCGAGTTATTTACTTCCAAAGTCAGTCAAAGTTTATGTCCAGTAAGTTTCTTTGAGTTTTGTGTTTATTTAGTTCTCTTTTAACGAGTTTTCGTCATTAGTAATACATATTTATGTGTATATTAGTTGATTTTAACATAGGAGTGAACATCTAGCATGTGAGTATTAAAAATGAATGAAATGAATAGATCAAGAAGAGTTTCCTTACAATGCTCTAGGATGAAATGGTAAAAAGAAGAGAACTTGAAATCTTCAACCCAAATCTCCTTTTTTTTTTAAATACTTAATGATGATCAAGAGCTTGAAAGGAGGTGAAAAATGAGGTATAAAAGGTGGTGGTTCATGGTGGTTTGTGGTGGTTTGTGGTGGTTGTTCTTGAAGGAGGTGGTGAAAGTGGTGAAATGAGAGGGAAAATGAGAGAGAGAAATGTGCAGAATTTTTGAAATGAAATTGTGAAGTGTGTGTACGTAATGTTTTCTCTTGTTTAATGCCTTTCTTAAATGTGAAGCAAGAGGAGGTGGTGATGGGAGGTGCTTAGTCTTTCAATCAAATCAAGGGAGCAAGTGGCGTTGGATTATAAGCAAGCAAGTAAACATGTGAGTGTGAAATTAAGCAAGTAACCAAGTAGGAGAAAACATATGGTTGAGAAAGGAGCTTGCGAAGTGAGATCACGTAGAAAAGGAATCTGCATTTGAATTAAGTGACATGCTAGCTAGGTTGCTTGGATTTAATTAAAGCTATGTGCTAGCTTGCTTGGTTAAATTAGAGCTATGTGCTAGCTTGCTTGGAATTATTTTGACATGTTTAAGCTTCTAAATGATTAGTTTAAGTGGCATAACAATATAAGTAGTTAACTACTAATTATATTCAATAGTTTTATACCGTTCGGGAAAAAGTTATCACTAACGTTCGTGTTTATCGGAAATCATCCGATTTATATTGTGAAATTCTCAATAATTACTTAAACGAAATGCATCAAGCATTAAAGTAGTGTGAACCAAAACGTGCAACGTGGGCGTGTGCTAGACTTATCTCAGTTTAAAACACATATGATTTCATTAGAGGGAATTAGCGTAAGAATGCATGATTTTAAAGTGCACGGAAAGTACCGCTTTTTCGAGGGTTGTCACAGAAAAGCAGTATGGTTTGTTGTACACAAGCGAAACCATTCCCGACTACATCTTATGGTTTATCGTATCGAAACCCGCCTTCTTCGGACCAAAGGAAACAAGCAGTATATGCATAAGATACCGTAAATTGGCCGAAAAGGTAGCTTTTGGTGAACTGACTGTGTGTTACATCCCCAACGTATCCCATCCTCTGGAATGCTCCAGCCCTGAGATCCAAGGAGTCTGAAGTTGGGCCACTTTCCTGGGCTTCAGTACCCACTTGAAGAATGAGTCGGAGATATGGAGCAGAAAACTCGATATTGCGATCTTCCACCCGAGTTCGAATGATTGGGGGATTAGGCTCACAGTCGAAAACCGCATTCGCCCATAATTGACGGAGATAGGATATCCTCAGCGTTGGCGAATGGGAAAGAGCATAGTGTACTCTTGAGCGCATCAGAAAAGTGAGAATGCCTCTAAAGTGTTCGGTTGCCGGATCCTCAAGATCAAAGGAGATGGCCAAATTGTGCTTGCTGAAAAACTGTCGATCAGCCATTCTTGCAAGAAAGACAAGCAAACACACCAAACATAGGCAATACTACAGTTAAATAATCAAGTTAAGCATTCTAAGAACCACTTCTGCGAATCAGACTATGAGAAACATGATTTATTAATTTTATTAAAAAGTGTCATTTGTCAAACTTTATAGGTTCATACGAACTTGACCAAAGTCAAGCTAGGTTCGTACGAACTTATAATAGTTACATAGGTTCGTACGAACTTGTAACACTTACATAGGTTCGTACGAACTTGTAAGTTCGAACGATGATCCTGAAATCTCAACTTTTAAATTTTTGTGAACCAAAAAGCAATCTGTCAGTCACAACGGCAGCACCTATGTGCGATTAACCAAAAACGATAACTATTACCCATTTTAAATCACAATCTCAATACCGATTTTGATTTTATTTAAAAATTTTCTTTAAAACCTAAACTAAATCTAATTCTGAGACTGTTTATGGATGATATGGCAAATGTAATACTTACTTAGATGCGCAATGGTGATTTGGTAATATGTAACGGATTCAAAACTAAAATACAAGACAAAATCAGATGATTTTGAGAAGAAAAGATGGAACAGTGACGTAAGTTCGAAGGTTTGGTAGGTTCGTAAGTCTGGTAAGTTCGTAGGCTTTTGAGAAGAGTAAGGGTTTTGACTCAGTCAAACCTTTTTATACTCATCAGGTGCAAGTACGTACGAACTTGGTCCTGCGAACTTGGGTCACAAGTTCGTACGAATCTTTGAACTCAGACCTTTTTTGAATGTAGTATTGCCTTGAGTATACTTAAAATACCATAATGATTCACTTGAAGACATGAGTTAACTAGACTTGACTAAGGTTAGAAACAAGCAAATCTAAAATCAAACCAGCGGTGACAGGTCTGTACTTGCGTACAACAAAACGACTTAGTTTGACTAGAGACCTTGAAAACGGTATTCTTGTTTCGCGGTCAATTTTGTTAAAGTATAAGATCTACTGACTGAGACTAGGTTAACATATGTCTGGATATAGCAGAAGTAACAGTCAGTATATCTCCCAGATGAAGTACTTAGATCAATCTAATTATCATGTATTATGGTACTATCTATTACCTAAGAATTAAGACTCAATGTCATACATCAATCGAGAGTTAACATAGAATAATCTCCTTATTAAAGTTATTATTTTAGGTACTTGAGAACCTTTATGTTGTATGCCTACCGATACATCATATGATGAATGTATTAAGCACGTTATATATTATGGTACATTAGACTATGTATGTATTGCATCTGAAAGCCACAAATATAATAATGTATTGCATCTGTATTACATCATATGATGAATGTATTAAGCACGTTATATATTATGGTACATTAGACTATGTATGTATTGCATTTGAAAGCCACACATATAATAATGTTCTAGGCATGGGTAATGTTTTCATCATTTCTTTGCATTAGCTAAGTGACTCGCATAATTATTGATAATTTTTCAAACTTAATAAAAATAGAAACTTTCCTAAATATAGAAAGTTACTAAAAATAGAAAGTTACTAAAAATAGAAATGAACAAACAGATTGATAAAAAGTCATGCAAGAGATGTCTTTATTCGGGATTGATCATCCCATTTAGTTGTACTAACAATTCAAAGCGGGATCTATCAAAAGCCTTAGTATATAAGTCGGCTAGATTACCGTCTGTGGGAACTTTCACTAAGCTAATCATCTGTTTTTCAGCACAGTCACGAATAAAATGATCTCGTATGTCTATATGTTTCGTTTTACTATGCTTAACAGGATTATTAGTTATTGAGATTGTGGATTCGTTGTCTATCATCATAGGAGTAGTATTAATATTAAGACCATAATCACGAAGTTGTTGTTGTATCCACAAGATTGTGAACAACTACTACCGGCTGCGACATACTCAGCCTTACAGTTTGAGATAGCGACCGATGTCTGTTTCTTGCATTGCCAAGAGACAATACGGCCTCCTAATAGTTGACAACCTCCAGAGGTTGACTTCCTATTCTGGTTACATCCACCATAGTCTGAATCGGTATAGGCTAAGAGGTCAAAGTTGCCTCCAGAGGGATACCAAAGACCTAACTTCGGTTTTCCCCTCAGATAGCGCAATATCCTCTTTACTGCCTTCATATGAGATTCCTTTGGATTAGCCTAAAACCTAGTACATAAACAGACATCAAACATTATGTCAGGTCTAGAAGCGGTTAGATACATCAAAGAGCCGATAATCACCGAATATTGCGTCGGGTCAAGATCTTCGGTACTCTTTAAGTCCGGTCCGAGATTATGATTTTGGGGAACAGGTGTATTGAATGACGAGCTTTCAGTCATACTGAATCTTGCAAGCATTTCATGCACGTATTTAGTTTGATGGATAAAGAGTCCATCCTTCTTTTGATAAACCTGCAATCCTAAGAAGAAAGTCTGCTCCCCCATAGCACTCATCTCAAATTTTCACTTCATAACTTGCTCAAAGTCTCTGCTCATGCTCTCGTCAGATGACCCAAATATGATGTCATCCACGTAAATCTGTACTAGTAGAAAATCCTTCCTTTGCCACTTTATGAACAGTGTATTGTCTATCTAGCCCCGCTTGAACCCATTGTCCAACAGATAGGTAGACAGAGTCTCATACCATGCTCGGGGTGCTTGATCCAAACCATATAGAGCCTTGTCCAATTTGTAGACACGGTCTGGATAATCTGGATCGGTAAACCTGGCGGTTGTTCAACATACACTAGTTCTTGAACCTTCCCATACAAAAACGTACTTTTTACATCCAGTTGATAGACTTTAAATTTCTTGAATGCAGCATACGCTAAAAATAATCGGATTGCTTCCAGCCTTGCTACAGGTGCAAAAACCTCTGTGTAGTCTATCCCCTCCTGTTGATTGAATCTTGTAAGGTCGCTAGATCTTGGTTCGATAACGGATTATCTTTAAGGTATTGAGGTGCGGAATCCCTCAATACTTTAGGTTTATGGCTTATATAACTTTGCTATTAATTAACAAGCTTCGTTTTGATATTAACTTGTGTTAAACAATCAAAACCGAGCCTATATATAATAATAGCCTTTATATCTGCACGAAAAATGAGGAGAATATTATAATATTTGCTGTGTGTAATAATGGCACAGATACCAAGATATCTCTATCAACATTTGAGCAGCATTTAAATATATATATCTGGTTCAACTCACAGGCCATGGGCTGCGAACCCAATTCTCAACTCGCCAAGCAAAGCTGCGAGTCCAGATGGTCTGCGAGCCCAGATGGCTGCGAGTTCAGATCTCAATTCGCAAGGCTGCGAATCCAGATCATCTGCGAGGTGAGATCTCAACTCGCAGGTCAAACCTGCGAGTTGACTTCTCATTTCGTGAATTTGACTTTAACTTGAATTCGATATTTGTCTAATAACATTTAACAAATAATAATAACAAGTTAATATCATATATTTACGAGTCTAAACCAATTATACAAATTTGACTATAAATACACTAGTCCTATTACAAGCTAGATCTGTTGTCACAATAACATGTCCCAACAGACTCCCCCTTGACAATAGCTCTAGCGTCGTTATCTTCAACTTTGTCCTTGGTCTTTACTTGTAAATTCTACTGCCCATATGAATCTTCATTCTGACGCAAGTCTTCACCATCATTTGATAATCTCTTGCAAGATCACCCCATGCTTCAGTCGTGAAGATCCTGTTTTCGTTTAACTTCAATAGGTCCTTCTTCGACAGATTCATCAGGTGTCGATGGTCATAGACTGTCAGAATCACTCTTTCTCCTCCTTCAACTTCATCATCAGCTTCAACCATGACAGCTTCACTAGTATCTGAATCCACGTGCCAATTCAGAAGATTTCCCAGAATATTCTGTGGCATTGTCTTCAGCGGTATCTGTTGTACACACTTGACAGCTGGATAAGTTTTCTTCCTTAATCTTCTTCCAGTTCTTTGAGTGCGTTCCTGTAATTTGATTGTCTTTCCGACTCTTGGCTTTATCTTTTCAAACTTCATAGAACGTCCCTCAGTCTTGATTATTCTTTCAACATATCTTGCATATGGATCATTACTGGGGTTCTTCAATTCTAAGCGAGCCAAGTCTCGAATCTCAAATCGAGGAAGCGAACTAAAAACTTTAAGCTTCTTATCAAAATATTGAACTCCATCAAACCTCTTGATAGCAAACAGTTTTAGCTCAGAGTCATAGTACCATCCGATTATTCCCTTTCTCGGTACTTTCTTTTCAGTGATATCTACCTTAGACATTCCAATCTTCTTCTTTCTCCTTTTCAGGGGTCTGAACATAGGATTGTTTCTGAGTTTTTCAGGAAGCTCATCTTCTGATTCAGAACTGGTTGATTCATCTAGGTTTTCATCTAAATCAACAACCCTTTCTCCATCTTCTTCCTGGATGACCACTTTAGTTGTAGATGGGCTTACGATGTGTTCATCAATATCAGCATCGAGATCTACACACTCGTCTGCCCCAACTTCAAAACTGAAAGTCCAATCCTCAGGAGGAACAAACTCTCCTTCTTCAAGGTCAAAGTCAATGTCCTCATCTAATTCATCTGGCATGTCGCCTTCAGAATCTGATAAGTTCAACATTTCAAGACCTATAGAAATACATACACAAATAGATTAATATCATAAGTTCTTTCATTGATTTCCCTAAATCAATCTAAGATTTTTCTTATTAATCCCTTTGTGTATTTAAAATGTATTATATATACTTATTCAAATCTTTCATCGATTATCATAATCAATCTAAAATTTGAATAAGTCTTATAATATGCGAACATCATATATTATATGATCTTATAACTCTTTATCGATCATAGTCAATCTAGAATTACAAAAGGCTTATAATATACAAACATTCATAATTATAACATTTAAACATTAATGTATTACACATTCAAGTTCAAACATCTTAATTACAGAATTATATTACAAAATAATTCAAAGTTACAATGTATTAATAATTACAATCAGTCTATATTAATACAAGTGTCACCTTCTTCAGCTCCACTACCACTTACTTCAGCAGACTCCCCCTGAATTGTAGTCTGCTGACCAGTCGTTGAAGGACCATCCAGCTCACTTTCTTTTCCAGCTGCGGGATCATCGTCTTCATCATCTCAGCTCTTCTTAGCCAGCTCATCCTCTTTACAAACTTCTTCAAATGCAGCCTTCTCAATTGCAACTTTCTCCCCTTGAGATGGCTGGTTCTGTTCTAAGTATGTAATACGACAAGAGAGACGATCAAGTTATCGTTGCTTCTCAGCCACGTCATCTACCAGAGTGCTGTTGGTCTTGAGTAGCAGTGAGTAAGCATTGTTCTGTGTAGTGACATTGTCTAACAATTGTAGAAGCTGTGTGGCAAAAGTGTTAGCAACTATGTGCAACTCTCGAACCCTAGACTCCAATTGTGTAATGCGTTCAGCATCAGTCTTTGGTGAGGTTGAAGGAGCAGCATCAGTGGTGGTTGGCGGTGTGGGAGCAGCATTAGTCAAAAGACGCGCCGCAACCCTGCTAGATTTGGTGGTTGGGTGTGTGGAAGGACGAACTATAGCAGCAATCATTTTAGCCTCTCAGGGCGTAGAACGTGATTGGATAGGAGCTGCAGAGTTAAAGCTGTTTGCCTGATCAGCTTGCGAGGTCGAGTAACAAGCACCTCCTCCTCTTCTTCTTCATCTTCATCTTCTTCGACAATAACGAAGTCGGGATCCTGATCAATGGCTTTCCTCTTTAACTTCAGATCCGGATCCATAATCAATTTTGATCCTTGACGAATCATCCCTTCTGGAATTCCAGAGACAAACCCAGGTGGTCCAGATTCATCATCATCATCGGAATCAGACTCAGAAGTAGAGGCAGTTTCTCCGTCTCGTCCCGATGGTCCAGCTGCATCAGGTGCCTCAGTAGGTGGAGGTGGTCCAGAAGTACTTGGACCTTCAGCCGAAAACTGATCTATCTCTCTAAAGTCCGGATCAGTGGCGGCATCATGTTGGACCAAAACCTCTTGCACCAGCTGTGCAGCAACCTCAGCATCCACCTGTTGACCTGGCTGATTTCCTGATCCAGAACTTCCTCAATCAATTCTTGTGGCTCAGGTGCACCCTTGGCCACATCAATATCAAGCCATCCATTATTCGGTGGCGCAATATAGAAAGGATCGATCAGAGACCCAAATAATTCAGTCACTTGGGGCCGCATGTCAAAACGTCTGGACATATGCATAAACATTGCATTATATGCCCGCAGCCCAATAGTCTCTACATGAAGATCTGCTTGAAAGACCGGCAGATTAGGGATAGAAGCTCTGATGATTAACATGCAGAACCGTGGATAGATTAAAAATTGGGATCTAACACCTCCCAAGATTTGTCGAGTGAGTTCCCCAAAAACGTAGTCCGAGAAACTGTATGGTTTATTATAAACCAGGGACAATACAGCCGAAAGTAACGAAGGGCTCAACTCATCATAACCGCCCTTTTTCGGACCAAAGACAGTGACAAGAACATGCCACAGGAATCTCCATTCTTCGAAGACTAACGCCTTTAGAAATTGACGTCCACGCATAGGCCCCACGTAGCCCATACGTTCAAGTGCTCCTTCGATGAAATCCGAGGAAAACACTGTAGGTCCGGCTTCCTGATAACGGGTCGATCATTCACCCGTGTGCGAATCACCGGTTGATTCACAACAGTGTCATACTCAATATTTGCCCAGAATTGAGTTAATAAATCTCGAGACAATGCGGGGGACGCCGTGACAGCATATTGGATCCTTGATCGGCCCAGAAACACAAGAATCCGAGAGACCCTGGATGCACCACGTGCATTGACGTCCAAATTAATCAGAACATTATGATGTCCAACGAATTGTCGAGCCATTTCTGTAATATCAAAAATCACACCAATGTTAGACAATAAGTTTAACATATATTGATAACCTTATATAATCTACGACCCTTAATTGAACTATTAAGTGGTGAGACTTAATTAACAATTACAGTCGTTAATTATATAAAATCAATAAGTCTAACTTGTTACAAATCCTGTTAAAAATATATAACTTATTACACAAGGTTATAAGTCTTATACAATAAAGATATGGTTTTAAAGTGTTCACATTGTAAGTCGACACGAAAAACCATATGAGATTTTAATTTATAATTCTTAATCAGGTAATTAATCGAGAATTCGTAAATTAAAAGTAAAAATTCAAACAATTCAACTCGCAGAGCAAGTCAACTCGCAAGTCAACAAGTCAAACAATGTCAACTCGCAAGACCAGTCAACTCGCAAGTTCAACTCGTAGGTCAGCTCGCAAGTCAACTCGCAAAGTGGACTCGCAAGTCAACTCGCAGGTTGGACTCGCAGGAGTGGGCTGCGAGTTGATTCTGGATCTCAACTCGTAGCATGAACTGTTAAGGTGACATCACAATCAAAACTTCAATTTTGCAAGTTTTAGAACAATCAGGCTATGCTATAATGTGCATTTTACTCCAATTAACATAAATCCCATGGTTTCGTGTTCATTTGAGCATCATTATAGAGATTTTTGAAATTATTAAAAACCAAAACCCTCATTTTCTCAATATGTTGATTTTTTGAGTTATTTAATCGGTGAAATTTCCTGATTTATACCTCAATATGTTCACAAAACAAATTTGTAAAGGATCTATGAAGTCAAAAGTCCGATCCTCAAACAGAAATTTCGAAAATGAAATGGAATGTGAACTCAGCTCGCAGAGGTCAATTCGCAATAAGATTTCAATTCGCAAGCGTATTTTTGACTTGTGAACTCGCAGCTATTTATGCCCGTTGACTCGGTTCGCAGAACTCAACTCGCAAGTCAAGTCGGCTCGCAGAACTCAACTCTGAGTTGAGTTCAACTCGCAGACCCAAGTCAACTCGCAATTTTTGTCTAAAAATAACATTTTAATTATAAAATGTAATTTTTAAGTCCAAAAACTAAACAAGTCTAAAGTAAAATATTTTTCACTTGTTTTTCTCATGGAATAGCGCACAAGTCTAAAATAAAATATTTTTCACTTGTTTTTTTTCTCATGGAATAGCGCACAAGTCTAAAATAAAATACTTTTTCACTTGTGAAGCAATCATGCGATAATACGAACGATAAAAACATAAATAAAATAAAATTAAAATTAAATAAGATTTACTAAAATAAGAAAATTACGAACAAATGCATAAAAATAAAATAAACAACAATGATTCATAATAAACATTGGTATCAAGTACCCTTGTATTAATGAAACACATAGACGAAAAATAAAATACAATTAAATAAAATTAGATAAAAGCATCCTAATCGAGGGCGTTAAGAAAATATCGACAGTGGGATCATATTAGAAAGAAACAGCTGAACCAATTGTTGAGTAAAAATTCTGAGAAGATTGTTAGTATTCATACCTCATGAAATTCACAATAAGTTACACAAAAATCTCACAACTTAACCATTTTTCAACTTACATTTATAAAAGTATAGCTTGGTTACCGATCTCCACAGAATATATCATACACATCAAAATGAAGTGATTAATTATCACAGACAATTCAAGACGATTACCGGTATTATAATCCATATAAACAAAGTCTACACTGATTTCCAAGCAAACTGTTATTGTTGGTATGTGTATTACCTAATGTGATCCAAAATACGACATACAGAGAGATCAAGTAGAACACATAACACTGTATCCTTCACTTTCAAGGTAGAGGTCACTAAATGATGTTTTTTTCGAAGCATATAACATACCCTTGAATGAATTTAAAATGTGACAAACATCAAACCCGTTTTGTAGATACTAGTGGTTCTAGATCTGTACTTAGTACAACATAAGATCCCTTAGTATAGACAAAACAAACTTGAAACCATTGACAAAACTAAAGGAGTCAGGTCTGTACTTAGTACAATAAAGACACCAGTAGTTTTACTAATAGCCATAATTCTTATTATTCGTCTTGACATATTTTCATAGATTCTTGATAACAGTGTATGGTCAGACTGTCCTTCATCAATTAAGACTTATGTCATACATCATATAGAAAATCACACGAGATAACACACAGAAGATTTATAGCTTATTATATGCTCAGAAATCAAAGCAGAATTTGCCGACCAGTACATCATAAAATGAAGCTGTCTAGATCTAAAGTTTTCAAGCAAATTATAACGTGTGAAGAGAGGTGTATACTAAAATAAAGATAAGTAAAGGCCTGGTTTAAGAGATGTAGAATTGATGTAACTTACGAGAATCTACTAACACATCTAACTCAAGACTTTTACCTACAATTATTAAGCCGATTCCTCTAATTTACTATCATTTCCCAGTTGATAAAGACTTAACCGTTATTGGAGGCGATTCCCCGTAGGTAACAAGCAAATGAATGCCATACGCCTAACCCTCCCCTTCTTTTTTTTTTTAAAATAAGCATAAACAACTAATAAACAAGAACAGCTAATTATTACAAAAAATAACTCTATGGAAGACTAATCCTCTGGATTTCTCATTCCATTTAGTTGCACCAATTTCTCGAATCGAGCTCTGTCGAACGCTTTGGTGTATAAGTCTGCTAAATTGTCCACGGATGGAACCTTAGCTAACTTTATCAGATTCTTCTCAGCACAGTCTCTAATAAAGTGATGTCAAATATCAATGTGTTTAGTTTTACTGTGCTTGACCGGATTATTGGTTATAGAGATCGTTGTTTCATTATCAATCATCATAGGAGTATTTGTTATACTCAACCCATAATCAAGCAGTTGCTGTTGTATCCACAGAACTTGAGAACAACAGCTGTCAGCTGCAACATACTCAGCTTCACATGTAGAAATGGCGACTGAGGTTTGCTTCTTGCACTGCCAAGAGACCAGTCTACCTCCTAGGGATTGACATCCACTGGTTGTAGACTTTCTATTCTGATTGCATCCTCCGTAATCAGAATCAGTGTAAGCCACAAAATCTAAGTCTCCATCAGTCGGATACCAAAGTCCCAGCTTTGGTTTCCCTTTGAGGTAACGAAGAATTCGTTTTACAGCTTGCATGTGAGACTCTTTAGGAGTGGCTTGATATCTTGCGCAGACACATACTGCAAACATTATATTAGGCCTTGATGCTGTTAGATACATTAGTGATCCAATCATGGCCCTATAAAGAGTAGGATCCACGTCTCTATCACTCGATGTATCTGGACCAATACCATGAGCTTCAGGAATAGGAGTATGAAAAATTCTAGATTCTTCCATCTTAAATCGTTCTAGAAGCTCATTAGTATACTTAGTCTGATGAATGAAATATCCATCTTTCTTTTGATCGACTTGCAATCTTAAGAAAAATGTCAATTCACCCATTGCTGACATCTCAAACTTGTTCTTCACAACTTGTTCAAATTCACTACACATCTTTTCGTCAGATGACCCAAAGATGATATTGTCAACATATACTTGAACAAGTAGAAAGAATCTCTTTTTCCATTTGACGAAGAGTGTACTATCTATTCTTCCTCTTGTAAAACCATTCTCAAGAAGATAAGTAGACAATGTTTCATTCCACGCTCTCGGAGCTTGATGTAGTCCATATAGAGCCTTATCAAGACGATATACTCTATTTGGATACTTTGGATCAGTAAATCCCGGTGGTTGAGAAACATACACCGTTTCTTTGACTTTGCCATACAAGAAGGCACTCTTAACATCCAGCTGAAATACTTTCATTTTCTTTGAGGCTGCAAATGCTAAGAATAACCTAATTGCTTCAAGCCTAGCCACAGGTGCAAACACTTCATTGTAATCAATCCCCTCTTGTTGATTGAAACCTTGGACAACTAGACGAGCTTTATTGCGAATCACGATTCCCCGATCGTCTTTCTTGCACTTAAATACCCATCTAGTTCCAATTGGATATTCTCCAACGGGTAAGTCAACCAACTCCCAAACTTGCAATTTTGTGAACTGAGACAATTCTTCCTGCATTGCCTCGACCCACGAATTTTCCTTCAAAGCTATCTGAACATTCTTAGGTTCAATTTGTGAGATAAAGCATGAATATAGACATAGATTTGAAATCCCTGTCTCGTTCAATTCAGCATACAAGCTTGAATGAGTGGATGTACTAGCTTTAGTTTGATTCCGAGTCAGAATAGGAGAATTTGGATCACCGATGATATTATCAATCGGATGATTCTTATTCAATCTTGTTGAAGTAACAGGTTCGACTGGAATATCATCCTGTAAGTTAGCACCAATTTCCTCCAAAGGTGGTATACCATCATTAGTAGTTGATATCCTTAATTGTCTCAGAGGAGTGAGAATATCATCCACAATCCTTTGAGAAGCAATTTCAGGATCTTCACACTCTTGAGGTATATCATCTTGAGGTTGTTGTGACTCAATAGGAGAGACCACATCAGTATCGACAATAGTCCTAACATCAGACGTTTGAGCGTTCGATGTTGGAGAAGGAGTAGGATCCTCATCTCCCGACAATAAATGCTCAGGAATATCTGAATTACTGACATAGTCACTGAGAGGAACTTTGAATGACTTAAAGAGATCTGAGTAGTCAAATTGCCAATCCAATCCCTTATGCGAGTCATGTGTATAGCTCGTAACTTCAATGTTATAAACTATTTCAACACGTCCCGAAGTTTTATTGAAGACCCGTTTGTTTGGTGAGTTAGGCACATAACCTAGGAAGTATCCTTCGTCAGCTTTCTCACCAAATTTAGGTTGATGACTTGTCTTCAACAACGTACATGAAACTCCAAAGGGTTCAAACCCTTTTAAGTTCGGTTTCTTATTCTTCAAAAGCTCATAACATGTCTTGTTCTGCTTTTAACCGTAAGAACCCGATTGAGAACATGACATGCTGTATTCACTGCTTCTGCACAAAATATGACCGGAAGCCTTGAATCTGCAAGCATTGTTCTTGCTGCTTCAATTAGAGTTCTATTCTTCCTTTCAGCAACACCATTTTGTTGAGGTTCATATGGTGCACTGAATTGATGTTGTATGCCTTTGCTTAAGCAATATACATTCAACGTAGAATTCTTGAACTCAGTCCCATTGTTACTACGAATTCTCTTAACTCTTTTTCTATAGATATTCTCTATTAAATCTAGAAACTCCATAAGAATGCCCGGAGTTTCATCCTTAGATCCCAAAAAGAATACCCAAGAGAATCTAGAGAAATCGTCTGTGACAACCAGACTGTACCATTTGCCACCTATGCTTCTCTTGCTTATTGGGCCAAAGAGATCCATATGTAGCAACTCAAAAGGCGAGGAAATAGAGTTCACAGTTTTAGACTTGTGTGGTTTCTTATGCTGTTTTCCTTTCAAGCAGGATATACACTTGTCTTCAAATGCAAAACTCTTCGGTGGTACACCCAGAACTAACTCATGTTTTGTTATGTAGTTCATTTTACGAAAATTCAGGTGTGCCATTTTCCTATGCCATAGGAGAGAGTCTGATTCTGAAGCCTTAGATAACAGACAAGTAGACTCCATTGAAGTAATAGGAGCATTCATGTTGATAGCATAAATGTCCTTCTTCCTTGGAGCTTTCATCAGTATCCATTTTTCGGGAATGATAAAACCCGGCTTCAGGATCAATGCCTCTTTCTCAGTGAAGAGAACAGGACCACTAATCATCTACAAACTGTAGCTCTTTAAAGTAACCATCCTTTCCATTAGGAGCTTTGGTCACCTTTGAAGGAGCATCAGCTTACTGATGATTAGTGGTCCTGGGTCTATGAGTTGACTGATTTCCAACCCTCCCCGATACATAACCCTGAGATTTTTGCCTTTGGTTACAACTATTGTAGGACCCTTGGTTAACTCCTTGTGTGCGAGACGTAGAACCATTCTCATTATGACTTTGGTTGCTTAAAGTAGAACCAATTTCATAACGACTATGGTTCCTAATGGGAGTCATAAACCTCGACGGCACTTGATCTTTAAAGTGTTCAGGCCGTTTAGGTTTGGGTGGCGAGACACTGTGAGAAGCATCTCTTTTAAGAGCATTTACAGGTTTAATACCAATTCCCGGTCTGGTACCTAACCTGTCTGTACTCGAACTAGAGATGTTTTGAGGCTTATCACTGTTCTCGCGCTTAGGAGTAGCTTCCGTCTTCTTATTGGGACAACAAGAAGATACGTGTCCTTTTTGATGACACTTGAAGCATGACATCTGCTTTCGTGACTTAGCAGTCTTAGCACTCTCTTTCTTTGTCTGATTAGAAGACACTGAAGGTATATCCTTCTGTTTCTTAATTACCTCATCATTTACATTAGTACTACCAATCATTTAACTTGATACAAACTGCACTTTTGTGAATGATTTGACTGTACTCTTGTCTAATGATGGGTCATTAATAGTATCCTTCTGAGTCTCAGATGCGTCAGACTATTGAATTTCCAAATCCTCAGTCTCAGGATTCGCATATGTCATCTCTAAGTCAATGGAAGTAGTAGCAGTGTAATTGGCATTAAAAGGCGGAGGAACCTCAGAGTAACCTAGGCCAGTTACATCCTTTACACTACGTTGTGAGCTAATGATTCTATCTAAGGTCAAAGAAGATGTCCTATAACCTTCAAGTTTTCTATTTAGCTCTACTAACTTCATGTTTGACTCTGAGAGTTTTTTTTATCCTTAATAGCAATATTTCTATTTAGCTCATTAAGGTTTAGATATAACCCGTCTATCTTAATACATTGTTCATTAATTATGTCAGTTAGACTAGTATTATCTAAGGCATCGCTCTTAATCTTTTCAGTTAATGCTAACTTATCCTCACCTAACCTACGAACATCACTTTTAGCTAAGTCTAGTTCAGATGTTAAGGTTTTGTTAGATTCAGCAAATACACTAACCTGAGTTTGTAAATCAGTAACCAAATAACAAACATCAGCAAGAGTAAGAAGATCAAGACATACCTTTTTCTTTTCTGTCTGAACATCAGCCATGTATGCAACGAAGTCATCGGGACTCATCTCTTCGGTTGAATTGATGTAGAGCACATCTTCATCGCTCCCCTTGACTTCTATGTGTGGCACATTAGCTTGAGGTTCCTCAGCAATTGGCATGTATGATGTAGATTCAGTTGGTTTCTCTTGAGCGTCTATCTCAGCCATGAGGGCTTGCTCAGGCTGAGTGGACCAATCATAGGAACCATCTACTTGCTGAACTACTAAGACTTTGGAAGTCAAAGTACTTCCCGAGTCTTGTTTTGCAGCGCCAGTATCAACCTTCAGTCGTTGACATTCCCTGGCAAAGTGTCCGTAACCTTGACAGTTATAACACTTTACCTTGGATTTGTCGAATCCAGGTCGGTTTCCAACAACTCTTCTACCCGTACGATTTAGGAAATTCTTAACCCTCCTCGACACCATCGCAAGCTGCCACTGAAGATCCATTTCCTCTAAGTCATCCAGGTCTACTTGATCATAATCCTCATCAAATTGTGCAGGATCATTTATCTTCCCTTGAATGTAGTTTTCATAGGAAGCAACGAACGATGCCAACACTGAGAGTTGCTGTTCAGCTGACTTCACACTCATCGGCATCTTATGATGCCCTTGAGTGGACTTATCAGATGTAGTGTTCCTACTTCGTTTTTCACCGCCATCCGAAGCTATGAAGCTCATATCCTCGGTCAACATTTCTCCGAGTTCATCAATTTCACCAGCAAACAATGCAGTGGTCGAATTGGATGAAGAATTAGAGATACTGGTCTTTCCATGGTATAGACCAGGATTCTGTAGATGATCAGAATCTGTATCTCTCGTCTTTTTAGAGAAAACATAACCCCTTAGCTTGTCAATTGCCTGCTCAAGGGTCATGGTGGCGTATCTCTCATCATTATCCTTAAGCATGATACCATACATTTCCCACTTACAAGGCAAACCCTCAATGAATTTGTCGGTTTTCTCCTTGTCATTGTAGAAAATTTCATGATCGTCAAGTTCACTTAATAAATGATAAAATCGGGTAGTGTAGGCTTCAAGGTCCTCTTCTCTAAAAGCTTTAAATACCATAAACTGTTTTTTCAGAAGATTACACTTACCTACCTTCACCTGAGGGCTTCCCTCATACCTTTTCTCTAGAGCATTCCAGAGCTCTTTAGTTGTGTGAAAGGACTTCAATTGGTGATTGATTTCCTTGGGAAACCTCATTTTTATCGATGAATGTGCCTTATTATCAATAGTGAATTCTTTCTTCTGATTGTCATTCATCCTGTCGTAAGGCACAATCACAGTTGCATTTCCTACCTCAGCTGTAGGTGCAACATATCCGTTCTTTATGCACAGCCAGATGGTGATGTCGTGGAATCTACAGTAACTTTCGAATCTGTCTTTCCACCCATAATAGTCTTCAAGTCTAAGTAGTTTTGGTGGAACATTAGATTTTCCAACCTCGTGTTCCATTTCAATCATTCAACTCAAATCAGACATTTTTTTAAAGTCAAAAATCAAGTTATCTTGCGAATTCAGTAATTTCAACTCGCAACTAAACTCAATTCGCAAGTAAAGTCAACTCACAAAAAACTCAGCTCGCAGTGGAACTCAGTTCGCAAGGGAACTCGGTTCGCAGCTGAATCTTAACTCGCAGAGAAACTCAGTTCGCAGCTGAATCTCAACTTGCAGAGGAATTCAGTTTGCAGATAAATCTCAACTCGCAGAGGAACTCAGTTCGCAGCTGAATCTCAACTCGCAGAGGAACTCAGTTCGCAGCTGAATCTCAACTCGCAGATAATTCTCAACTCGCAAATAACAGTAACCCTAATCTCAACTCGCAAAACGGCACCTCGAAATCTGGGAACTGAAACTTTTTGGTATTTTTACGAATAAATCAGTAGATTTCGTTCGTAAAACAACCCCAAAGTTGTTATATAACCAAAAACCTTGTAACCACAACGTTTCTAAGCCCGAAAGCTCTGTTACCAATTGTAAGGTCGCTAGATCTTGGTTCGATAACGGATTATCTTTAAGGTATTGAGGTGCGGAATCCCTCAATACTTTAGGTTTATGGCTTATATAACTTTGCTATTAATTAACAAGCTTCGTTTTGATATTAACTTGTGTTAAACAATCAAAACCGAGCCTTAGAAATTAGGTTTCATTTCATTCGTGACTGTTATGAAAAACACCTAATTGATCTGGTCCAAATAGATACCCTTACGCAGAATGCCGACCTGTTTACCAAAGCCTTTTCCCGTGCTCGTTTCGATGAGCTAGTCAACATGATAGGGTTATGTTTCTTTCAAATTCAAAAGTAATGTTTGTAACCTTATTATGTTATGTTCTTATGCTTATTGTTAAAAAAAAAAAAAAAAAAAAAAAAAAAGGTAAGTAAAAATATAGCCACTCTTTGTGCTTACTAGCTTTAAAGAAAAGCAACGTTGCAACATTTGCAAAAGACATTCAGTTATGTCTATAAACAACTAGGGAGATGATAGTACATTAGGAGACACCCCTCAAACGTCAATCTTAAGTTTTATCCTCGATATATCAGTAGGTTTATCTCGTATATGTTATACATGTCCTTACAAACATTTGTCTCATTGCACGATGTATTGGTAGGCATTCTCATACTTTTCTTTGAGCATCTAAGTTATCCTTTAATCTGTGTTTATTCTTTTGTGATGACCAACATACGATGTGTGACAATGTGTCTTAATTCCTATGTATCAGCTTGCCATGCTTTTATTAACCTGAGCTTGTATCTGACAACATTTGGGGATTTATGTTGTCTGTTTCCTTTGTTGTACGTCCGGTACAGACCTGGTCTCAGTAAGTATACTTTCAAAAACCAATCAAACAAAAGTCAAAGCACTTTAAAGTCATAAAATCAAAGACACCTAACACGGTCGCCAAACGGTTTGACCAAGTCTGGTTTTGCTTACACCTGAACCAAGTTTAAGTCGCTTTGCTGTACATAAGTACATACTTGTCACCGCTGGCTTGATTCTTAAAAACGTTGAATTCAAATACTTTCTCTAACCAATCGAAGTCTTGGGCATGTCTTGATACTAGGAGTATATCTGTGTAGGATTCACATAGACATACTCACTCTCACAATAACTGCTAAAGCTTGAAGTTGAGTGTGTTACATGTTTAAGTGGACAAACAATACCGATAATCGTCTTGTTACAGATTGCTTCTCAGGCTTGTTAACTTTGCTTGATAAATTTAAATTTGGACAACTATACTGATAATCGAATTAAAATTTGACATTGTCTTGCGAGTCTGTCTTTCTAATATGATCCCTAAATAGACACCTCTCAAAACGTTCTTTTATGTTATTTTATTATTATATATTTGTTTATGTTCAATTTCTTTTCTAAGTGTCACAAATAAAATTTAAAATGTAACCCTTGATTGACTTCTGCGACACAAGGCTTGTGTCGCATATTTGTGTTGACCATCTAGCGACACAAGACTTGTGTCGCACCCTTGTGTCGCTCATTGTGTCACGGGTATAAATACCCTCGTGTCGCTGTAATTAGTATCTAATTACCAGCGACACAAAATTCAAATCCCTGCGACACAACTGGATCCTGCGACACAAGTCCGATTCTTCGCTTGTTTCTTGTTCTCCTTACTCTTCCACGTCGATAGGTACAACTTTCGTTCATTATTACTTCGTATTTATGATAACATTTGAATTTATAGTTTCAGTTTTTAGGTTTTCCTATTTTTTGCAAAATTATTTGACTTTAAGTGTTTAAATGTTTGTAAAATCTGTTGAATAATGTTCCTGATATGGCAATGTACCTTCGAGGACCGATTAACCTCAAAAACCCCAAAATTTTTAATTTGAAAAAATCTGGGTTTCATCGTGTTCTTCATTGCGACACAATCTGCGACACAAGCACTGTGTCGCGAGTTCTGTTCAGCTTTATGTCGTTGTCTTTCTGCGACACAATTGTTATGACGCTATCTTATGTCGCTTCTCTGTTGTGCGACATAACCCTTGTGTCGCTTAAAATCATTAAATTGATTTAATTGCAAAACTACGAGTTATGTTATCTTGCGACACAAGGCTTGTGTCGCAGTACATTTTTATTTGAAAAATGTATGTCTTTAAAAACGTGTTTATGTCTAATGGCTTCCAAGTTTATTATCTTTTTACAGATATGGCTCACGTCAATGCGTTCTTCTGGGAACCGAGACATAATGTCACGGCTTTCCTTGATGATGAAAAAGAATCGGCGGCGCCGTACCGCCCGATGATCGCTTTTCTTCGCCGATCCAGAATATATACTGCGATCACAACCACCACCACCATCTATCGGGATCATGTCTCCGAATTCTGGGCTAATGCCAGTGTCAATTCGGATCTCGAGTTCACCCGGATCATCTCTCGGGTTCAAGATCGCGAGATTATTCTTTCTGAGCAGATCATTCGGGATTTCTTTCAGTTTGCTGATGACTCTGACATGCCGGTGGCTTATGCACATGTTTTTATTGCCTAGGGTATGGCTCGTCTTGGCTATCCGACTATCCCTCGTGATCAATATCGCAAGGCCTATCTCACTAAGGTCTGGCGGTACTTGATGCACGTTATGATTGTCTGCCTCTCTGGGAGGAAGGCAGGTTTCGATGGCATGAGCCTGTCTACAGCATTTGCGATGCTTGCTTTGGTCTACAACAAGCCCTATAACTTCTCGGGTTATATCTTTCGAATTTTGGTAGACATCGCACAGGCAGGGGAAGGACAATGGGCTTTGTACCCACGTTTTGTCCAATTGTTGATAAATCATTTGCTCCCGGTATTACCGGTGGACCCGCAGCACCAATTTCGCCCAACACCGATGAATACCCGAATCTTCGTGATTTCCGGTCAGTATGCTCGGGGCGCACCGGTCCAGCCTTATGTGCCACTTTTTGGCCATATTGTTAATGAGGCCTACGTACCTCCGGAGGGTGACGAATTTGATGATCCGGCTCCTATTCATATGCCACTTTCACCTCCGCCACAGGCACCGGTTCAAGAACCGCCTCTCCAAGCCCCTCTCCAGCAACCAACACCTCCTCAACAACAACAACACGCTATCAATCCCGATCCTCAATTTGATGATATCATGAGGGATATTGATGAGATATGCCCCTCTCCTCCTCGGTCGACGGGCAAAAGGCCTCGTGAGGACGTGGCTTATTTTGTTTCTGAGGACCTGCCCACTACTGTCGTCCTCGTACTTCTTCAACTGCAGGGCCTTCAGCGTTGCAGACTCCAGTGCAACCTCATCCGGAGATTCTCAAGCAACTTTTGGAACGGATCCAGGCAATGCAGAAGACTGTGGATGACCAAGCTTCTATCATTCAGTCTCAAGCTGCACTAATAGAGACTCAAATTTCCAGGATTTCTGATTTAGAGGTTAAGTTTAGGGAATTTGAGACCCGGTCACTTGGTCCGGGGGAGTCTGTTCCCTCTGGACCATCAATAGAACCAAGTGGACCGGGGTCTGAGTCTGTAAACAAAGATGTACTTATTGAACATAGTAATGAAATGCCTACTTTAGAGTACTTCCCTGTGGACCACACTCCAGGCCAGCCGAGACCATTGGATGTTGATTACTCATGTGCAGACCTCTCATTTATACAACGCATGATAAATGAAGTCAATTCTGATGATGAGAATGAAAATTTTGAGGAAACTGATGATGTTGATGTGGAAGAGGAAGGGTTGAGTGAAAATGAGGTATATGATGATGCTCCTACTATTGAAACTGACTCTTCTGAAGATGAAACTGAAGAAGCATCTGAGGCATCTGCTGAAGGAACGTCAGAGACTCAGGCTCCAGAAAATGAAACTATTGAAACAAGAGCTGAGAGAATTACTAAATGGTGGCCTCCTGGTAAGACTGGAATTCAGGTACCCGTAACTTGTAAATCATACAAGGTTAGTGGGGCATATACGGGGTTGATAAAGAGTTGGAAGGTATCCAATGGTGTATTCATGATCAACAGACTAGATGGTGTCCAGTATTTCAAAAGATCATTCACCAAGCTGAGCACACTGCCAAAAGGAGAAGTTTGTCTTGCTCAGCTCTCTTTGATTAATCCGTCTACAAATGACCGCGCAAATTTTATCCAAACCACTCTACAGTGAGAGATACGTACAAAGAAATATAACTTCATCAAACCTACTTTGGGAACTAGGTATATCTAGAAGAAAAGGATAGACCCAGTGACCAAACAGCCGATATGCATAATGCGTTATCCTCCGGCTGATTGTTTGAAGATTATTCCTCTCGAAATGGTTCCCATTGATTTTTTGAGAAGATTTCATTACTGGGAACTTGATGCTCACACCGGTGAAGCGGTTTTGGTTTTTGTTCCTGATACAGAGCAACCAGAGAGGAACTCGCTGTACGGTTTGAAGAAAGCTCAGTTTAGAGTTATCTCTGTGACACAAGGCTTGTGTTGCATAAGTCGGCCAGTTTGTTTAGTATAAATACCCAAATTATACAGATTTAGGGTAAGACTTTTCATACACTTATTCTCTGCAATTTTAGCTGCTGTAATCCTTTTTAGAGAGAGAAATATAAAGTTTTATTATTGCATTGTTCTACATTGTTTAAGCTTTATATTCTTGTGATTATCTCCACCCTACGATTTGATTAAAAGATCGACATCGGGATCGACATGTTAAATCAGAATATTGCAAGTAGGGATAAGGAGCTCTCAGAGTCCAAGATGAAGTTAGTTGAGCTAAACCGTAAGCTTGAAGGTTATAGGACATCTTCTTTGACTGGTTTGGGTTATACTGATGTACCCCCACCTTTTAACTCAAATTACACTACTACTTCGGTTGACTTAGAGATGACTGATGTGAATCCTAACCCTGAGGCATTGGTAACTAACAAGTCGGAAACTCAGAAGGATGTTGTTAAAGACCTATCATCTGACATTAGTAAGAACAAATCATTCCCTAAAGTACATTTCCTCTCGAGTGGAATGATAGTTGATACTGATGTAAATGATGAGGTGATTAGGGAACAAAAAGATTCACTTTTGGTGGTTTCGGATCAGACTAAGAAAGAGAGTGCTAAAGTGGTTAAGTCACGCAAGCAGATGTCTTGCTTCAAGTGTCACCAAAAAGGGCACGTGTCTTCTTGCTGTCCTAAGAAGAAGTTGGAAGCACCACATAAGCAAGTGAATAACGATAAGACATCGAATATCTCTAGTGTGAATATAGACAGGTTAGGTACCAAACCAGGTATTGGTATTAAACCTGTAAATACTCTTAAAAGAGATGACTCACACTGTGTCTCTCCACCTAAACCTAAACGGCCTGAACACTTTGTTAAAGATCAATTACCGTCAAGGTTTATGACTCCTAGTAGAAACCATGGTCATTATGAAAATGGTTCTACTTCACGAAACCATAGTCATTATGAGAATTGTTGGGACATGTTATTGTGAGAATAGATCTAGCTTGTAATAGGAGTAGTGTATTTATTGTCAAATTTGTATAATTGGTTTAGACTTGTAAATATATGATATTAACTTGTTATTATTATTTGTTAAATGTTATTAGACAAGTATTGAATTCAAGTTAAAGTCAAAGGTGCAAAATGAGAAGTCAACTCGCAGGTGAGTTGAGATCTCACCTCGCAGCCTGATCTGGATTCGCAAGACTTACTCCTGCGAGCTGAGATCTGGGCTCGCAGCTATCTGGACTCGCAAGGCCCATGGGCTGCGAGTTGAGTCAACTCGCAAAGCCCATGGCCTGCGAGTTGAACCAGATATATATATTTTATTGCTGCTCATTTATGGATATCCGTGCCATTATTACACACAGCAAATATTTAATTATTCTCCTCGTTTTTCGTGCAGATATAAAGGCTATTATTATATAGGCTCGGTTTTGAGTGTTTAACCTAGTTAATATCAAAACGAAGCTTGTTAATTAATAGCAAAGTTATATAAGCCTAAGCATAAAGTATTGAGGGATTCCGCACCTCAATACCTTAAAGATAATCCGTTATCGAACCAAGATCTAACGACCTTACAAGAATGGCTCTACTTCTCGTACACATGGGATTAACTACGGGTATAACTATAATCGTAACCAAAGACAAAAATCCCAAGGTTATGTGTCAGGGAGGGTTGGAAATAATTCATCTCATAGACCCAAGACCACTGATCATCAACAAGCTCATACTACTTCAAAAGTGACCAAAGCTCCTAATGGGAAGGATGGTTACTTTAAAGAGTTATAGTTTGTAGATGATAAGGGACAAACCAAGACCGTAATGACTTGGGTCCCTCTTGAGAACTAATCGTGTACAACTTGTTTGTGTAGAAGGAGACTGTGAACAACGACAATTGGTGGTATGTTGACAGTGGATGTTCTAGGCACATGATAGGAACCCGAAGTCTTCTAACAGACTTCAAGGGAGGTTTGAGACAGGGAGTGCACTTTGCTGGTAATAAAGGAGGAGTAATTACTGGGAAAGGAAAAGTGTCAAATGGAACTTTAACTCTAGAGGATGTGAGTTATGTTGAAGAACTAACGCAAAACCTAGTGAGTGTTTCCCAAGTCTGTGATAAAGGTCACCCTGTTCTCTTCAATGAGAAAGAGGCCTTGATCCTGAAGCCGGGTTTTATTATTCCCGAAAAATGGATACTGATGAAAGCTCCAAGGAAGAAGGACATTTATGCTATCAACATGAATACTCCTATTACTTCAATGGAATCTACATGTCTCTTATCCAAGGCTTCAGAGTCAGACTCACTCCTATGGCATAGGAAAATGGCACACGTAAACTTTCGAAAAATGAACTATATAACCAAAAATGGGTTAGTTCTGGGTGTACCACATAAGAGTTTTGCATTTGAAGACAAGTGTGTACCTTGCATGAAAGGAAAGCAGCATAAAAAACCACAAAAATCTAAAACTGTAAATTCTATTTCCTCGCCTTTTGAGTTGCTACATATGGATCTCTTTGGCCCCATAAGCAAGAGAACCATAGGTGGCAAATGGTATTGTTTGGTTGTCACAGATGATTATTCTAGATTCTCTTGGGTGTTCTTTTTGGGATCTAAGGATGAAACTTTTGGTATTCTTATGGAGTTTTTAGATCTAATAGAGAATATCTATAGAAAAAGAGTTAAGAGAATTCGTAGTGACAACGGAACAGAGTTCAAGAATTCAACGTTCCATATCTATTGCTTAAGCAAAGGGATACAACATCAATTTAGCGCACCTTATGAACCTCAAAGAATGGTGTTGCTGAAAGGAAGAACAGAACGTTGATTGAAGGGGCTAGAACAATGCTTGCAGATTCAAAGCTTCCGGTCATCTTTTGGGCAGAAGCAGTGAATACTGCATGTCATGTTCTCAATAGGGTTCTTACAGTTGAAAAGCTGAACAAGACTTGTTATGAGCTTTTAAACAATAAGAAACCTAACTTAAAAGGGTTTGAACCCTTTGGAGTTTCATGCACGTTGTTGAAGACCAACCATCAACCAAAATTTGGTGAGAAGGCTGACGAAGGATATTTCCTAGGTTATGTGCCTAACTCACCAAACAAACGTGTCTTCAATAAGGCTACGGGACGTGTGGAGATAGTTTATAACATTGAAGTTACGAGCTACACACATGACTTGCATAAGAGGTTAGATTGGCAATTTGATTATTCAGATCTCTTCAAGTCATTTAAAAAGTCCCTATCAGTGACTATGTCAGTAATTCAGAGATACCTGAACATTTATTGTCTGGAGATGAAGATCTTACTCCTTCTCCAACATCGAGTGTTCAAACGTCTGGAATTAGGACTATGGTTGATTCTGATGAAGTTTCAACTATTGAGTCACAACAACCTCCAGTTGATATATCTCAAGAGAATGTAGATTCCGAAATTGTTGAGGATGATATCCTTACTCCTCTGAGACAATTAAGGATATCTACTTCTAATGAGGTTATACCACCATTGGAGGAAATTGATACTAACTTAGGAGATGATATACAAGTTCAACCTGTATCCTCAACGAGATTAAATAGGAATCATCTGATTGATAATATCATCGGTGATCCAAAGCTAGATGGGTATTTAAGTGCAAGAAGGATGATCGGGGAATCGTGACTCGCAATAAAGCTCGTCTAGTTGTTCAAGGTTTCAATCAACAAGAGGGGATTGATTACAATGAGGTATTTGCACCTGTGGCTAGGCTTGAAGCAATTAGGTTATTCTTAGCATTTGCAGCTTCAAAGAAAATGAAAGTTTTTCAGCTGGATGTTAAGAGTGCCTTTTTGTATGGCAAAGTCAAGGAGACCGTGTTTGTTTCTCAACCACCGGGATTTACTGATCCAAAGTACCCAGATAGAGTATATCGTCTTGATAAGGCTCTATATGGATTACATCAAGCACCGAGAGCGTGGTATGAAACACTATCTACTTATCTTCTTGAGAATGGTTTTACAAGAGGAAGAATAGATAGTACACTCTTTGTCAAATGGAAAAAGAGAGACTTTCTACTTGTTCAAGTATATGTTGACGATATCATCTTTGGGTCATCAGACGAAAAGATGTGTAGTGAATTTGAACAAGTCATGAAGAACAAGTTTGAGATGTCCGCTATGGGAGAACTGACATTTTTCTTAGGGTTGCAAGTTGATCAAAAGAAAGATGGGTATTTCATTCATCAAACTAAGTATACATATGAACTACTTGAACGATTCAAAATGGATGAAACTAGAATTTATCACACTCCCATTCCAGAAGCTCATGGAATTGGTCCTGATACATCGAGTGATAAAGACGTGGATCCTACTCTTTATAGGGCCATGATTGGATCACTAATGTATCTTACTGCATCGAGGCCTGATATAATGTTCGCAGTATGTGTCTGCGCAAGATATCAGGCTACTCCTAAAGAGTCCATATGCAAGCCATTAAACGAATCTTACGTTACCTCAAAGGGAAGCCTAAGCTGGGACTTTGGTATCCAACTGATGGAGACTTAGATTTTGTGGCTTACACTGATTCTGATTATGGAGGATGCAATCAGAATAGAAAGTCTACAACAGGTGGATGTCAATTCTTAGGAGGTAGACTAGTGTCTTGGCACTGCAAGAAGCAAACCTCAGTCGCCATTTCTACATGTGAAGCTGAGTATGTTGCTGCTGGCAGCTATTGTTCCCAAGTTCTGTGGATACAACAGCAACTACGGGATTATGGGTTGAGTATAACAAATACTCCTATGATGATTGATAATGAATCAACGATCTCTATTCCCAATAATCCGGTCAAGCATAGTAAAACTAAGCACATTGATATTCGACATCACTTTATTAGAGACTGTGCTGAGAAGAACCTGATAAAGTTAGCTAAGGTTCCATCCGTGGATAATTTAGCAGACTTATACACCAAAGCATTCGACAGAGCTCGATTTGAGAAATTGGTGCAATTGAATGGAATGAGAAATCCAGAGTGATTAGTCTTCCATAGGGTTCTTATGTCGTGTAGGCGTATAGCATTCATTTGCTTGTTACCTAAGGGGAATCGCCTCCGATAAAAGGGTTAAGTGTTTATCTGCTGGAAATGATAGTACATTAGAAGAATCAGCTTAATAATAATAAGTACAAGTTCTAAGTTAGATGTGTTAGTAGATTCCAGTAAGTTACATCAACTTTACATCTTTTCAACCAGGACTATACTTATCTTTATTTTAGTATACACCTTTCTCGACACATTATAATTTGCCTGAAAAATTCTAAATCTAGACAGCTTCATTATATGATGTACTGGTAGGCAAATTCTGCTTTGATTTCTGAGCATATAATAAGCTATAATACTTCTGTGTGCTATCTAATGTGATCTATTTTATGATGTATGACAAAAGTCTTAATTGTTGAATGATAGTTTAACCATACACTGTTATCTATGATCTTTGAATATATGCCAAGACAAATAATAAGAATTATGGCTATTAGTAAAACTACTGGTGACTTTGTTGTACTAAGTACAGATCTGACTCCTTTAGTTTTGCCAATGGCTTCAAACTTGTTTTGTCTATACTAAGGGATCTTCTGTTGTACTAAGTACAGATCTAGAACCACTAGTATCTTCAAAACAACTTTGATGTTTGTCAAATTTTTAAAATTCACTCAAGGGTATGTTATATGCTTCGAAAAGAACATCATTTAGTAATCTCTACCTTGAATGTGAAAGATACAGTGTTATGTGTTCTACTTGAATTCTCAGTATGTCGTATTTTGAATCACATTAGGTAATATACATACCAACAATAAAAGTTTGCTTGGAAATCAGTGTAGACTTTGTTTATATGGATTATAATACCGATAATCGTCTTGAACTGTCTGTGATAATTAATCGCTTCATTTTGATAAATATGTTACATTCTGTGGAGATAGGTAACCAAGTTATACTTTTATAAATATAAGTTGATCAATGGCTAAGTTGTGAGTTTTTTTTCTGTAAGTTATTGTGAATTTCATAAGGTATGCATACTAACAATCTTCTTAGACTTTTTACTCAACATTTGGTTCAGCTGTTTCTTTCTAATATGATCCCACAAGTCGATAAAATCTTAACGCCCTCTATTAGGATGTATTTCTTTTATTTTATTTTATTTTATTTTATTTTTCGTCTATGTGTTTCATTAATACAAGGGTACTTGATACCAATGTTTATTACGAATCATTGTCGTTTTATTTATTTTATGCTTTTATGGGAATTTTTATTTTTATTTTATGTTTTTTCATTTGTATTATTGTTTGGTTACATCACAAGTGAAAAATGTTGATACATCTTAGTGTGTCTGTCAGTTGGTCGAGTCTGTAATGTATTAGTAAATGTAATTGACTTAGTTAGAATTTACATTTTCTGTGTTATGCGACACAAGGACTGTGTCGCATTAGTTGTAGTTGCGACACAAGGATTATGTCGCAATTTTGATCTCTGCGACACAAGGCTTGTGTCGCATAAGTCGGTCAGTTTGTTTAGTATAAATACCCAAATTATAGTGATTTAGGGTAAGACTTTTCACACACTTATTCTCTGCAATTTTAGCTGCTGTAATCCTTTTTAGAGAGAGAAATATAAAGTTTTATTATTGCATTGTTCTACATTGTTTAAGCTTTATATTCTTGTGATTATCTCCACCCTACGATTTGATTAAAAGATCGACATTGGGATCTACAATTGGTATCAGAGCCATTAATCTAAGGATTTTGGTGGTATCAAATCGTTTTGGGTACGTTTTGATTCATATTTTGATCGTTTAACGTATATTTTGGTGTTTGATTCTCATTCTAGGAGTTTTGGAGTTGAAAAATTGGAGTTTTTAAGCCTAAAATTCGAAGGTTTTGCGAAGTTTTTCGTTAAAAATTATTAGGTTTCAAAATATTCGTTTTTGAGGTATTTGGGATCTGACAGCGCCGTTTTGCGACACAAGTTGCGACACAATTTAGTGTCGCTATAGGGTTTTAGCGACCTTAATATTTGCGACATCAATCTTTGCGACATAAAGTTGCGACATAGCTTGCGACACAACTCTTGTGTCGCTTACTCTTACCAAAAAAAAAAGGGCGGGAAAATTCTACAATTATCAAAATTTGAATTTGAGCTACCCATTGACTAATTCTAGTTTGAGAAAATTTTCATTTTACTCGGGCGAAATTCGAAAAAATTTGGAGGGAAAATGTACCCGCAACATCCAGTGTATTTGAAGGCTTTGTTCTATAAAGACTTTGCGAGCTGGCAGGAGAAGTTTGAAGAATATATTGAATACATTGATTCAGATTTGTGGACTTTTATTACTGAGAAATATGAGAGACCAACTCTCATTAGTCAAATGTCAGTCGCAGAACAAAAAGCTTTTGACAACGACAAGACAGCACGTGAAGAGATTATCATGTGTGTACCAAAAGATGTGGCACAAGATATTCCACTTTACAAATATAAAGAGACATCTTATGAATTGTGGAAATCACTTGAACAAACCTATGGAGGAAATGATAAACAGCAAATTCAAAAAAATCCAAGCGTTGAATTGCATGATTTGAAAGTTAAAGCTTCAAATCAACAAATTGAAATCGACAGTTACAAGACTGAAATCAATTTACTTCGCAAAGAAAAGGCTGAAGCTCAAAGTGAAATTTTAACCTATCAATGAAAGCTCTCAAGTTTTGAAGCATCTTCCTTGAGGTTGGATCAACTGATTCATTCTCAGAAAAAGGATACGAAATCCAAAGTTGGTATCGGATATACATCATTACCGGTCAATGATGAGTTTGTTGAAATTGTTCATGAAGTAGAAGAATGTGATGTACCAACACAACAGATTAAAAAATCTGATGTCAAGCCTGAAAATCACATCATTACTAATGAGTATATTGTGGCTTCTAAAAAAGGGAAATCTAAATGCGATGCAAGAAGTGATAAGTTGAATAAATGTTCAGACAAAGGAATAAATGAGAAGTTGATAAAGAAGGAAGAAGAGATTCAAGCTTTCCAACTTCAAATACTTAACATGGAAACTGAACGTGAAGAAATGCGTTCAAAAATTGTTGAACTTGAAAAGCGGATTTTAAAAGTTGAGTATCTAACCAAACCTCAACTCTCTCACTCACCTGAACAACAAGTCAAGGTGACTAAGAAGATTAACCCGACTAAATCTTCCAAACCATGTTCAAAAATGGTGTGTGCGAAAAAGATTTCACAGTTTACTAATTATTCTTTACAAAAGAATAAGAAGTATTCTGAGAAATTACAATCAACTAGAGTATTTGATCATCAAAAGGTTGATTGTTGTGATTCCGTAGCCTTTGAATGAATCAAAAGATCGGTTTCAAGATCTCAAAAGCCAACAAATGTATTGAAACCGACACAATCGGAATCTGGTGAAACAAGATCTTTTGTATATTCAAGAAAGCAAATGCTTGCTCTTGCACCATCTCGTCGTATGGTGGTGAAAATGCAAAGAGATTTTGTTCCTTTCTCCCCAAGAATGGTTCTACCAACAATTGTTCCACGAAAAGTTATTAGATATGAAACATGATGTTTCAATTTCAGATGGAACTCAATGTATTTGGATTATATCGATGCAACTTACAAATGGCTTTCGAAAAAGAAGAGTCCTATTGGCAGCATGCTCAAATGGGTTCCTAAAGTTGTTGCTTGAATTAAAGGATCAAGGGAAGCAAAGGTAGAAGAAAAGACATCGATAGATTCTGCTGTTCAAGGGGGGTAATTATTAAATTTGGTGAACAATCAGATTCTTGAGGAAATTGTTTGATAATCCGATTCACTTTAACGAAAGAAATGCTGTGAATAAGAAGTTTGCGTTTCAATTTCAGCGGATTGTCAATGTTTGTGTAACAGATGGAATACACGCTGGCGGTGTATTTCCAACAGGCTGGGTTTGAATGAAGATTTTGTAGACCAACCTGAAGACACGGGGGAGTTTGTTGATACATCTTAGTGTGTCTGTCAGTTGGTCAAGTCTGTAATGTGTTAGTAAATGTAATTGACTTAGTTAAAATTTACATTTTCTGTGTTATGCGACACAAGGACTGTGTCGCATTAGTTGTAGTTGCGACACAAGGATTATGTCGCAATTTTGATCTCTGCAACACAAGGCTTGTGTCGCATAAGTCGGCTAGTTTGTTTAGTATAAATACACAAATTATAGTGATTTAGGGTAAGAATTTTCACACACTTATTCTCTGCAATTTTAGCTGCTGTAATCCTTTTTAAAGAGAGAAATATAAAGTTTTATTATTGCATTGTTCTACATTGTTTAAGCTTTATATTCTTGTGATTATCTCCACCCTACGATTTGATTAAAAGATCGACATTGGGATCTACAAAAGATAATCATATTTTAGACTTGTATGTAATGTGTGCGCTATTCTAAGAGAAAAACAAGTGAAAAATACTATTTTTTAGACTTGTTTATATTAAGGAATTAAAGTTATACTAAGTTAACATATATGGTCTCTGGTCAAACCCTGCGAATTGACTTTGAACTGCGAGTCGAGTATAGCCTGCGAATTGACAGAGCTTGCGAGTTGAACCTGCGAGTTGAGTTCCTCTGCGAGCCGAGTCAACAGGTATAAAAGGCTGCGAGTTCACAAGTCAAAAACGCACATTGCGAGTTGAACTTACTGCGAATTGACCACTTGCGAGCCGAGACCATATTTCATTTTATATTTCGAGATGTTGGACCTTTGACTCCATAAATCATATCCATCTTTTCATTTCGAACATTTTAAGGTATGAATCAAGGACTTTAACCGAGTAATTAACTCGAAATCGACATTTTAATAAAATGAGGGTTTTGGTTTTTTAAAAAATCACTAAAATAATGCTTAAACTAACAAGAAACCTTAGGGTTTATGTTAATCGGAGTATTTTGAACATAATGTCATAACCTGATTGCCTTAAAACTCATTAATTTTTGGATTTTAATCTGACGTCATCATGGCTGTTCATCTTGCGAGTTGAGTTCAAACTCAACTCGCAGACCTCACCTGCGAGATGACTTGCATGTTGACTTGCGAGTCAAACCTGCGAGTGGACTTGCGAGTCGAACATGCGAGTTGACTTGCGAGTCAAACCTACGAGTGGACTTGCGAGTCAAACCTGCGAGTTGACTTGCGAGTCAAACCTGCGAGTTGACTTGCGAGTCAAACCTGCGAGTTGACTTGTCTGCGTGTTGACTTGTTGACTTGTTGACTTGTTGACTAGTTCTGCGAGTTTAGCTATTTTATTTTAAGAACTCTAGATTAATTATTAAATTAAGAGTTATAAATTACTATGCTATATGATTAGTCGTGTCGACTTAAAGTGAACACGAAAAATCATATACCTTTAATATATAGGACTTATGACTTCTTGTAATAAGTTATATATTTTTAACAGGTTAAATAAAGGGTTAGACTTATTGATTACATATATGATTAACAACTATAATTGTTAATTAAGTCTCACAACTTAATAGTTCAATTATGAGTTGTAGATTATATAAGTTCATCATTATATATTAAACTAATTGTCTGACATTTGTGTGATCTTTATATTACAGATATGGCTAGACAATTCGTTGCTCATCACAACGTGCTAGTGGACTTGGACGTCACTACACAAGGTGCCTCTCGTGTTGCTCGAGTTCTCTCATTTCTAGCTCGTTCGAGGATACAGTATGCTATTACTGAGTCTCCAGCGTTATCACAGGACCTCTTATCCCAATTCTGGGATATTATTCAGTATGATACTGTTGTAAACCCACCTTTGATTCGTACACGAGTGAATGATCGACCCGTTGTTTTCTCTTCCTCTGATCTACGTAACATTTTACGGTTGGGAACCGTTGATCAGGAAGCCGAACCAACAGTGTTTCCCTCAGACTTCATCGAAGGAGCACTTGAACGTATGGGCTACGTCGGAAAGATGCGTGGACGTCAATTCTTAAAGGCGTTGGTCTTCGGAGAATGGCGATTTTTGTGGCATGTTCTTGTCACCATTTTTAGACCGAAGAAGGGAGGTTATGACGAGTTAAGCCCTTCTCTGCTTTCGGCTGTAGTGTCCCTGGTTTACAATAAACCATACAGTTTCACAGATTATATTTTTGGTGAACTTGTTCGCCAGATCACAGGAGGTGCTAGATCTCAATTTTTGATCTATCCACGATTTTGCATGCTGATCATCAGAGCTTCTATCACTGATCTGCCGGTTCTTCAAGCGGATCTTCATGTGGTACTATCGGCTTGCGTGGATATAACGCAATGTTTTTGCATAAGCCGAGACGTTTTGAGATGCAGCCCCAGCTGACTGCGTTATTTGGCTCTCTGATCGATCCTGAGTATGTGGCGCCACCAAATCATGGTTGGCTAGATGTTGATGTGGCTGCAGCTGTGCCTGAGCCACAGGAACTGATTGAGGAGGTCTTAGATCAGGCAAACCAACCAGGGCCACAGATCAATGCAGAAGTTACTGCAGAAGTGGTGCAACAAGTGCTGGCTCAAAATGATGATGCCAATGATCCGATTATGCAGGATGTTGATCAATATGTTGCTGAACCACCACGCATTGATGAACCATCTGGTGATGTTGGGCCATCGGGACGAGATGGAGAAGCTGCTTATGCTTCTGATTCTGATTCAGATGATGATGATGATGATGAGACTGGACCATCTGGGTCTGTCTCCGGGTTCCCAACTGGAATGATTCGTCAGGGATCAAAGTTGATAATGGATCCGGCACTCAAGTTGAAAAGAAAAGCCGTTGACCAAGATCCTGACTTCATTCTTGTTGAAGAAGATGAAGATGAAGAAGAAGAGGCAGAGTCGCTTGTCGCTCGACCTCGCAAGCTATCCAAGCAAACAGCTTCAACCTCTGCAGCCCCTACGCCCTCTGAGGCTGATATGATTGCTGCTTTGGTTCGCCCGTCTTCGCATCCAACCACCAAGTCCAGTAGGGTTGCCACTCGCCTTTTAACGGATGTAGCTACTGAGATAGCTAAGAAAATGGAACCTCCTGCTCCCACCACTACTGATGCTCCTTCAACCTCACCAAAGACTGATTCTGAACGGATTATCCACTTAGAGTCTAGGGTTCGAGAGTTGGAGGCTTCCACCAACATCTTGGCATCTCAACTTCTGTCCCTGTCTGAGAGCGTAACGGAACAAAATAAAGCTTATTCACTGCTCATCAAGACAATAGCAATTTGATAGATGATGTAGCTGACAAGCAACGGCAGATTGACAGACTTGACTATAGAGAGTTACCAGCTTTCTGAAGGACGCGCCATCTCAGGGGGAGATATTTCTCTATAGAGAGTCCTGTAGAGAAGACGAGCTGGCGAAGAAGCGAAGAAATGATGAAGATGATGATCCCTCAGCCTAAAAGGATAGTGAGTTGGCTGGTCCTTCAACGACTGGTCAGCAAGCTAACACTCAGGAGGAGTCTGCAGGAGCAAGCGGAAGTGGAGCTGGTGCTGGTGCTGATACTGGTACTTAGGAGGGTGGTGCGGATGAAGGTGAAGCTTGTATTAATATAGACTGATTGTAATTATTAATACATTGTAACTTTGAATTATTATGTAATACATTAGACTTGAGATTTTGTATTACAAGTTAAATATGTTATTAAATAAGCTTTAAGTTATATCAAATTAAGTTTATGTAAAGTTGTGATCGAAAGTCTTCCGACTTATAGATAGTCGTGTGGCGTGTCCCGATGTAAAATCGGCGGTCAAACTTTTACTATAATCTTTGCATTTTGGACTTGAGAATGTTAAAATTGACAAGTTAATTATGCAACGAGAAATATGATATTAATTAATTGTAAACTATAATGTTTGGTGATCATTATCGTTCACAATACATTAATGTTTAAATTTAATTAATGTTTGATATTATAAGACTTTTGGAATCTTAGATTGATTGTAATGTTATTTTATAATCAGTAAAAGATTTATAAAGTTAATATAATATACGATAAATACACAAAGGAATTAATAAGAAAACTCTTAGATTGATTCAGGGAAATCATTGAAAGAACTTATGATATTAATATATTTGTGTATGTGTCTCTATAGGTCTGGAAATGTTGAACTTATCAGATTCTGAAGGCGATATGCTAAATGAAATAGATGAGGACATTGACTTTGACCTAGAAGAAGGAGAGTTTGTGCCTCCTGAAGACTGGACTTCTAGTATTGATGTTGAGCTAGACGATGGTGTAGATCCTGATGCAAATATCGATGCACACATCGTAAGCCCATCTACAACTAAGGTGAGCATTCAGGAAGAAGATGGAGAAAGAGTTGTTGATTTAGATGAAAATCTAGATGAATCAACTAGTTCTGAATCTGAAGATGAGCTTCCTGAAAGACTCAGAAACAATCCCATGTTTAGACCCTTGAAAAGGAAAAAGCAAAAGGTTGGGATATCTGAGGTGGATGTTACTGGAAAGAAAGTACCAAGGAAAGGAATAATTGGGTGGTACTTTGACTCTGATCTGAAACTTTTTGCTATCAAAAGGTTTGATGGAGTTCAATATTTTGACAAAAAGCTTAAAGTCTTCAGCTCTCTTCCTCGATTTGAAATCCGAGACTTAGCACGCTTAGAATTGATAAATCCCAGCAATGATCCTTACGCAAACTATGCTGAGAGAATCATTCGAACTGAGGATCGATCAATGAAGTTTGAAAAGATAAAGCCAAGAGTCGGAAAGACGATCAAATTAAAGGAACGCAGTCAAAGAACTGGAAGAAGACTGAGGAAAAAGACTTATCCAGCTGTCAAGTGTGTACAGCAGATACCACTTAAGACAATGCCACAGAACATTCTGGGAAATCTGATGAATTGGCATGTGGACTCAGAGACTGGTGAAGCTGTCATGGTTGAAGCTGATGATGAAGTTGAAGGAGGAGAAAGAGTAATTTCGAAAGTCTATGACCATCGACATCTGATGAATCTGTCGGAGAAGGATCTGTTGAAGTTAAACGAAAACAGGATTCTGAGAACAGAAGCATGGGGTGATCTTGCACAAGATTATCAAATGATGGTGAAGACTTGCGTTAAAATGAAGATACATATGGGCAGTAAAATTTACAAGTGAAGACCAAAGACAAAGATGAAGATAACGACGCTAGAGCTATTGTCAAGGGGGAGTCTGTTGGGACATGTTTTGTAACAACAGATCTAGCTTCTAATAGGACTGGTGTAATTATTATCAAATTTGTATATTGGTTTAGACTTGTAAATATATGATATTAATTTGTTATTATTATTTGTTAAATATAATTATACAAGTAACGAATTCGAATTAAAGTCGAAATTGCGAAATGAGAAGTCAACTCGCAAGTCATAAGACTTGCGAGATGAGATCTCAATTCGCAGCAAAATCTCAAGTCGCAGGCTTGGACCTGCGAGATGAGATCTGGGTTCGCAGGTTATTGACTTGCGAGCTGAGATTGTGTGTGCGAGCTGAAGTCAACTCGCAAGGCCCATGGGCTGCGAGTTGAGTCAACTCGCAAGGCCCATGGCCTGCGAGTTGAACTGGATATAAATAAAATAATCACATGCATTTATTTGGCGGGAAATTTTTCTTTCATCTAAAGTTGAATTTAGGCTTACCTTTGTCTAACTTTGGTTTGAGAAATTTTCAATTTTACACAGAAAATTTTTGAGAAATTTTTGGAGGGAAATTCGGTACTATTTAAATTACGATGTCGAATCTAAACAAACTTATAGAGATGGACCATGAAGTTGGGAAATCTACTTCTCCACCAAAACTGCTAAAGGCTGAAGATTATTTTTGGTGGAAAGAGCCCTTTGAATCATTTGCTAAATACAATGATGTTAAGATGTGGATCTGCATAAGTGAAGGATATGATGCACCTACCTATGACTTTAACGGAAAACCAAAGGTATATTCTTATTCAGCCATGAAAGATGAAGATAAACGTATGTGTGAGGCAGAGAATAAAGCGCTATCTGCTCTTACTATGTGCTTGCCTCAAGAGATCAAGCATACATTTCCTAAATACAATACTTCTCAGGAGCTTTGGTTAGCTTTAGAGAAGCGATTTGAAGGAAATGAACAAGGAGAACATAGCAGATTTGCTTACAAAACAGTTTTATGTTTTTAAGCATCTAAACGGCGAGTCATTAGAAGATATTATCACTTAATGACTGAGATGAACAATATAGGACTCAAATTCACTGACATTGTCAAGAATAATAAACTTCTAGAAGCGTTACCTGTTAAATGGGATATCTACTCTTTATTGATTAAAGAGAGCAGTGATTACAAGACACTGACGCTTGAAGAGGTTGTAGGGAAACTGAGAGTATATGACTTGGACATGAAGAAGAAAGAGACGGGATCTGATCAGGTTCAAGATCCCAGTGTTTATCACGGGACCAAGTCTGATTCTACTTCATCTACAAGTAATGGAGTAACAGCTTTCTTTACTGGCAGTGTTTGTTATATTGCTTCATCTGGAGATTCAGGCAAAGATAGGAACCCAACATCTGGAATCACTCAAGGGTTCAAATCAATGTCTATGAGCATGAAGTCAGCTGAGAATCATCTTGCGATGCTTGCATCATTTGTGGCATCTCACGAAAACTTCATTCAGGGAAAGATCACTAATCCTGCGATGCTTACTGAGGACTATGATCAGATTGACCCTGATGATTTGGAAGAGATGGACTTACAATGGCAAATGGCCATGATCGCAAGAAGAACACAAAGGTTCATGAATCGCATTGGTCGGAAGTTTGTAGGAGGAAAAGTTGGTTTTGATAAGACCAAAATCAAGTGCTATAACTGTGATGGTTTCGGGCACTTTGCACGGGAATGTCAAAGACCAATGAGAGAGCAGGCTTCGCACCAGGGAAGACCGGGATACTCGTTTCAAGGAACATCTGGAGGAACTTCAAACTCTGGAAATACTTCAAACTCCAGAGCTTTGGTGGTTCAAAATCAAGAGGGTTCTTATGATTGGAGTACTCAAGTGAAAGAATCTCAGGCATTTATGGCCTCAGTGGACGGGGAAACGTCTGAGAACACGGTTAAGGATGATTCAGAGAACGCTGAAGAGCAGAGGGCTGAGGATGAAGTATCTACTTCAGAGACCAGGATTGTCAAGCTAGAATCAATTGATACAATGAGTACGAGGGATTTCATAGCGTACATGGCAAAATTGGATGCTGAGAAGCATAAGGTATTATTAAATTTAGACTCTGTTGTAAATGCATGTGTATTATGTACTAACTTTGCAGAGCAGTCTGAAAAGTTAATGGAATCATCAAATTCTGTGACTGCTCAGTTAAACTTATTGAAAGAAGAAAACTCAATCTTAAGACATAAAAATACTGAGTTGGTTACTAAATCAAATTATGATGAAAAAGATTTAAAATTTTTAAAAGATACAGTTAATGAACAGAGTCAAATAATTGACTTGGCTCATGAACATGTATCAGATTTAACCAAACAGTGTTCTGAAAAAGAAAAGGAATTAGCAGATGCTAAAGTGAAAATTGTTGAACTTCATCAGAAACTTGAGATGAGACGTTTCTCAATTGACACTCTAGACAATATGCTAAGTGTTCAAAAATCGCCATATGATCATAGTGGAGTGGGATACCGTGAAGTACCCCCACCATTCAATCATAATTATTCTTTCATTAATACACCTGAGCTGTCACAAGAACTGACTCTATTAATCAATCAGCGGTCTCTGAAAAGTTTGGAACAAAGAGAGCTGAGTCTGGTTCTGCTACTGATATCTTAAAATCTGAAACTTCCATGACATCTAAAACCACTCTTATAAAGAAAGTTTCTTTCGAAAATAAGGGTGTGTTGGAAGTAAATCAAGAACCTAAACACAGTATTAAGTTTGTGAAACCTACATCTGAAAATGTTCATGACCGAGGTAAACAAACAGAACACGACTCATCTCCAACTTTACCTAATTTGGACAAACAAAAGTGTCTCAAGGCTCCTAAAAAGGCCTCGGAGAAACTTTCTTGCTTTTTATGTCACCAAAAGGGACATGTAGTAAGTATATGTCCAAACAAAGGTAAAGACATAGCATTAACAAAGGTGAAGAAAGACCAATCACCTGTTGAAGCTAGCACTTCTCAAGCAAAGTTAAATACATCACCTGAGAAGACTAGCGTAAACAAGAACATGGCAAGTGTTTTCCAGGATGAAATTAAAATTAAGGAAAATGCTGAAACATCGAGTAAAACTGGAATAGGTTATCAGAGAACTCCTAGTTTTCAGAGATCTCAACCACGTTTTACTCCAGTGAAGTTTTCGATAAATGATAGTCCTCGGACCACTACTCCTATTAAAGGAAGTTATTCGGGAAAAACCATTCGATCGAAAACTCCACAACGTTTTCAAACACCAAATAAAAGTATTTCTAACAAAAATAGTAATAATCGGAATTCTCAGAATTCAAATTTGAACTATCAATTTAATGTTAGATCTACATCAAACCCAAGGCAAGTAAGTCAGAGACTATTCAAAAGTCTCCGGAACGAAAGCCTAGTGGAAGTTCCTCCCATTCCTCAACTAGTAAGAATTCTAGAGAATCCAAGTCTCTTGAAAAGAGAGATGGATATCTAAAAGAATTCTCATTTGTTGATAAGGATGGCCGACCCAAGACCGTGGTGGCTTGGGTCCCCCTTAATACCTAATGATTTTCATCTTTGGTGCAGGAGCTAATAAGACGCGCTAGGAACTAGTGGTGTGTTGATAGCGGTTGCTCCAGGCACATGACGGGGGAAAGGCAGCTTTTGGTGGATTTTGCACCTAAAAGGGGAGGCATGTAAACTTTGCAGGCACAAAAGGAGGACAAATCACGGGATCAGGCAATGTCACTAATGGGAAAATTATGCTAGAGCAAGTCAATTATGTTGAGGAGCTAAAGCATAATCTCATGAGTGTTTCTCATATTTGTGACAAAGAACACTCTGTTCATATCACAGATAGAGAAGCATTGATCCTGAAACTCGGATTTGTGATACCCGACGAGTGGATTATAATGAGGGCACCAAGAAAAAATGATACTTATGTGATGGAAATGAGTGTCGCAGAACCTTTTACGGCGTCAACATGTTTATTATCCAAAGCTTCGGAGATTGAGTCATAATTATGGCATAAAAGAATGGCACATCTGCATTTTCGGAAGATGAATTTCTTAGTCCTACATGGTTTAGTACAGGGTGTTCCATTGCAGAGTTTCGGGCTAGAAGACAAGTGTGTGCCGTGTCTGAAAGGGAAACGGCATAAGAAGTCTCACAAGTCTAAAACTCATAACTCCATTGCCACACCATTTGAGCTCCTTCACATGGATCTTTTTGGACCGGTGACTGCAAGGAGCATCGGTGGTAAACACTACTGTTTAGTTGTGACCGATGACTACTCTCGATTTTCTTGGGTATTTTTCTTGGGTACCAAGGATGAGACAGCACCGACGCTGATGAACTTCTTCACCCAGATTCATTCAATGGAAACAGGCGGATTTCTTACTTGTACAGGTCTACGTCGATGACATCATCTTTGGGTCATCCGACGAGGACATGTGCAGAGAGTTTGAGCAGGTAATGAAGCGGAAGTTCGAGATGAGTGCTATGGGGAAGCTGAACTTCTTCTTAGGATTACAAGTGGATCAAAAGAAAGACGGGTTTTTCATTCATCAGACCAAGTACGTGCATGAAATGCTTGCACGGTTTGCTATGGAAGACTGTTCGTCATTCAGTACTCCAATTCCCGTAAACCACAACCTTGGACCAGATACAGAGAGTTCCGAAGACGTGGATCCAACTCAGTATCGGGCGATTATTGGCTCGCTCATGTATTTAACTACTTCACGACCTGACATAACGTTTGCTGTTTGTTTGTGTGCTCGATTTCAGGCAAACCCAAAGGAATCTCACATGAAGGCTGCGAAGAGGATATTGCGATATCTGAAGGGAAAACCGAAGTTAGGTCTTTGGTATCCCTCCGGAGGCAATTTCGACTTCGTGGCTTACACTGACTCCGATTATGGAGGGTGTAATCAGAACAGGAAATCCACCAGTGGAGGATGTCAACTTTTAGGAGGTCGCATTGTCTCTTGGCAATGCAAGAAACAAACCTCAGTCGCCATCTCAACCTGCGAGGCTGAGTATGTCGCAGCCGGTAGTTGTTGTTCACAGATTTTGTGGATACAACAACAGCTCCGCGACTATGGTTTAAATCTAACTAATACCCCTATGATGATAGATAACCAATCCACAATTTCCATAACTAATAATCCTGTTAAGCATAGTAAAACGAAACATATAGATATTCGACATCACTTTATTCGTGACTGTGCGGAAAAACAGATGATTAAATTAGTTCAAATTCCCACTGATGATAATCTTGCTGACCTGTATACTAAGGCTTTTGATAGATCACGCTTTGAGTTGTTAGTTCAACTCAATGGTATGATCAATCCTGAATAATGTATCTTCCTTACGAACACTATCCATAGTTTAGTTTCTATTTTTAGTAAGTTATGAAAAATATCAAAACTTGAGTGTCACTAAACTAAAGGCAAAGAAATGATGACAACATTACCCATGCCTAGAACATTAAATATGTGTGGCTTTAAGATGCAGTACATACACAGTCCAATGTACCTTAATTATCAACGTAACTAATAGCTTCATCATACGATGTATCGGTAGGCAGACGACATAACGGTTTTCAAGTACTTAATCAATATTAACTAATACGATTATTCTGTGCAATCTCTATTTTGATGTATGACATTAAGTCTTAATTCTTAGGAGATAGACTGTACCTGACTACATGTTATTGGATAATATAAACCAATTCATCTTGGGGGTTCACTGATTGTTTCTTTTGCTACTCCTTGAAACATGTTGACCTAGACTCAGTCAGTGTATCCTAAAAATAGAGCAACCTCGACCGCGAAACAAGAATACCGTTTTCAAGGTCTCTAGTCAAACTATGTCGCTTTGTTGTACGAAAGTACAGACCTGTCACCTCTGGCTTGATTTTAGATTTGATTGTCTCTAACCCTAGTCTTGTCCTTTAGCTGAAACATGTACCCATGTACATTGCTTAAAAATAAACAAGGACTTGACTTTAAAGAGGACATTCAGATAAAACATCCAATACATGGAATTCTGGACTTTCTTGATTCTAAGGGTATATCAAATGTGAGATACATAGTTAATCATGAACAATAACTAACCGTGTACTTGAAAATTCTGAGTGTTGACTGCTTAAGTGGACAACAATACCGATAATCGTCTTGAACTATCAATTACATACATAATAACAATGGAATAATTCAATTCCTAACTGTGTATCGTACACATTATGGCTAATACGATCTTTGTCTCAGTGACTCTCACAAAAAGAATGTAAATTTCAATATGAATAATTTCATATTTGTTTTAATTTTTCTGTTCGTTAGTATTTTCAACATTTTAGTTCTTTCTGTTCGGGAGATCTTTATTTTTGATTGGTCACAACCCTGTGATTCATTAAACTGCCTAAGTATTACTGCGCGTAGCTACTTGATTCATTAAATTGCCGACCCTACTACAAGTTCATGAAATAAAGTAAAATATACTGAGTTTGTCATTGTATTACCTTATTGCAGGTTTCTATCTTGACTAACTAGTATACTTCACTTTATGTGCACCTGTATTTGGTTTGTTCTTGTCTGTCTTACAGATTTGAAGTCGGTAATGCTAATGATTCTGCTGATGATACCTCGTTACTACCTAGAAGGTCCACAAGAAGACGATCTAGTCGAGTTATCATTAGTAAGCACGCTATCCAACCCACAACCACCGCCACACCCACAACTACAACAACAGTTCCAACTACACCTATTGCAACTATCTCACCATATGATCTAGCCATCGCTTAGGGGGAGAAACATCCCTCGTTGAAGCGCGCGGCAGCTCAGGGGGAGAAGACCGATCCTAAGGGGGAGAAGACTGGTTACTTCAACTAAAAGATAGGAGAAGAAGACTAGTTTGGTTGTAAAGAGGTGGAGCTGAAAAGAAACTGGAAGACTAGACTTACCAAATAATGGTCATCAAAATGATCTTCAAAGTAAATGGAATGTGAGCTGTTTAACTCTTCAACATGAAGACTTACTACACATCAGTGACAAATGGAATGTGAGCTACCTAACTCTTCAACTGGAAGGTTTGGTACGCTTGAACAGGTTAAGGGGGAGTCTAGTCAACATCTGATAAAGCTTTATGAAACTACAGAGATAGTTGAAGACATGAAAGCTGAAGATATCAGAAGATTGTGAAAGATTTGTGTTGAAAAGGGTATGTATGCTGGTCGTCATTGAAGATTACAAAGATTGAAGACTGAAGACAACTAGAGCTATTGTCAAGGGGGAGTCTGTTGGTACATCTTGTGTGACAACAGCTTCTAGTTTTGTAATTAGTCATTTTGTTTATCTTTGTAATTGTAAATGTTTAAGTTTGTCTAAGTAGGTATATAAGTTTGTACGAACTTAAAGTAGGTACGAACTTTGATACATACGAACTTAGGACATACGAACTTAGACATACGAACTTGTCTAAGTTCGTACGAACTTACCTAAGTTCGTATGGGCCTGGACATGGGCTAAGTTCGTAGGGCCCAACCCATACGAACTTGAGCTCAATATATGTCCATGTTCGTACGAATTTGAGAGCAGATTTTCAGTTGTCTTGAGAGAGAGAGAAAATGTTTGTTTGAGAGGTTTAGTCTTGATTGAATGTAAAGATTGGTTATATTCAATAAAGACGTGTTTATTAGTGTTCTTTACATATTCGTGATAAATTGTTGATTATCGTTAGGTATATTCAAGGATTCCGCACTTGTTTATACTTGAATATCTCGTAGATCCAGACCCCAGGAACCTACAGCTTGCAGTCTTCAGTTCTTTGCCTCGGTTTGAAATTCGCAACTTGGCTAGATTAGAGTTGAATAACCCCAGTAATGATCCTTTCGGAAGATATGTAGAAAGGATTATCAAGACTGGGGGTAGGTCAATGAAGTTTCAAAGAATTAAGCCAAGAGTCGGAAAAACTATCAAACTTAACGAAAGAAGCGAAAGAACAGGAAGGCGTCGAAGAATGAAAATGTATCCAGCTGTGAAGTGCATACAACAGATTCCATTAAAGACTATGCCTCAAGATATCTTAGGTAAGTTGAAAAGATGGTCTATGGATTCTGTGACTAGTGAAGCTCTCATGTTTGAACATGATGATGAAGTTGAATATGAAGAGAGTGAGAGATTTTAAAGATTTATGATCGACGACATCTAATGAACTTATCAAAGGCTGACCTATTGATGTTACACAAGAATAGGATCACTGCAATTGAAGGATGGGAAGATGTTGCTCGAGATTATCAGTCAATGGTGAAAACATGCATAAAGATGAATATTTTTGCAGGTAGCAGAATTTACAAGTAAAGACCAAAGTCAAAGATAAAGATAACGACGCTAAAGCTATTGTCAAGGGGGAGTCTGTTGGGACATGTTTTGTAACAACAGATCTAGCTTGTAATAGGACTCGTGTAATTATTATCAAATTTGTATATTGGTTTAGACTTGTAAATATATGATATTAAATTTTTTATTATTATTTGTTAAATATAATTAGACAAGTTACGAATTCGAATTAAAGTCAAAATTGCGAAATGAGAAGTCAACTCGCAAGTCATAAGACTTGCGAGATGAGATCTCAATTCGCAGCCAATCTCAAGTCGCAGGCTTGGACCTGCGAGATGAGATCTGGGTTCGCAGGTTTTTGACTTGCGAGCTGAGATTGTGTGTGCGAGCTGAAGTCAACTCGCAAGGCCCATGGCCTGCGAGTTGAGTCGGATATAAAAAAAAATACTTGAGTTATTTTATTGGTATCCGTGCCATTATTCTTACACAGCAATTACTACACACACACCTCGTTTTCTGTGCCAAATATATTAATATACTAATAGGTTCGGTTTTGAGTGATTAACAATAGTTAATAATCAAAACAAAGCCTTTTAGTATATAGATAAGTTATATAAACTATAACCCAACGTATTAAGGGATTCCGCACCTTAATACTTAAAGATAATCCGTTATCGAACCAAGATCTAGCGACCTTACAATCTTTAGATGAAGAGCCAGGCAGCTCACCTTCTTTGGGTGCACTGTGATCATCGTCACGGTCATTATCAGACTTGAACCTCAACTCATCTTCCCTGCACCCTGTTGTCTTTCTCCCCTGAGCGACTGGCGCTTCATTTGGAAGATAGTGACCTCATGCAGCCGTACTTGATCTTCTAACTTTTCATGGCTCTTTTCTAAGCGCTCGTTGATAGCCGTAAAATTGTTGACTCGTACTTCTTGGCTTGTAACAACGGCAGTCAAGGCGGTCACCATATCTATCAAGCTAGTGATCCGGCCCTCAAGATAGGTAAACTTCCTGGCTAGTAACAAGAGCAACCGGGTTGGGAACAGATTGGGTGGGTTGAGTCGTCGGTGGAGCGGTGGTTGGAGTAACTGATGGTAGAGTCGGTGGTGTTGCTGTTGTAGGAGGTTCAGGAATGGTAGATGCTGGAGTTGTGGTCGTCGTTGTGATCGACGGTTGGGTTGTAGGCGGTGGAACGGTGGTTCTGCGGGCAGAGGTAGGAGTATGAGATACAAATAGTGGACATGCACCTCCCTCTCGAATAACAACACCAGTGGGCCTCTGACGTTTCCGAGCCCGCAGCTCGAACCCAGAGACTTCCTCTCCCTCTGGTACATAATCCTCATCCTCAACCACTTTCCGTTTACCCTTCTCCTTGGCACGCGCCGCCTGAGGGTCCAAAAGAACACCTTTCTAGCCTTGGAACCCAATCATGGGTGGGTCATCAGCATCATCATCATCAGAATCAGTCTTTGTTGCTTCAGAATCAGATGACTGGCTCTTTTCAGGATCAGCTGAAGGTGAAGGCCCGGCTCCTCCCTCAGTAAAATAATCGTCAACTTCTCTTAATGCTTCCGCAATAGTTTTGTGGTACGAACTCGTGGCCGCAGCACTCGAGCTGGCTCTTCCCTGCAAAACTTCTTGCACAACTTCAGCAGCAACCTCAGCGTCTACGCGCTCTATCTCGGCAGGGTGCTCTAGTTGATGCATAATATCCTCAACAACCTCAGCAGCCACAGGCGGTGGCTCTGGAATTTCAACTGGAACATAGGGGGGTGACTCAGCAACATTCTCTGCAGCCACATCCTCTGCAGCCCCCTCTGCATTGTGAGGAACATCCCACCACCCATCATTTAGTGGGGGTCTATAATGAGCATCAACAATTGCTCCAAACAGCGGTACAGCCTGCGGCCTGTCAGCAACACCACAACGACTGCTGTGACTGAGACAGTGGCCAAAAATCTTCTTATCTACTGACACCAGATGAACAACTGGATTGCCAGCCGGGAGATTTGGAATCAGCCCGTTTAAGATCATCACCACGAAACGGGGATACAGAATAAACTGATCTTTGATGCTCCCCCGAATTTGTAATACCATCTCATCGAAGAAGAATTGAGAGAAGTTGTAAGGCTCTTTGTAGACCAATGAAACCATGTCAGATTGCATCTTATGGTTCATGGTGTCAAAACCTGCCTTCTTTGGCCCGAAAGAGACCAACAAAATATACATCAGGTACCTCCACTGTCCATATAGTAGACTCTTTCTATACTGGGTATGAGTCACATCGCCAACGTAACCCATTCTTTGAAATGCCCCAGTTCGGAACTCTAGTGGGAATGATGTTGGACCGGATTCTTGTTCCTCAGTCCCTAGATGCAGTGCCATTCTCAAATAAGGAGCAGAGAATTCAATCACCCTTCCGCCCACAGTTGCACGGATAACTGGAGGGTTAAGACGACAAGCATGCTCAGCCGTCGCCCAGAACTGACTTAAGAACTCATACTTCAGCTCCGGTGAGTAAGTCAGTGCATAGAACACTCTGGACCGCGTAATGAAATCCAAAATTCCTCTGAACGGCACAGTGTTCGGGTCGGCCAGATCGAAAGAGATTGCAAGGTTGTGCTTGTTGTAGAAAACACGTTGATCAGCCATTTCTGCATACACAACACAAACAGAGCAAAATAGATAACAATGTTAGTTATAAACAATAATCAAGGTTAGAATCCTGCAAGAAAGATTTAACAATTTAATATGATTATAAAACATTGAGTTAAGTTTCAAAATGATAAGTGTGTTTTTCAAACCTAAGTAGGTTGTAAGTTCGTACGAACTTACAACCCTGTGTAGGTTCGTACGAACTTACTGTTTGACCTAGCCAAACTTAAGTTCGTATCAACTTACATTTGGCTAGGTTTGTACGAACTTACAAGTTCGTACAAGTTCGAACGCAAGAACACTGTTGCATACTTCAAATTTCAAGTTTAAGTTCGAAAGTGATAAAAACAGTAAGTTCGAACGTAAGTTCGAAGGCTCCAGTAAGTGCGTAGGTTTTGTAAGTTCGAATGGTTTGAAAGCATAAGAAGTTTGACCCGTCAGCCCTTATATACTATTCTAAGTTCGTACAAACTTAGACATTCGCACATTTAAGTTCGTACGAACTTAGACACTTATCCAAAATTTAAACTTTTCAAAATTTTCTATTTTCCTAAAGTTCAAACCTTTTCAAACTTGAAACCATGTAGCGACAAGCAGTACACTTAGACAATTAATAGAGCAAGGTTTGAGCGACGAATCCAACAAAATGTATGTATTTCCCATAAACGAAGAACGTTGATTAAAAATAAGATAACTTTGAATTATAAACACACAAATATGAAATTGTTCATATTTTGAAACATACAGTCTTTTTGAGAGTGTCACTGATACAAAGATCGAATTAGCCATGATGAGCACAAGAACACAGTTAGGAATTTTCATTTATTCCTTTGATTATTATTGTTGTAAATTATAGATCACAATGATTATTGGTATTGTGGCCCACTTAAGCATTTGACATTCAGAGTTCTCAAGTACATATTAGATTATTGTTCACGATCTCCTTTGTATCTTACATTTGATATACCCTTAGAATTTAGAAAGTCAAGAATATCAAGTATCGAATATTTTTCATTTTTATGTCATCTTTAAAGTCGAGTCATTTTGTTTTATGTAATGTACATAAGTACATCTTTCAGATATAAGACAAGACTAGGGTTAGAGCCAAACAAATCTAAAATCAAACCAAAGGTGACAGGTCTGTACTTCCGTACAACAGAGCGACATGGTTTGACTAAAGACCTTGAAAACAATATTCTTGTTTTCGCGGTCTAGTTTGCTCCAGATTTAGAATTACACTAACTGAATCTAGGTCAGCATGTTTCATGATGTAGCAAAAGAAACAGTCAGTGAATCCCCCAGATGATTTATTTTCATTATTTATCCAATATCAAGCATTCAAGTACAGTTCATTTCCTAAGAATTAAGACTTAAGTCGTACATCAAAATAAAGAGTTCAAAGAAGAATCGCATATGTTATTAGAGATTAAGTACTTGAAAACCTTTATGTCTAATGCCTACCAATACATCGTAAAGTGAAGCTATCAAATAGGTTGCATTTTAGGTACATTTACTGTGTATGTCCTGCATCTAAAAGCCACACATTTAAAATGTTCTAGGCATGGTTTAAGTTTTCATCATTTCTTTGCAATAACACAGTGACCCTCAATTTTTCTTGGTTTTTCAAAAGTAAAAAGAACTATACATGGTAAAGATAAAACAAACGATAGCAAAAACAAAGTTCTTTTAGGGAAATAATTACTCAGGATTTTTCATCCCATTTAATTGGATTAATAGCTCAAACCTAGACCTATCAAACGCCTTGGTATACAGGTCGGCTAGATTGTCATCAGTTGGAACTTTAACTAAATTAATCAGGTGTTTTTCAGCACAGTCATGAATAAAATGATGTCTAATGTTAATATGTTTCGTTTTACTATGCTTAACCGGATTATTGGTTATGGACATGGTGGACTGGTTATCAATCATAATAGGGGTGTTAGAGAAATTTAAACCATAGTCACGCAGCTATTGCTGTATCCACAAAACTTGTGAACAACAGCTACCTGCTGCTACATACTCAGCCTCACAGGTTGAGATGGCAACCGAGGTTTGCTTGTTGCACTGCTATGAGACAATGCGACCACCTAATAGTTGACAGCCACCAGTGGTGGATTTCCTGTTCAAGTTACAACCGCCATAGTCTGAGTCGGTGTAAGCTACAAAGTCAAAGTTGCTTCCAGAGGGATACCAAAGACCCAGCTTAGGTTTTCCCTATAGATAACGCAATATTCTCTTTGCAGCCTTCAAGTGTGATTCTTTAGGATTAGCTTGAAAGCGAACACATGAGAGAAACAAACAGCAAACATTATGTCAAACATTATGTCAAATCGTGAAGCAGTTAAATACATGAGAGAACCGATAATGGCCAGATATTGAGTCGGATCCACATCTTCAGTACTCTCAGTATCTGGTCCAAGATTATGATTCTGTTGAATCGGAGTGCCGAAAGATGAACTATCTTTCATATTAAAATGAGTGAGCATTTCATGCACATACTTCGTCTGGTGAATGAAAAATCCTTTCTTCTTTTGATCAACTTGTAATCCTAAGAAGAAGTTCAATTCTCCCATAGCACTCATCTCGAACCTCCGTTTCATTACTTGTTCAAAATCTCTGCACATGTTCTCGTCTGATGACCCAAAGATAATGTCATCTACGTATACTTGTACAAGAAGGAAATCATCCTTTTTCCACATGATGAACAACGTACTATCTATCTGACCTCGTTTGAATCCATTTTCCAAGAGATATGTAGAGAGAGTCTCATACCAAGCTCTGGGTGCTTGACGCAGTCCATACAAAGCCTTATCTAATTTATAGACTCGGTCAGGATAGTCTGGATCACTGAACCCCGGGGCTTGTTGTACAAAGACAAGCTCTTGAACTTTTCCATAAAGAAAGGCACTCTTTACATCGAATACTTTGATTCTTTTATGTACATCATATTCCAGAAACAATCGAATTGCTTCTAGCCTTGCTACTGGTGCAAACACCTCAGTATAGTCAATTCCTTCTTGTTGGTTAAAGCCTTGAACTACTAACCGCGCTTTATTCCGTGTGACGATACCTCTATCATCTCTTTTGCACTTAAACGCCCATTTTGTGCCTATTGCAAACTCTCCTCTTGGTAGATCAACGAGCTCCAAACTTTGAGCTTTTCAAATTGTGCAAGTTCCTCGTGCATAGCTTCAACCCAGGAGTTCTCTTTTAAAGCCATTTGAACATTTTTCGGTTCAACCTGAGATATAAAACAGCTATATAGGTACTTATGTATGATTCCAGTGTCTTGAATCGATACATATAGACTGTGGCTGTCCGATATCCCTTTACGAGTTTTTACTCTAGAACTTGGATCGCCAATGATATTATCAATTGGATGATACTTGTTCACACGAGTCGACACCGTAGTGTCAACCGGCAAGTCAGATGCTAGATTTGATCCAATCTCCCCCTGAGGTGGTACTATATCCTCAACAATTTCTTGCACAGGAGTTGTAACCTCTGAAGAAGATGGATTAACATTCAGATTTGAATCACTGTAAGTCACTAGATCTTGGTTCGATAACAACGTTATCTTAAAGTATTGAGGTGCGGAATCCCTCAATACGTTTGATTAAAGTTTATATAACTTATCTATATAATTAAAGTTTTTGTTTTGATAATTAACAAAAGTTAATCCTTCAAAACCTAACCTCTTAATATATTAATATTTTCTGGGTACAGAAAACGAGGTGTGTGTGTAATAATGACTGAGAGTGATGTAAGGCACGGATGCCAAGAAATGACCTAAGCATTTCTATTTATATCCATTTCAACTCGCAGGCCATGGGCTTTGCGAGTTGACTCAACTCGCAACCCATGGGCCTGCGAGTCCAGATGGGTTGCGAGCCCAGATCTCAGCTCGCAGTATAAACTCTGCGAATCCAGATTCTCATCTCGCAGGTCTAAGCCTGCAACTTGAGATGGGCTGCAAATTGAGATCTCATCTCGCAAGTCTTATGACTTGCGACTTGAGTTCTCAATTTGCAATTCAATCTTTAGTTTGTATTCGTTACTTGACTAATATTATTATATTTAACAAATAATAATAATAAACTAATATCTTATATTTACAAATCTAAACCAATGTACAAACTTGATAATAATTACACCAGTCCTATTACAAGCTAGATCTGTTGTCACAAAACATGTCCCAACACAAAATGGTGCTTATTGAGTATTCAACATTCAAAGGAATGTTCGTAAGAGTTTGTGCATACTACTATTCTTCAAACATGTTGTGCTACACCATATTCATGATGTTCACGATGTATCATAATCATCATGAAGGGGGAGAAAAGAACTAGTGTTTGAAGATACTAAAGGAAAGAGTTTGTATTTTGAAGATAATATGTTTAATGAATGATAAAGCTTCAATGAAGAACTAATATCATCTTTCTACAAGTTTGGGAAAAGATAATTTGTTTGAGGGGGAGCAAGTCAGAATATGAAAAGCCTTGAAAAGATTATTGATTTGAGGGGGAGCAAGTTAGGATTCGAAAATGGTTCAATTAGAAAGTGAAAGCTCTAGAAGATCAATATTCAATTGAGGGGGGGGGGGGGGCAGTAGAAGAGAAGCTCAAGAGTATTAACGAAAGATCAAGATTGTAAAGATACATTCATATATCTTTCATACATCAAAGGCAACAAGCAAAGAAAGCTCAAAGAGGTTAATTAAAGAAATCTCAAAAGTGTTCATTCAAATGATCAAAGTCTTCATAGAAAAAGATTTCAAGACAAAAGCTTACCCAAGAAAAGAGTAAAGTTTTTAAGATCATTAAAGGAAGATCATCAATTGCAAAAGAGTCTACTATGAAGACAAAAGGAATCTTCATTAGTCGAAAAATCTGATTAAATTACAAAATGCTAAATCCTAGGGGGAGATTGTTGGGAATATAAAAATAGGATTTGCATTTGTATTTGTCTGCGACAATAGCACTGCGACAGTATTGGACTGTCGCAGAGTGCGACACTGTCCGTCGCAGAAATAGAAACTGTCGCAGTAGGCTTCAATTATGAGATGCTTTGATTAGAGCCTAATCATGTGTTTAGTATACATAGGTAGCTAAACTCTCATTTGTAAGTAGACTTTGGTGACTTAACCTTGTAAAATCATTTGTGCTTAATAGAAAATTCATTCTACCAAATTCTCTCTCAACTATCATCATAAGAATTGCTTGAATAAAGTTAACAAAAGGCTTGTTGTATGTTCTTCAAGTATGAAAAGCTTATGTTATTGCATATGCATCTCATAACACTTATGCATAGTTGAAATGGTAAGGAATAGTGGTGCACATGCATACTTAGTTTGTAATTGCACAAGAGTCATGTTGAAAGGGTCTAAACCAAAAGGTTCCTTTGTTGGAACAAAGGCATTACTGGGAATGGTACATCCTGTCGCGAAAGTAGTGGCCAAGTTACCATACCGAACAAATTTAATTTCTTTTGGGATGGTAAATGACGAGTGGCGCCCGTAACCAGTTATGGTAATAAGGATTGGCGACCATAAATAGCCATAAAGTGGTACATAACTACCAACCTAAAGTAACCTAAAGTACTTATAGAACAAGGTATCAAAATGGTCTGATAAGGTTAAATTTTAAATGTTATCATGCATTACGTCCCTTGCATTTTACATGTATTATGATTAGAGTAAAGTCTTGTAAGATGTATCTTGAAAGTTGATGAGTCTAAAACCCATGTAATTCACGAGACATTTTGTCTTACGTACTATGTTTAAATGCCATGTATTCAGGTTCAAGATCGAGAGCGTAGAAGGTTAGATTCTTTGAAGAGGATCTTTTTGTGCAAACTAAAAGGAGGACTTTTTGAATATGATTGTTACAAATTTACTATGGTAATGTAATAATATGAATCTGTAGCACCCAAATGATGTGTAAATGTTATGAAAACAGGTGTTTTTGATATATCATATTTTGTAATCCATAACTTGAAGTTATATAAATACTTTGAAACCATAGTACATTTATAGTTATGAAAATTGGGGTGTTATAACTTTGCGCTAGAATAAAATCAGATATGCAAAATTATTGATTTTTTAGTACACGAGCAATTTTCTACTTTTCTTGTGTGTGTCACGAATTTAATTTGTATGGCTTGCTTCGTGCATACTAGGACCCAATATATTCTCATGGTTCGTGAATTCTTTAATCAAAATCATTTAGCACAGTCACGTACTCTTCGATCAATCTCCAACTGCGTGTTAAGTTTTCTATTGACTATTAGTTTTTGTTAATTAATGTAAAAGAAATCAATAACCATTAACCAATCTCAAATCCTAATCAGCAAATTCGATAAGTAAAACAGAAACAGTACAAATAGTGACTTTCACATAGAAATTGGGTCACTACAAATGAGCCAACTGAACATGTCATGATCATCTTTCTGGTCCTCACAATGTTGAATTAAGAATTTACTAGATGTCAAAGTTGACCCATAGTGGTTCCTAGGGTCCCGGTTTGGCCATTTCAAAAGACCTTTCCACATACTGCAGCTTTTTTTGCGTGCCCATAAACCCATTTCATATTGATATTGCATATTGGGGATTATGGGTCGACTAGTAAAGTTGATAAGATCTTCCTCCATTCTTGAATACTTAATTCACATACATTAAGTTAGTTAATTATTAAATCGACTCTATGCAAGTCTAATATTGACTTTTACATAATTTCATCTATCACCAGTTATTTGAACAAGTGACGCCGAACTACATATAGTATGGTTTCTTTGTCGGATTTAAGTCATTAATGGAGCAAAAGAAAAGCACATAATATGCATACTTGAGGTAGAAATTAGGTAACAGCATAATACTACTGCCTAAGCTTACATAGTTACATTTATATTAAAGGGTTAATTCCATGTTTGGTCCTCGTCATTTACACACAGTAACACAGCTAGTCTATGTGCTTCACCTTTTTGTATCGGCTAGTCCGTAAAAACAAAACTAGTCTATCTCGTTAAATAACATTTCAGCCGTTAAATATATTAAAAATGAATGAAATACCCTTCTTCTTCTTTTTTACTTTTTTTTTTACTTCGTCTCTTCCCCTAACCTCCATCCTCACTTATTTTCTTTCTCAAGTCAAATCCTAGTTTTTTTCACAAGAAATTCCCAAGTCCAACATGCCGCCACCATCTCCGTCAAAAGATTCTGACAGCCGTAGTCTTTAAAAGTCGAGTTCCTGGCATTCTTAAAAAGTCGAGATTATGATGGTCTTGATTTTGCGTATCTCAAGTTTGGTAGATGATGTGAGCTTCTTTTCATATCCGAGAAACTTTGATGTTGTTGGTACATGATGTATGACAACAACTTCATATTTGTAATAGTTTTGTATGTTCGTACGAACTTAGAGTAGGTACGAACTTACAGGTAAGTTCGTATGAACTTAGCTGTCTATAAATACAAATTCGAAATTATTCATTGTAACGTTTTTGAACGACTTATTTTCAGTAAACTAAGTTCGAATACGCTTGTAATATTGTTGCAAGTTGGAATATAATACATCTTATATTCTACACAGCTTATTTCGTGATTTAAACATACTTACGTCACCCGTTTTAGTTAGCGTTTCGTTTGTTAGAGGATTCCGCACTCTAATACACGTTATTATCCCGTTTGGATCAGTTCAAAGGGACTTTTAGATATAGGTTTGGTTGTACCGGTAAGGGTTACATAACATGATGGTGGTGGTAGTGTTTGTATTTAATCTTTGTTATATATGTGTTAATGGTGAAAAGTTATTGGAAGAATGGTCAATTTTGATCAAGAGCTAAAATGTTCAAATTAATGTATTTAACGACCGTAATGTTAAACTTAATGAGAGATGAACCGTCTATATAAAAAGTTTTGTGTTTGTGGACTAGCCGATGCAAAAGAGTGAAGTATAGAGTCTAGGTGTGTTACTGTGTATAAACCACGAGGACCAACCCAATGAACTCCGAAAGTAATTAACTAATGTCTCAGTTTAATGTGATCTACGTAATTGTATTTAGGTTATGTTAATAACAAGTCTTATAGCAATTTTTAAGAATGTCATGTATGCTTTAACTGTGGTATCTTAACAAATAACAATCAATCGTTTAAAATTATATATAGGTATGGACCTAGTGTGAACATAATGTTAAAAAAAAAAAAAAAAAAAAAGAACTTACATTTTGAATCAAAAATTATGATTTTGGCGGTGGCATTTTTGTAGATAAAGTGAACTTAATTCATTTTTTTTTTTTTGTTCATAGAAGTTTTTGTATGGTGAAACTTTATTCATTTTTGGGTAACAACAGATTTGAAGTAGTGAATACTTATTTTTTATTAGTTTACATAAGTTATCATAAACTATAAATCTTTAAATTTTAGATTTACCATTTGAAAAGATGATGTGAACATAAAAAACTAAAGATGAACCACTGTTACATGAAACAAAAAAACTTAATTCCTTCAAAACTTTTGTGACCAAAAAAATAATAATGATTCACAGTAAAAGTAAGCGATGAATGTTTATCGAAGTTCCAATATTGACTATGATGTGTTTTCACTGTTTATATATATATATATATATATATATAAGGGGTGATCTAGAGGGAAGAGGTAATCTTGCGAGAAGCTAATCTAGGCCGCTCGTTAACATTCATTATGGTGGATGTTAGTTATCATTCATTATAATGAATGTTAATTAAAAAATATATGTCAAGTTACCTTTACTAACCAAAATGTCAACAACAAATTATTTTAATAGTAAATATTAATCAAAATCGATGTTATAAAGAATATATTCATGGATGAATTTCCTTTTTAAGTCATAAGTATATTTGATGAATATTTATTTAATAAATCGTTGACATTCACCGCGGTGAATATTAGTTAACATTCATCAAGATGATCATAACATCAGTTGACAAAATATTTTTAAATTAACATTCATTAAAATGAATGATAACTAACATTTACCGTGATGAATATTAACGAGCTGATCTAACGGCCCAGATTAGCTTCCCCTTTCCCCCAAAATTATCTCTTCCGTATTGATCAGCCCCATATATATATATATATATATGTATAACTATAAGCATAAAAATATAAAATAAAAATTTGCGCTGCATAGAAATAAATATCAAATTCTAAAAGATTTCCCCGTGGTGCTTTTGTTATAAATTTTCTTATATTCAATACATAATAATAATAATAATAATAATAAATAATATAATAACTTGAAAGCCAAACAAGCCAACAATAACATAATAATAAACGATAGTGTATTTACAGACTTTTCTATAAATTTGATCGACATGTTCAACTTTATAAATATATCTTGTGACTACTTTATATGTACTCCATAGATGATAGAACCATACACTTTGTGAAATGTAAAGAAAGGGAAATGATTATCGTTTTCTAGCCATGAGGCACTCAAATTGGTATATATTTCATCTAAAGATTTGGACCACCACTTTATGTGGCATGTACGAATCAATGGTGCCAATGCCACCGACCACCACTTTATGTGGCATGTACGAATCAATGGTGCCAATGCCACCAGAAATTTTCATAATGAAGAGGTTTTGCATCATCATTAATACACAGTCTGATACTTCAAATTAAATGGAGATCAGCAATTCTAAAGCATGCATCTTTATATATCCAACTAATTGAGGAATTCTCGGATAAAACTTCTAAGATGATCTAAACAAAATTAACAATACGATTCTATAAATGAAGGCTATATAAGATCCATACTAGATTACATAAAAATTAAGCTTTGAAATACATACATCCAAACGTAACTAACACGGGATTAATAAAAACTTAATAACAAAAATATTGTGTATAAGAGATGTGATTTGTATATCAGTAAAACTGAAACATACACCATCAAAACATGCTGAATGTAACGAGTATTTCCTTCCATCACATGAGAAGACAAAAAGATTTGGAGAGTACAACCGCAAGTTCAAATGAATTTAGTGACACATCCATTACTTTTGGTGGTGTATAAATCGCTTTTTATTGCAAAATTACATTTTGACCGCGAGCAATCTAAATAATAGATATATACTTGGACTTTTACATGAAAACTCCATGGAATAAATTCAATAATTCAATCTATACATCTAACCTAAAATTAACCAAGGAAGCTAAACAAAATTGCACTGCTTGCTTTTTGATTCTTAAACTCCCGTACGATGATCTCACTACCCGATCTGGAATTTAGTCTATATTGTCGTGTTTTATTACAAGTTCAGTGTATCTACTTGATTCAGGCATGGAGTTACATAGTGTCGGGCGGGGCCAGTCGACCTTATTGTTCCCGACTTTGATTATGAACCCGCTAACTTTATATACAAATGTTACTAAAATTAGTTTGAACCGGCTAAATAAAAATACGTTTTTGGCTCCGCCCCTTTATTGTTTGCTGCTTATTTCAAGTCAAACATATAGGTGCCGAACATATCATGAAGATTGCCAACCCCTAACTTTGGCGTATTACCTACGAGGCGTAACATCAGTTTATTCCAACACTCATATGACAACAAAAATACCACCTTCCATAGATGATTATAACTTTAGTGTGTTTGGGGGGGGGGGGGGGGGGGGGGGGTGGGTGGGGGGGAGGGGTGGGGGTGCAAGGTTTTGAAAATCGGTCCGACCAGTCCGGTCGAACCGGACTTTGAAGAGAAAGCAGTCCGTTTTAAATCGGTTTTTTGCCTATGTTAACTTAGTCAATGACCGGCAGTCGGACCGGGAACCGGCCGGTCAGACCGGAACCGGGAACCAGTTCGAACCGCTTTTCAATATATTTTATTTTATTTTGTTTTTTTTTAAACCGAAACAACGTAGGTCAACGTTTCAAATTGGTAAGTCAACCATAATCAAGTTGAAGTTACTTGTGTGTATGGCTTAGAATATATAGGAGGCTATGGTTGGCTTTGGTTTGTCTTACCACCAATGTGGGACAAATTTAACACTAAAGGAAAATAAACTCAATAAAAATGTCTACACCAATGTAGGACAAATTTAACACTAAAAGAAATTTGTGTATTTTTTTCTAGATCTATTTGTTGACAAACTTTCAAAAGGGGTTTGTCCTAATAAAGTCATAAAAAGTCAAGAAAAGTAAATAAAAAATATACAAAAAGTCGTAAAAAGTCATAAAAAGTCGTAAAAACTCAAAAAGTCAAGAAAAAGTCAAATACCGGTCCGACCGGAACCGGAGGGTCGACTGGTCAGACTTAAAAACTGGTTTTCAAAACATTGGTTATAATGAATAATGAATTTGTAGTGGTCTGTATTCGTGGAATCCGAAAAGTCATTTTTAAAGCTTCGATTGAGTACTATATATGCAATATAGTTTATAATTTCCTACAAATTATTACTTATTGTATATTAGCCTGACAACGTAACTAGTCTCATATTAGTAAAGGGAGTTTTCAAAATTATGTTTCGTCTCTAAAGTGAGTAGTCACAGATCCCATATCACAAATATAGTTACCTCCAAGTTCATAATTAAAAGATTATTTCAATACTATCACGTCAATAGCAGTATATTTCAAAATTATTACTACTAAGAAATTAGGAGTATGTTCGAATAAAAATAATAAAAAAATAGAAAATAGGATAACTAATACGATCATTTTATTTTATTAGAAAAATCAATTTCATTTTTACTTTTAAAATTTAAATATCGCACAAACTGGAAGTCAATAAATTATAAAAATTACATATTCAAAATCATAGTTTTTGTATCTTTAATTAGAGATCTCACAAGCTATACTTCCAACGATTTTTTTTTCTTTCTTTTGCCGGATATTAAGCATATAATCACATGTGATTTATCATAAAAAGTTAAAATTGGTACACGATTTTTTATTTCTGATATACTTTTATTAACACATGATTACAACTTAATATTTATTCACATAAATATTATAAATAAAATTATAAAAATTGTGTTTGTTTTAAGCAAAAATCAAATGTGATAGCTAGGTTGATATTTAATCATATATGACTTGACATATAATCACATGTGATTTTCAATTAAAAATTAATCTTTAGTAATTAACTTACCGATATATGATAATTCATATAGGATTATTATTTAAAATCACATGTGATTGAAGATATAATCACACGTGTAAATTATTTAGTGTTTAAATCACATGTGATCTAACATTATGAACTTTTAAAACGCATTAAAAATAAAGAAAAATAATTCGTCGAGAGTATATCATGTGAGATCACTAATTAAAGATAAAATGACGCTAATTCTAATGGTGTAACTTTTATAATTTATTGATGTACGGTTTATGATATATTTAATTTTAAAGAAAAAAGTGAAAATGAGTATTTGAAATGGAGCAATCATATTGGTTATTTCAGTCTCTAATTTTTTAACATTCTTTTTTGAACTTTTCTCTATGAAATTTTTCTCTATAAAACTATTAATTTTTTATGATTAATATCTTTATTGTTGAAATATATTTAGAATCGCTAATTATCGATCTTTTTGATTTAATTTTTAAATTCCACTTAAAATAGATCGGGATAGGACTAATTTATGTTTATTGGCATCATCAATCGTAAAATAAAAAAGAGAGACGTTAACTCATATTGCGTGCCGTCGGTATGATATACTATCAAGCATCGACCTTCCAGCAATTCCGTTTAGTCATTTAAGCATATCATATATCATGTCAATAATATAATTAAAGAGTTGAGTTTAATTAACTCATTTGTTTCGTTTAATTTGATGTGAAGATTCCACACTCATATACTAATTTACCTCGTAGATCCATTCACCAGGAACCTACAATTGGTATCAGAGCCTTCGAATTTGATTCGGTTTTAGGTTCGGGTATTACACGATAAAGAAAAGTGAGATTACGAAAGACTTTGACGATTGAAACTAAGGTTTTTACGTCCAAAGGTGGTTAAGATCATTGCAGATACTAGGGTATTCGAAAAAGGAACTTGAAATGAGCCCAGATTCGAAATTTCAGATCTAGGGTTTTTCATCAATTCATCGTACGAACTTAGAAAGTGTCGTATGAACTTACTTAAATTCCTACGAACTTACAGCTGTAAGTTCGTATGTCGGTGACCCCTTCGAACTTAGTTATTGTTCGAACATTCCTAAGTTCGTACAGATAAACGAACTTATATGTTCGAAAATTACTAAGTTCGTACGAACTTGACTCTCTTCGAACTTTCTCTAGTTTGAAAAAAAAATAATAATAAAAAAAAATGCGTTTTGAGTGAACTTGACGTTAGTTGACTTTCTTATACGAACATACCTCAAGTTCGTATACTCTCTAATTATGATGTCAAATTTGAACAAACTAATTGAGATGGATCATGAAGTAGGTAAAGCTACTTCACCATCAAAGCTTCTAAAAGCCGAAGATTACTTCTGGTGGAAAGATAGATTTGAATCATCTGTAAAATTCAATGACATCAATATGTGGATCTGCATAAGTGATGGATACGATACTCGAACTTATGAATTCGAGAGGAAACTCAAAATTTATTCATACGAAACAATGAATGAGGCGGATAAAAGAATGTACGAAGCGTAGAAGAAAGGGTTATCTGTTATTACTATGTGTCTTCCTCAAGAAATTAAGCATACCTTCAAACATTACAACACTACTAGAGAACTATGGGTAGCTTTGGAGAAGAGATTTGATGGTAATGCACAGATCAAAGAGAGAACACATGGTGAAGAACCTCAGGCATTCGTGGCCACAATTGATGAGGCAGATCAAAAGGATGCTAGTGAGAAGAAGACTGGGAGAGAGTTACCTGCTTCAGAGACCAGGGTTATAAGACTGGAGTCAACTGATACTATGAGTACAAAGGACTTCATTGCATATATGGCCAACTTAGATGCTGAGAAGCATAAGGTACTGCTAAACTTACATTCTCTAGTTAATGTTTGTGTTTTACGTACTAACTTTGCATAGCAGGATGAGAATTTAATAGAGTCATCAATCGGAACACCAAACGAATCTCAAGGCTCATAAGAAAGATTGGGAGAAGTGTTGGTGCTTCATGTGCCATCAAAAGGGACATGTAGCAAGTGTGTGTACATGTAAGAAATCAAAAGTTTCGACAATTGATAGTCCAATGAGCACTTCTCCTGAAACAGGAAGCTCAAATGGAGAATCAATTCAGTCGAAACCTTCAAAACGTTTTAACAACCCCAACAAAAGTTTTTCTAACCAGGGTAGTAGTAATAGGAATTTTCATAACTCGAATTATAACTATAAATCTAGGATTATATCTACTTCAAACCAAAGGCCAGTCAATCAGAGACGTTTCCAAAGTCTCCAGATAGAAAGGCCTAGTGGTAGTACCTCCCATTCCCCAACAAGTGAGAATTCCAAAGTATCCAAGTCACCTAAAGGCGAGATGGATATCTGAAGGAATTTACATTTGTTGATGAGAATGGTCAATCCAAATCCGTTGTGGCTTGGGTCCCCCTTAATAAATAATGGTTTTATCTAGTGTGTAGGAACACAGACTTCATAGGCTACAAGTTTAGCAGAAGATGTAGCGAATGAGAGGGAGATAAGATCAAATCTGGGATGATAATCTAGCTAATCTTCATGCTAAGGTTTTTGATAAATCACGTTTTGAGTTGTTAGTCCAAATCGCTAGAATGACAATTCATGAGTAACGTATCTTCCTTAAGAACTTTTATCTATCTTTATTTTTATTTAGTATTCTTAGTCAGTTTGAAAAGCTATAAAAAATTTTGAGTGTCATTGTGATAACTCGAAGAAATGACGAACACGTTACCCATGCCTAGAACATTATTATATGTGTGGCTTTTAGGTTTAGTACATACACAGTAAAAAGTACCTTAAATATAAACGTAACTAATAGCTTCATCATATGATGTATTGGTAGGCATGCGACATAACGGTTTTCAAGTACCTAATAAACCTTAAATAATACGATTTTTCTGTGCAATGTCTATTTTGATGTATAACTTAAGTCTTAAATCTTAGGAGATAGATTGTTCCATAATACATGTCATTAGATAGATGTATACAAATTCATCTGGGGGTTCATTGACTGTTTCTTCTGCTACATCATGAAACATGCTGACCTAGACTTAATCAGTGTATCCTAAAATAGAGCAAACTCGACCGCGAAACAAGAATACCGTTTTCAAGGTCTCTAGTCAAACTATGTCGCTTTGTTGTACGAAAGTATAGACCTGTAACCTCTGGTTTGATTTTAGATTAGTTTCCCTCTAACCCTAGTCTCGTCCAGTCTCTTCACATGTACAAAAGTACATTGCTCTTAATATAAAGGACTTGACTTTAGAGATGAAATTAAATTAAAAACATCCATTACATGGAATTTTGGACTTTCTCGATCTATATATATCAAATGTGAGATACATAGATAATCGTGAACAATAACTAACATTGTAATTGAAAATTCTGAGTGTTGACTGCTTAAGTGGACAACTATACCGATAATCGTCGTGAACTATAAATTACATACATAATAACAAAGGAATACAATAATTCGTACTGTGTACAGTCTACATCATGGCTAATATGATCTTCGTAACAGTGACTCTCACAAAAAAAATAAGCTTTTTAATATGAATAATTTCATATTTGTATATTTATTTTTAGTCATTTTTCATTTTAAGTTGTACACATTTTAGCTCTTACTAGATGGGGAGATAATTACTTTTGATTGTTTTACTCTACGATTGGAGAAACAACTAGAACGAGATTTGTTCAAAGTCTAGGTATTACTACGTGTTAAAGCTAGAAGATCGAAATTCGAGGATGCTATTGGGGTTGCGCATGAACAGACCGAGAGTGTTGATGAAAGTGATGATGAAGATGATATTCCACAGTTGGATGAATCTAGATCTAATAATACTTGGATCTCACTTAGGGTCTCGTTTTGCTGCGGATAAAGGCAAATATAAGTTGAATGAAGACGATGATTATACATTGCAAGATGACAATGCTGATTCTGATAATGATACCTCATTACTAACTAGAAGGTCCAAAAAAAAGACGGTCTAGTGGGGTTGTCATTAGTGAGCCGACTGCCCAATCCACAACCACCAACTCACCCACAATCACAACAACAATTCCAACCGCACCTATTACAACTATTTTACCATTGCTTAGGCGGCGATAAATCCCTTGTTGAAGAGCGTGGCAGCTCAGGGGGAGAAGCCTGGCAGGAGGAAAAGACTGGTTGTAAAGAGGATGTGTTGAGAAAGAAACAGAGACAAAGACGATGATCCCAATGACCAAATGATGTGAGCTGCCTAGCAGTAGACTAATTGATGGTGAGCTGCCTAACTCTTCAACTGGAGGACTTGGTAAGCTTGAACAGGTTAAGGGGGAGTCTACTCAATCTAACAGAGACATATGCCGTTGAACTGACGAGTTTAATAGTGATAAGTGTGAGTTAGATGATACCTAGAGAAGTTTAGTTCGGAAAATGATGAAACTTCTGAAGGTGAATCGTAGTGATAGACCTAGAGGAGTTAAGATCTGAAAAAGATGAAATTCCTAAGGGTGACTCGGAAGCTACAAGAGTTGTTGAGGGTGTATGACATGATCTGATAAAGCTTCATGGAACTACATAGATAGTTGGAGACATGAAGGATGAAGATGTCAAAGGGTAGTGAAGACTTTGTGGTAAAGGTGTTGTATGCAGGAAGTCAAAAGAGCAAAACAGAATCAAGATCGAAGAAAACTCGGGTGATAACATCTCGTTGCGCAGGACCTGCTCTTCGAGCCTTTTGTTGGTACATATTTAGTGACAACAACTTTCTAGTTTGTAATAGTTAGTTTGATAAGTCTTTTTGTAATAAGTTTACTTTTGTTCTTTGTATGTAAGTTCGTACGAACTTAGGTAGGTACGAACTTAGGTAAGTTCGTATGAGCCTGTGACCAGACAAGTTGGTAGGGTCCAGCCCGTACGAACTTAGGTCCTTTATATAGATTACTTTCTAGTTTGAATGTAATCAGTTGTTTTGTGTGTTAGTAAGTCAGAATAGAAGCAAGTTCGAATAACTTGTTAGGGTTTTGTCTTACGTTGAATGTAATGGATACTTACGTTCAATAAAAGTGTTCTTTACCATATTCGTGTTACTCGTTGATTATTGTTACGTTTGTTAAGGATTCCACACTTGATAAACGTGATAGCCTCGTGGATCCAGGTTTAGGGAACCTACAAGTGGTATAAGAGCTTATAAACGAATCAATCGTTTTAGGTTCGGGGTTTAAAAACAATAAAGAACGAGAGAATACGGAAGATTTGGATGTTTAATCATTGGTTCTTAGGTTCAAGGTGTTAAAGATCACTTAGATTTCGATTTTAGAAGATCTCAGATTCGGTTTTTACGAATTAGTGTTGATCAGATCGATCGTACGAACCTATTCAGTATCGTACGAACCTATATAGTATCCTACGAACCTACAAGCTGTAAGTTCGTACGAACTTGAATCTACGAACTTACCTCAAGTTCGTTTGACCAAGTTCGTTGACCAGGTCTTCGAACTTAGCTCAAGTTCTTATTGACCAAATTTGACTTATGTTCGAACTTAACTGCCAAGTTCATACGAAGTTAAAGAGATACTGTTTTTCTACGAACTTATAAGACAAGTTCGTACATCCTCCTATATGAAGTCAAGTTTAAGAAAAATGATTGAGATGGATCACAAAGTGGGAAAATCTGCTTCACCACCGAAGTTACTGAAATCCGAGGATTACTTTTGGTGGAAAGATCGGTTTGAGTCATTTGCTAGATATAATGCCGTTAAAATGTGGATTTGTATCAGCGACGGGTATGATCCTCCAACATACGAATTCAAAGTAAAATTAAAAGTTTATTCGTATTCGACTGTGAAGGAAGAAGACCGTAAAATGTATGAGGCTGAAAACAAAGCTTTGTCTGCTCTCACCATGTGTTTACCCCAAGAGATAAAGCACACCTTCAAAAAGTACAACTCTTCTAGAGAGCTTTGGTTAGCTTTGGAGAAGAGATTTGAAGGAAATGAACATATAAAAGAAAGCCGGTCAGATTTGCCTACTAAACAATTCTACGTTTTTAAGCATTTGAAATCTGAGTCATTAGAGGATATTATCACTAGATACTATCATCTGATGACATAGATAGACAATATTGGACTGGCCTATACTGACACTGTGAAGAATAATAAACTGCTAGAGGCGTTACCTCCTAAATGGGACATATATACTCTGATGATAAAAGAAAGCAGAGAGTATAAGACTTTAACGCTTGATGAAGTAGTTGGGAAGCTGAGAGTCTATGATCTGAACATGCAAAAGAAAGAAACTGGATATGATAAGGTTCAAGATCCAAGTATATATCACGGTAAGAAGTCTGATTCTGCTGCATCAACAAGTACAAGTAATGGGGTTACAACGTTCTTCACAGGGGAAGCCGATACAGCCGATGCCTTGAGAAATTCTGGAAGCAAGGTCTGCTATATTGCCTCATTTAGGGACTTAGGCATAGATAGAACCCAACCATCTGGAATAACTAAAGGGTTGAAGTCTATGTCAATGAACATAAAGTCAGCTGAGGAGCAGGTGTCTCTTCTAGCATCATTTGTTGCCACTCAAGAGAACTTTATTAAAGGAAGGATCACTGATCCAACAATGTTAGCTGGAGATTTTGATCAAGTAGATCCTGATGATTTAGAAGAAATGGATCTACAGTGGCAAATGGCCATGGTGGCTAGGAGAGTGCAGAGGTTTGTCAATCGCACTGGTAGAAAATTTATGGGCAATGAGGTTGGTTTTGACAAGACTAAAGTAAAGTGTTATAACTGCGATGGTTTTAGACACTTTGCAAGAGAATTTTCAGAGACCAAAAAGAGAGCAAACATCGAACCAGGGGCGACCAAGTTACTCCTCTCAAGGAACCACTAATAGAGACTAAAACTCTGGAAATTCTTCAAACTCCAGAGCTTTGGTTGTTCAATCTCAAGATGGTTCATATGATTGGAATAACTTTGTTGAAGAACCTTAGGCGTTTATGGCTTCAATAGACGGTGATCAGAGGGATGGACTGGTAGTCACTGATACAGAGGATGAGGAAGAGTTGACAGTTGAAAGAGTAGTACCTGCTTCAGAGACAAGAGTTTTGAGGCTGGAAACAACTGACACGATGAGTACAAAAGACTTCATCGCGTATATGGCTAATCTGGATGCTGAAAAGCATAAGGTATTATTGAATTTGGACTCTGTAGTTAATGTCTGCCTATTATGTACTAACCTTGCAGGAGAAGCTGAGAAATTGATAGAATCATCTAGCTTGATGACAGCTCAACTTAACCACTTAAAGGTAGAAAATGCAGCATTAAAACAGAAATATTCTGAATTAATAGTTAAATCAAAATTTGATAATGAAGATATTAAAAAATTAAGATATACAGTTAACGAGCAGAGTCAAATAATTGAATTAGGTCGATAACATGTATCTGACTTAACTAGAAACACTTCAGAGAAAGAAAAAGAATTAGCAGATGCGAGGGTGCGAATTACGGATCTTAATAGGAAAATTGAACTTAGAAGATTCTTAGTTGAAACCTTAGACACTCTGTTAACAGTTGGAAAACAGCCACGAGAGCATCGTGGAATGGGATATAGTGAAGTCCCTCCACCTTATAACCATAATTACACATTCTAAAAAACTGAACATGAGCTGTCACAAGTTGTTGACTCTACCATTCCCTCAGCAGTCCCTGACTTGGTAAATAGTACTGAGTCGACTAAGTCAGAGAAAGTTGAGACTGTAAATAATGAAAAAGAATCAATATTTACTGAGACTTCCACGACATCCAAAACAATTCTGAAAAAGAAATTGTCTTTTGAAAGTAAGGGTGTATGGAAGCACACTCAGAAAAGGAAGAGTCTAAAGCAATTGTTGAATTTGTTGATCCAAAAATTGAATCTGATAAAATTGATAAGGGTAAACAAATAGAACAGGTCTCTTCTCTGACTTCTAGTAATTTGGAAAATCAAACCAATACCAAAGCTCCTACGAAAGCTTTGGTAAAACGTTCGTACTTCGCGTGCCATCAGAAGGGACACGTGGCAAGTGTTTGTCCAAACAAAAGTACATGAGTCAAATTAGTGCAGGTGAAGAAAGACCAATCACCTGTTAAAGCTAGTAGTTCTTAGGCTAAAATAATTAAAATTCTTGAGATAACTAGTGTAAATAAGAAAATGGCAAGTATTTTTCGCAATGAACTCAAAATTACAGAATGTTAGTCCAGATGCTCTGGATCTAATTCGAATCATCAAGTAAACCGTGCGTAATCCGAGTTTAATTGATTTGTGTGATGAACGAGATTAAATCAAATGAATAACTTCTTGTATATTGATATTGAATAACGATTACAAGTGTATACAAAAATGATCTCAACTCTTTGTCAATTGAATCTGTTACAAATAAGCTCTCATGAAAAACTCTCACAAAATAACTACATGTTGTTGTATTTATACACAGACATGTCTGCGACTTTACCTGCGATTTTATGGTTAAAGTCGCATTTTGCAAGTCTGAGATACTAAAGTTAGTGTCGCAATTAGTGTCGCAAACATACAATTTCAAGCTAATTTTTAAACAAGCTGATTGTCATACAGATATGTATCAACACATAAAATGTTGAAAACGTGGTTAGAAATGGGGGAGATAAACAACTGCCAAAATTTCAAAGATTTCAACCTCGTTTCCAACCACTGAAGTTCTCGATGGATGATAGTCCAAGGAGCACTACTTCTGTCACAGGAAGTTCTACTGGAAAATCTATCAGGTCGGAAACTCCACAACGTTTTCAAACCCCCAAACGAAATAGTTCTAATTAGGATAATGTTAATAGAAATTATAACAATTCACATTACACTTAACCCACGGCCAGTCAATAAGAGATTATATCAAAAGTCTCCTGAGAGAAGGCCTAGGGGAAAGACCCACCATTCACCCACACGTGTGACTACTTTAGTATCCAAGTCTCAAGATAAGAGAGATGGTTACTTCAAAGAGTTCATATTTAAGGAGAATGGCCGACCCAAGACCGTCGTGGCTTAGGTACCCCTCGATAACTAAAGTTTATTTCTTGATTGCAGGAGTTGACTAGACGTGCCATTAATTGGTGGTATGTAGACAGCGGTTGCTCCAGACACATGACAAGGGAAAGGCAGATCATGGTGGATTTCGTGGAAAAGAAAGGGGGACATGTAAACTTTGCTAGAGCAAAGGGAGGACAAATCACGGGATCAGGAAATGTTACTAATGGGAAGATAACGCTAGAGCAAGTCAACTTTGTTGAGGAGTTTAAGCACAATCTCATGAGTGTTTCTCAGATTTGTGATAAGGGACATCCTGTCCATTTCACAGATAGAGAGGCACTCATCCTGAAACCGGGGTTTGTCATCCCAGAAGAATGGATAGTTATGAGGGCACCGAGGAGGAATGACACTTATGTAATGGACATGAGTGTTGCTGAATCTTCAACGGCGTCGACATGCTTGTTATCCAAGGCTTCAGAGATAGAATCTCAGTTATGGCATAGGAGGATGGCACACCCGCACTTCCGGAAAATGAACTATATAGTCCGAAATGACTTAATGCAAGGTGTCCCAGTACAGATTTTCGGGCTAGAGGACAAGTGTGTGCCGTGTCAAAAAGGGAAACAGCACAAGAAACCTCACAAGTCTAAGACTCAGAACTCAATTGCTACGACATTTGAACTTCTTCACTTGGATTTATTCGGTCCAGTGAATGCGAGAAGTATAGGCGGGAAACACTACTGTCTAGTGGTTACCGATGACTACTCGAGATTTTCATGGGTGTTCTTCCTGAGTTCTAAGGATGAGACATCACATATGCTGATAACATTCTTTACTAAAGGTCAACATCAATATGGTCGAGGAGTCAAGAAAATCCGTAGCGACAATGGTTGAGAGTTCAAGAATGCAGTGTTGAACATCTACTGCTTAAGCAAGGGTATTCAACATCAGTTCAGTGCACCTTACGAGCCACAACAAAATGGAGTCGCAGAACGAAAAAACAGGACACTCATTGAAGCAGCATGGACCATGCTGGCTAATTCAAAGCTTCCAGTTATTTTTTGGTGTGAAGCAGTGAATACAGCTTGTCACGTACTGAATAGGGTTTTAACTATTAAAAGACTTAACAAAACATGTTATGAGCTTTTACACGGTCGGAAACCAAAAGTAATAGGCTGTGAACCTTTTGGTGTTCCTCGTACGTTACTTAAAACAAGGAATCAACCAAAATTTGGTGAAAGAGCCGACGAAGGACTTTTCTTAGGTTATGATGCTAGTTCACCAAACAAACGAGTCTTTAATAAGACTTCTGGTAGAGTAGAGATTGTATTCAATATACAAGTCACTTCTTACACACCAACTATTCAAACTGGTCCCGAGTGGTTATTCGATTACGATGCTGTCTTCAAAACCTTCAATGTTCCTCCTCTAAGTGATACTGGCACTTCCGAGGATTCTTCAGGGTTAGAATATGCAATATTGGATGATGGTGATGAACCAAGATCCAGTGTTCCAAGTTTAGAAATTCCAACGGGTAAGGGAAAGGAAATTGTTATCGATCAGACAGAAGAAGTTGATTTCAAGTGAACAAATTCACTCTTTAGAGGCTACTAGTTCCGGACAAGAAATTGTTGAAGAAAATGTAACTACTGAGGGGGAGATTGGATCAAATCTTGAGTCTGATATACCTGTTGACGCTGCGATCTCAACAGGGGTTTACAAAGATCATCCAATCGACAATATCATTGGTGATCCCAGTTCCAGTGTAATTATTGAAAACACTAGTCTTTATGTATCGATCCAAGACACAGGGATCATACATAACTGTTTATATAGTTGCTTTATTTCACAAGTTGAGCCAAAGAATGTACAAATGGCTCTTAAGGACAATTCATAGGTTGAGGCGATGCAAGAGGAGCTCGCGCAGTTCGAGAAGCTTCAAGTTTGGAAGCTAGTTGATCTACCCAAGGGAGAGTTTGCTATAGGCACCAAATAGGTGTTTAAGTGTAAACGAGATGATCGTGGAATTGTCACCAGAAATAAAGCCAGACTTGTAGTAAAAGGATTCAATCAACAGGAGGGGATGGGCTACACAGAGGTTTTTGGACCTGTAGCAAGGCTGGAAGCAATCCGATTATTTCTAGTGTATGCTGCATTAAGAAATTTAAAGTCTATCAACTTGATGTAAAAAGTGCATTTCTGTATGGGAAGGTTCAAGAACTGGTGTATGCTGAACAACCGCCAGGGTTTACTGATCCAGATTATCCAGACCATGTCTACAAATTGGACAATGCTCTGTATGGTTTGCATCAAGCACCCCGGGCGTGGTATGAGACTTTGTCTACCTATCTCTTTTACAATGGGTTCAAGAGAGGCCAGACAGACAATACACTGTTCGTTAAGTGGCAGAGGAAGGATTTTTTACTAGTACAGATTTACGTGGATGACATTATATTTGTGTCATCTGATGAGAGCATGTGTAGAGACTTTGAACAAGTTATGAAGCGAAAATTTGAGATGAGTGCTATGGGGGAGCTGACTTTCTTCTTAGGATTGCTGGTTGATCAAAAGAAGGATGGACTCTTTAGCCATCAAACGAAATACGTGCATGAAATGCTTGCACGATTCAGTATGGCTGAGAGCTCGTCATTTAGTACATTCGTTCCCCAGAACCACAATTTCGGGCTAGAGATATTGACCCGACACAATATCGGGCAATTATCGGCTCTTTGATGTATCTAACCGCTTCTAGACCTGACATAATGTTTGCTGTTTATTTATGTGCTAGGTTTCAGGCTAATCTAAAGGAATCTCATATGAAGGCCGTAAAGAGGATATTGCGTTATCTGAAGGGAAAATCGAAGTTAGGTCTTTGGTATCCCTCCGGAGGCAACGTTAACCTCTTGGCCTATACAGATTCAGACTACGGTGGATGTAACCAGAACAGGAAATCAACCTCTGGAGGTTGTCAGTTATTAGGAGGTCGTATTGTTTCTTGGTAATGCAAGAAACAGACCTCGGTCGCTATCTCAACCTGTGAGGCTGAGTATGTCGCAGTCGGTAGTTGTTGTTCACAAATCTTGTGGATACAACAACAGCTGCGTGACTATGGTCTTAATATTTCTACAACACCTATTATGATAGATAACGAATCCACAATCTCAGTAACTAATAATCCTGTTAAGCATAGTAAAACGAAACATATAGATATTCGACACCATTTCATTCGTGACTGTGCTGAACAATAGATGATTAAGTTAGTTAAAGTTCCCACAGATGATAATCTAGCCGACTTATATACTAAGGCTTTTGATAGATCCCGCTTTGAATTGTTAGTACAACTAAATGGGATGATCAATCCCGAATAAAGATATCTCCTGCATGACCTTCTAACTATTTGTTAATTTCTATTTTTAGTAACTTGTTAGTTTTAGTAACTTTCTATATTTAGTAAAGTTTCTATTTTTAGTAAGTTAGAAAAATTATCCCAAAGTATGCGAGTCACCGAGCTAATGCAAAGAAATGAAGAAAACATTACCCATGCCTAGAACATTATTATATGTGTGGCTTTAAGATGCGTTACATAGACAGACTAATGTACCTTAACAAATAATGTGGTTAATACATTCATCATATGATGTATCAGTAGGCATACAACATAAAGGTTCTCAAGTACTTAACATACAAACTTTAATAAGGAGATTATTCTATGTTAACTCTCGGTTGATGTATGACATTAAGTCTTAATTCTTAGGTAATAGATAGTACCATAATACATGGTAACTGGATTGATCTAAGTAATTCATCTAGGAGATGTACTGACCGATTCTTTTGCTACATCGAGACATATGTTAACCTAGTCTCAGTCAGTAGATCTTATACTAGAACAAACTCAACCGCGAAACAAGAATACCGTTTTCAAGGTCCCTAGTCAAACTAAGTCGCTTTGTTGTGCGCAAGTACAGACCTGTCACCGCTGGTTTGATTTTAGATTTGCTTGTTTCTAACATTAGTTAAGTCTAGATAACTCACGTGTTCAAGTGTGTGCTTATAATATTTTAAGGACTTGGCTTTAAAGATGAAAAACATTAAGTAGATTCAATACCTGGAATTATGGACATATCCTGACTCTAAATGTATATCAAAAGTGAGGAACACATAGATAATCATGAATAATAACTAAGCTTGTGTGACAACTCTCGAAAATCGGTACTTTCCGTACACTGTAAAATCATGCATTCTTACGCTAATTCCCTTTAATGAAATCAAACGTGCTTTAAATTGAGATAAGTCTAGCACACGCCCACATTGCACATTTTGGTGCACACTATTTTAATGCATGATGCATTACGTTTACATAATTATTGATAATTTCACGATATAAATCGGATGATTCCGACAAAACACGAACGTTGGTGATAAGCATTTCCTAAGTAACGTAAAGCTATTTAATAGTAGTTATTTACCTATACTATTACAATAAGGCTTAAAGCAAAACCTTTCAAAAGATTTAGATCAAGCTTATACGATTTAAGTGAAACGCAACGAAGAAAAGGCAACGTGTGATTCACTAAACAAAACGCCAATCACTTACGAATGAATTGGAATTTACTAACCATGTTGCAACTCACTTTAAGTTCTCTAATAATCCTTGCTAGCACCTAAACACTAAGTTTGGATCTAAGTAGCTCAAGCATGTCAAAATAATTCCAAGCAAGCTAGCATCTAGCTCTAATATAATCAACCAAGCTAGCTCATAGCTTAAATTAAATCCAAGCTAGCTAACACATAGCTCAAATTTAATCAAGCAACTAGGTAACTAGCTTAAATTAAATCTAAGCTTCCTAGCTTGCATGTCACTTAAATTGGAAATGCAGATTTCTTTCTCCCTTCTTGTCTACGTTGCACCCTTTCTCACCACACCTTCTCCTCCTTGCAACTTGCTTGAGGTGACTAGGCACCTCCCATCACCCCTCCACTTTCCTTGCTTCTTAGTAAGGAAAAGAGTAACACAAGCATACGTACAACACACACTTCACTCTTCATTTCAAAATCTGCACACTTTTCTCTCAACTTCCCTCTCATTTCACCTCCTTCTTCAAGAGAACCACCACCACCACCACCACAAACCACCCTAGAACCACCATACAACCACCAAACCACCATGAACCACCACCTTATATACCTCATTTTTCACCTCCTTTCAAGCTCTTGATCATCATTGGGTATTTAAAAGGAGATTTGGGTTGAAGATTTCAAGTTCTTTTCTCTTTTCTTTCTCACCATTTCCATCCTAAAGCATTGTAAGGAAACTCTCTCTAGTTAAATTAGTTTAAATATATGTTTATGCTAGTAATGTTCACTCTCATGTTAAATCAACTAGTTACATGCTAAAAATGCTGTTTTATAAAATTATGTGGCTAGAACTTGTTAAAAAGGAACAAAGGAAAACTCAAAAGCTTAAGTATGTTTCTGGACAGAAACTTTGATTGACTTGGGAAGGCCATAACTCGTACATCAAATAACCAAATCAAGTGTTTCTTGAGTCTAAAATTAAGTTTAAAGTGTTACCTTTCCAACCCCACTGGTTTCATAATTTTTAGACAAGTATTGGTACTTCAAAACGTATTTTTAAACCAAGGTGTACAAGCTGTTCTTAAAAGTCAGAAACTGATCCAACTGTAGAAGGTCATAACTTTCAAACCACGGATCTAAATGAAGTGATTCTTTTTCCTACAAGTCACATATTGTGTTAGCTTTCAAAGTAGTATGATTACACTCTGTGAAAGTAAGTATAACTCCGTGTACAAATAGATCTTTGACCAACTGTCCAGAATGTGGTACTGTTGGACCCTTGTGTAGTATTAAATATGTTTGAACCCCTTGAACATACATTTCTGAAAAGCTAAGACATAGGGGAACATGTGGTAAAAATTTCATAAAAATCCAAGCTCATTTGACTAGTCAAAATTGTAGCCAAAGAAGGACTAAATCCTGGACAGAAATTGTGAAAAATGGTGGCAAAGTTTGACTGCGAACTGAGTCAGTTCGCAGAGCCCAAAACTCGCGAAACGAGACTTGTACGATTTAAAACCCGATAAACCCAAAGGTTAGGTTGAAAACGAAGTTAAAACGTGGACTTAAACGAGTTTTAATGTTTTTGAAAACTAATAAGGATCACCAACGGGTCGTGCACTTTTCGAAAACGAAATACTTTTTCAACTTACGAGTCGAGTGAACAACTAGCCTAGATGTGCGGATAGCCATCTACTTGAACAAACATAGATATGCGGGTAGCTATCTATACAAACTTAGATGTGCGGGTAGCCATCTACTTTTACAAACCTAGATATGCGGTTAGCTATCTACTTATACAAACGACCTCATGCGTATAGGGCGCGAGGAGGCTATTTCGGGCAAACTTTTTTCTTTAAACGCTAGCTCTCACAAAGCTCACCAGGTGAGTTCACAGCCCCTATTTTACTGCTTTTTACTGCTTTCTAAATTTGGGGTGAAAAACATATGTACTGTTTACATACAAACTGATTTCATGCGATGATTGAAAACCTGACCACGAATCCTTGGGCGAACCTATGTTAAACTAGTTGTAGTGCATGGAAGTCCTCATGACTACAAACTGTAACCATTAGCCAGATGACGCTAGCCGCCGAATATGCGAATAGTACTATTGGGATGACATCCCTCCCACTTTTGTTAGTCATGCTAACTGCCGACTATATGTCGAGACGAGGAGCGTATATTTTATTGGTGCCAGGCAAAAACAACTAAAAGTCGTGGTTTGGTTATAGGCCTAGGTGTCGGCACTTTAACTCGCAAGGTCTTGCAAACCTTCAGGGGATCACCGTCAGCTACTTATTGTTTCAAACTATGTATCATCGTACTAAACGACATGGATGGCACGAAATGATTTGTGAAACGTTTACTACACTCTTGGTTTAAATGATGATGTCTTAAACCTGTGAATTTCACTCAACAATTTTGTTGATTCTTTTAACTATGTTTTTCAGGGAATTAGCAGCGACGTAAGATCATGCATGCATACTTTTGGGACCCTTGCTCACCACAATGAATAGAATGCCATCCTTTTGATAAATATTGAAACTATGATTTGTGATTAAAATGTTAATCACATTGTTTTGCTAAAACATCTATTGTTTTGTAAACACGATGAACATGTAACCGTGTTATTTAAACTATTTATGGCATTCTAATTATATGTTTGCGATAATCATATGCTCTCGATTTACTTGTCGAATTGATCCACGTCAGGCCCCGTGCTTCCGCATTGCTTAAACGAGACACGATTTTATTGGGGTGTGACAGCTTGTACTTGAACAACTCTGCGTGTTGTCTGTTTAAGTGGAAAATCATATTGATAATCGTCTTGAAGTATTGATCACACGAATAATAAACTAGGAATAAACTAAAATTCCTATCTGTGTATTGCACGTATTATGGCTAATATGATATTTGTATCAGTGACTCCACCAAAAAGAATGTGAATTCCAATATGAATAATTTCATATTTTAGTCTATAATTTATTTCTTGTTATTTATTTTATTTTATAATTTTGGTCTATGCATGGAGATAACATACCTTTTGATTACTAACAATAGATAAATCTTAAGCCTCGTGTATTCCCTTTGTGTCGTGCTAGCATATTATAAGTTCGAAAACTTTTAAAAGGTTCAAAAAGGTCTGAATTCACAAATTCTTACGAACTTGTGACTCAAGTTCATAGGCCCAAGTTCGTATACGAACTTGGACCGGATGAGTATAAAATGGTTTGACCAAGTCAAAACCTTTCAAAATATTCGAACTTGCAGACCTACGAACTTACAACCCTCATTCGAACTTACGTCACTGTTGCATTTCCACCTTAAAAATCTTTAGGTCTTCAGTTGTGTTGGAAATTTGAATCCGTTCATCATCACCACATTCACATTACGCATCTAAGTAAGTCATTCATTTGTAATTTCATCCGCTAAACATATCCGAATTGGATTTATTTTTTGGTTTTAAAGAAAACTTTGCATACAATCAAAATAGGGATTGTGGTTGTGGATTACGTTGACAACAACTTAGTATTCTATCTAAACCGCACCTGCGCGCATCTAATACATTCAATGGATTGTGTTTTCGTTAACATAATTTTTGAATTTTGGAAAAGCAGATCATCGTTTGAACTTACAAGTTTGTACAAACTTGCTGAGTTCGTACGAACCTAGGTAGCTGTTACAAGTTCGTACGAACCTAGCTTGACTTTAGTCAAGTTCGTACGAACCTATGAAGTTTGAAAAATGAAATTTTTAAATAAAATTAATAAATCATGTTTCTCATAGTCTGACTCACACAAGTGGTTCTTAGAATGATTAATTTTATTATTTAACTTTATTATTGCCTATGTTTGGTGTGTTTGCTTGTTTTTCTTGCAGGTATGGCTGATCGACAGTTTTTCAGCAAGCACAATTTGGCCATCTCCTTTGATCTTGAGGATCCGGCAACCGAACACTATAGAGGCATTCTCACTTTTCTGATGCGCTCAAGAGTACACTATGCTCTTTCCCATTCGCCGACGCTGAGGATATCTTATCTCCGTCAATTCTGGGCGAATGCGGTTTTCGATTGTGAGCCTAATCCCCCGGTCATTCGGACTCGGGTGGAAGATAGAGATATCGAGTTTTCTGCTGCATATCTATGACTCATTTTATAACTGGGTACTGAAGCTCAGGAAAATGGCCCAACTTCATACTCCTTAGATCTCAGGGCTGGAGCTTTCCAAAGGATGGGATACATTGGGGATGTCACACACAGTCAGTTTACCAAGACCTACCTTTTCGTCCAATGGCGGTATCTTATGCATATACTGCTGGTTTCATTTGGTCCGAAGAAGGCGGGTTTCGATACGATGGACCATAAGATGCAGTCGGGAATGATTTCGCTCGTATACAACAAACCATACTGCTTCTCACAATTTTTCTTCGATGAAATGGTTCAATAGATACGCGGCAGTTTCAAAGATCGGTTTCTTTGCTACCCACGATTTGTAACGATGATTATCAATGGGTTAGTACCGAATCTGCCCGCTATCAATCCCGTTGTGTGTTTGTCAACGGTGGGTAAGAAGATATTTGTTCATTGTCTCAGCCATAGCAGTAGACGTCCGGCTGCTGAGCGACCTCAGGCTACTCCACTTTTCGGGGCTGTACTTGATGCTGACTATGCTCTACCACTCAATGATGGGTGGTTGGACGCGCTCTAGGCCGAGGAAGAAGAAAGGGTTCCTACTCCACCACAGGCTGCTGCTCTGCAAGAGCATGAAGTGGTTGATGAGATCCTTCGACAGTTAGAGCAACCCCAGGAGGGTCATCACATTGATCGTGATAATGTTGAAGCTGTAGTTCGAGATGATATGCAAGCTGGATGTGTTAGGAGATGTAGATGCGTTTGTTACTGGTCCACAAGCTGATATGGAGGCTGATTTGGCCCACATTGAGACTTATACTGCTGGAGCTGAGGAAGGAATGACTTCTATTGGTAATGTGACGAGAAGTCTAGAGAGAGATCCGGAGGAGACTGAGAGTGATCCGGATAGTGAGGAGCCTTCTACACTGGCTTTTCATGGGTCACGTGTGGTTCTTGCTCCACAGCTTAGTGAAAAGAGTAAAGGTAAGCGAAAGTTGATTGAAGACGATGATTATGTTCTTCAAGATGAAGCCGATGATGATTCTGACACTCCACTGGTTAGGGCGCCCAAAAGAAGACGTCCTACTGGGGTGGTCATTCGTGAGCCTCTTGATGTTCCACCAACCACCACAACTACCTCTACACCACCAGTCACCACTACAACCACCACACACACTCCACCGCCTATTCCGACATCAACACCAACACCACCACCACCACAACCATCAGTTACCACGGCTACTACTCCCACTACTCCTCCCGCTCCCACTACAACCCCTATGTCATACCCTGTTGCAAATCTTTCATACCTCGACAAATTTCTATATCTCCTGGGCTGGATATCAAGCTTATCGGATATGGTTGCTAATTTGACTGCCGTTGTTGCGAGTCAAGAAATCCATGTGAATAACTTGACAGCTCTTAAAGAGAAATTAATGGAGCGCAATGAAAAGTTATAAAAAAATTATACGAGATAATGAGATTCTTCTCTATCGTCTGAAGTGCTAGACAGCTCAGGGGGAGATACCAGGATGTAAGGGTGATGAGCTAAGAAGGAAAAGGGATGAAGACAGAGACGATGATCCTAGTGCACCAAAAGAAGGTGAGCTGCCTAGCTCTTCGACTGGAAGACTAGTAGCACAAGCTCAAGGGGAGTCTAGTCAACAACAAGGAGTGAGTGATACTGAAGAAACTCCAGTAAATCTGACGGAAACAGACACTATCGAAGCACTTATTAATTTAGATGTGTATGATAGTAGTGAGTATGAGTTAGAGGAAGGAGAATTTTTGCCTAAAGAAGTTGCTGAATGGAGTAGCTCTGGCAGACGTCCCTTGATATGAGTACTTCGATCAAAACGTTTCTCCTAGACTTTCTTATAGATCCGATTACAAACAAACCTTTGATGAAGATGATATATAAACCGGTTAAGTTTTTGGAAAGAGTTCCTTTGAAAAAGATGCCACATAATATTCTAACTGAGCTTAAATGGTGGTATGTTGACAACAAGATAGTAGAAGCTGTAATGGAAGATGTTGATGGGAATGAGCTGTTGAGAGTGTATGATAGTTTACATCTGGTAAACTTGTCAAAAGATGATCTGATGAAGCTACATGTAAACAAGATTCTCTTTAGAGATAGTTGGAGACATGAAGGCAGAAGATATCAGAAGGTGGTCGGGTGACAACATCTCGTTGCGCAGGACCTGCTCTTCGAGCCTTTTGTTGGTACATATTTAGTGACAACTGCTTTCTAGTTTGTAATAGTTAGTTTGATAAGTCTTTTTGTAATAAGTTTACTTTTGTTCTTTGTATGTAAGTTCGTACGAACTTAGGTAGGTACGAACTTAGGTAAGTTCGTATGAGCCTGTGACCAGACAAGTTGGTAGGGTCCAGCCTGTACGAACTTAGGTCCTTTATATAGATTACTTTCTAGTTCGAATGTAATCAGTTGTTTTGTGTGTTAGTAAGTCACAATAGAAGCAAGTTCGAATAACTTGTTAGGGTTTTGTCTTACGTTGAATGTAATTGATATTTATGTTCAATAAAAGTGCTCTTTACCATATTCGTGTTACTCGTTGATTATTGTTACGTTTGTTAAGAATTTTGCACTTGATAAATGTGATAACCTCGTGGATCCAGGTTTAGGGAACCTACACCTTTCATTAATGGCTGTCAAATTATTGACACTGATCTCTTGACTCGTAACAGTAGCAGTCAAAGCCGTAACCATATCCATTAAGCTCGTGATCCGGCCCTCAAGATATATAAATTTGTACGGATCAGAAAGATTTGCGGCGGGATGAGAGGCAGGTGGAGTAGTTTGATTTGGAGGTGGAGCGGCGGTTGGTGGTGGTGGTGGTGGTGGAGAAGGTGTGGTGGTTGGTAGGGTGGTGGTGGTGGAGAAGGTGTGGTGGTTGGTAGGGTGGTGGTGGTTGTTGGTTGAACGATTGTAGTTGGTGGTGGAATGGTAGAGACAGGGGGTTCAACACGCACCCTGATGACCACTCTATTAGGGCGACTTTGTTTGGGCGCCCTAACCAGCTGTAGAGTGTCATCATCATCGCCTTCATCCTTGAGGAAAAAGTCTTCATCCTCATTAACTTTTCCTTTTCCCTTTGTCCTTCGCAGAGCGAGCACTAGTGCGAATCGCAACGACTCGCGACCCATGGACCCCAAAGGTTGGACGGTCTTCGCTATCAGGGTCATTGTCGGTCGCCTCTGAATCTCTCTCTAAATTTTGAACCACATCATCCAAAGATCTGAATTCATCCTCAGCACCGCCATCATAGTTATCAATCTCGTTGAAAACTTCATCAAGGTCAGGGCTGTGGACCCGTGACCAACCCCATGCACGTGGGCCCCAATACTTGTGCTAGCACCGCCCTGAAGTACTTCACACACTACATACTCAGCGATATCAGAGAAAATTCTATCGCCCTCTTAGGGATGCTCGATCTAGTGCAAAATTTCTTCAACTACCTCTATTGTGGCTCAGCAGCAGCCACTGGAGGTTGTACTTGGACAGGTGCTTCAGCAGTTGCCAGGGGCTGTGGCACGTCCCACCACCCATCATTTGGTAGGGCCACATAATTGGCATTAAGAACTGCCCCAAACAGAGCTGTGGCTTGAGGTCGATCAGCAGCTTGGCTTCTACTGCTGTGACTCAGGCAATGCATAAAGATCTTTTTGTCAACCGCGGATAGATGCACAACTAGGTCTACAATTGGTAGATCGGGGATTAATCCATTTACAATCATCATAACAAATCTTGGATATAGTATGACTAACACTGTCCCGAATCTGCTGCACCATCTCATCAAAGAAAAATTGAGAGAAGCAGTAGGGCTTGTTGTATACAAGTGTAATCATGCCAGATTGCATCTTGTGATTCATCGTGTCGAAACCGGCATTCTTTAGTCCAAAGGACACCAGCAAGATGTGCATCAAGTAATGCCACTGCCCGTAGAGATAAGTCTTTGTGAACTGGCTATGGGAAACATCACCAACATAGCCCATGCGCCGAAAAGTGCCAGCTCGCATATCTAAAGGAAAAGAGGTCGGGCCATTTTCCTATGCCTTAGTCCCTAGCTGCAAAATGATACGTAGATATGCCGCAGAGAACTCTATGTCCACATCATTTACCCGAGATCGGATGACCGGTGGGTTCGGCTTACAATCGAACACAGCATTCGTCCAGAATTGACGAGGATAATCGATCCTTAACGTCGGCGAATGTGTGAGAGCATGATGAACCCTCGAGCGCATGAGAAATGTCAGCATGCCTCGATATTGCTCAGTGGCCGAATCCGCCAGATCGAACGAGATCGCCATATTGTGCTTGCTGTGGAACTGCCTCAATTGATCAGCCATTCGTGCTCAAAAGACAAAACACACCAAATATATGCAATACTAATGTTAGTTATACAAATTAATCATTTTAGAACCCTGTAACGAAGATTCTACTATGAAGTTTAAGTATATTTCATTATTACAAAAAATATTTTTCAAACAAAATGTAAGTTCTTACGAACTTACAACCCTGTGTAGGTTCGTACGAACTTGAAAGTTGACCAAGTCAAACTAAGTTCGTACGAACTTATCACAGTGACTAGGTTCGTACGAATTTGGTAAGTTCGTACGAATTTAGTAAGTTCAAACAATGATCCGACCAAACTAATTTTGAAATTTTTGGAAAGGAAAACATGATCAGACAGATACAATAGGTGCGCCATCTTGCGTATTGCATTAACTAACAACTATATACGATTTTTTATCCACTAACATGCTCCTGATTTTGATATTATGTTCGGTTTTAAGAAAAACTAAATAAAATCCAAATGTTTACTTGTTTAATGGATGAAACTTCGAAATTATAATGTACTTAGATGCGGAATATGTTTGTGATGATGTTTAACGGATTGAAAAGCCTAACACGGATTAGATTGTGATTTTAATTTCGAAAATAATGAAACAGTGGTAAGTTCGAAGACTTTGTAGGTTCGAAGGCACTGTAAGTTCGAAGGGTTTTGGAACTGAAAGGGGTTTGACTGGTCAGACCCTTTTATACCCATCCGGGTCTAAGTTCGTACGAACTTAGACCATAAAACTTAGATTCGAACTTGGGACTCTAAATTCGTACGAACTTAGTTCTAAGAACTTGGAATTTTTGAATAAAAATCATATCACGATGACCAAAATACCTCGGCTTTCAATTTATCAGGTTTTGAGCGATTAAGCTAACCGAATGTAAGAATCTCCCGTTTAACTAAGAACTTAAATTAAATAAATTAAAATAACTTAAAATTAAGGATTCGATTATGAAATTGTTCATATTTTAAAAACGTACATTCTTTTTTGAGAGTGTTACTAATACAAAGATCGAACTAGTCATGATGAGTACAATACACAGTTAGGAATTGAATTTAATTATTCCGATGTTATTATGTACGTAATCTATAGTTCACGACGATTATTGGTATTGTTGTCCACTTAAGCAGTCAACACTCATAATTTTCAAGCACACGCTTAGTTATTGTTCACAATTAGCTATGTATCTCACATTTGATATACACTTAGGATCAAGAAAGTCCAGAATTCCATGTATCGGATGTTTAATTTTATGTCATCCTTAAAGTCAAGTCCTTTTATTTCGAGCAATGTACTTTGGTACATGTTTAGCTATAGGACGAGACTAGGGTTAGAAGCAAACAAATCTAAAATCAAACCAGAGGTGATAGGTCTGTACTTTCGTATAACAGAGTGACATAGTTTGACTAGAGGCCTTGAAAACGGTATTCTTGTTTCGCGGTCGAGTTTGCTCTATTTTTAGGATACACTGACTGAGTCTAGGTCAACATGTTTCATGATGTAGCAAAAGAAACAGTCAATGAACCCCTAGATGAACTTGTTTACATCTATCCAAGAACATGTATTCTAATACAGTCTATCACCTGAGAATTAAGACTTAAGTCATACATCAAATTAGAGATTGCACATAATAATCGTATTATTTAATATTGATTATGTACTTGAAAACCGTTATGTCGTATGCCTACCAATACATCGTATGATGAAACTATTAGTTAAGTTTATGATTAAGGTACATTTGACTGTGTATATACTACATCTAAAAGCCACACATATATAATGTTCTAGGCATGGGTAATGTTTTCATCATTTCTTTGCAATAGTATAGTTACCCTCAACTTTTAATAAGTTTTTGCAAAAATAAATATAAAAATAAACTACAAATAGACAAAAGTTGGATTAACAAGTCAAGGTTACTCATCCCATTAAGTTGGATTAACAAGTCAAAACGAGACCTATCAAAAGCCTTATTATAAAGGTCGTCCAGATTGTCATTAGTTGGAACCTTAACTAATTTAATCATTTGTTTTTCAGCACAATCACGAATAAATTGATGTCTAATATCTATATGTTTCGTTTTACTATGCTTAACATGATTATTAGTTATTGACATAGTGGATTGCTTACCTATCATTATAGGCGTGTTTGAAAAATTTAAACCGTAGTCACGAAGCTGTTGTTATATCCACAAAACTTGTGAACAACAACTACCAGCCGCGACATACTCAACCTCATAGGTTGAGATGGCAACCGAGGTTTGTTTCTTGCATTACCAAAAGACAATGCGACCACCTAAAAGTTGACAACCACCAGTGGTTCATTTCCTTTTCAAGTTACATCCTTCGTAGTCCGAGTCTGTATAAGCCAAAAATTCAAAATTGCCTTCGGAGGGATACTAAAGACCCAACTTAGGTTTTCACTTCAGATAACGCAAAATTCTCTTCGCTACCTTCATGTGGGACTCCTTTGGATTAGCCTGAAATCGAGCACATAAACAAACAACAAACATTATGTCAGGCCTTGAAGCAGTTAGATACATAAGAGAACCGATAGTAGCCCGATATTTAGTCGGATCCACATCTTCGGTACTCTCCGTGTCTGATCCAAGATTGTGATTTTGGGGAATCGGAGTGCTAAAAGACGAACAATCTTCCATGTTGAAACATGTAAGCATTTCATGCACATATTTCGACTGATGGATAAAAAATCCGTCCTTCTTTTGATCAACTTGTAATCCTGAGAAGAAAATTTAGCTCCCCCATATCACTCATCTCAAACCTTTGCTTCATCACCTTCTCGATATCTCTGCACATGTTCTCGTCAAATGATCCAAAGATGATGTCATCAACGTAAACTTCTACCAGTAGGAAATCATCCTACTTCCACTTAATGAACAGTGTGCTATCTATCTAGCCTCTCTTGAACCCATTTTCCAAGAGATAGGTCAAAAGCGTCTCATACCATGCTCTTGGTGCTTGATGTAGTCCATATAGAGCCTTATCCAATTGATATACTCTGTCTGGAAAATCTGGATCACTGAACCCAGGTGGTTGTTGGACAAACACTAGTTCTTGAACTTTCCAATATAGGAAGGCGCTCTTCACATCGAGCTGATAGACTTTGATCTTTTTGTGTGGAGCATATGCTAGAAACAATCGAATTGCTTCCAACCTTGCTACAGGTGTGAACACTTCAGTGTAGTTCCCTTCATGCTGATTAAATCCTTGAACAACTAGCGTTGCTTTGTTCCGTGTTACAATACCTCTATCATCTCTTTTGCAATTAAACACCCATTTGGTGCCTATAGCAAACTCTCCCTTGGGTAAGTCGACTAGCTCCCATACTTTTAGCTTCTCGAACTGTGCAAGCTCCTCTTGCATTGCTTCTACCCAGGAGTTGTCTTTAAGAGCCATTTGTACATTTTTCGGCTCTATTTGTGAAATAAAACAGCTATACAGACATTTATGCATTATCCCAATGTCTTGGATCGATACATAAAGACTTGTGCTTTCAGATATACCTCTACGTGTCTTCACATTTGAACAAGGATCACCAATTATGTTATTTATTGGATGATACTTGTTCACTCGTGTCGTGACCGTAGTGTCAACAGGTAAATTAGATCCGAGATTTGATCCTATCTCCCCCTCAAATGGTACATCTTCTGGTATTCTTGGAAGAATGTGGATGTTCCATTGAACTAGGATCAACTTCCTCAATATGTTCGACAACTATTTCTTTTCCTTTACCTGTTGATTCTTCTGAACAGGGAACACTAGATCTTGGTGTAAAGCCATTATCTTCACCATCATCAAGTATTACTTGTTCTAATCCTAAAGTGTCAACATGACTTAGGATAGGAAGATTAAATGACTTGAAGAAAACATCATAATCAAATAACCAATCTGGCTTAGTTTGATGTGACTTAAATGTTAAAGACAATCTCAACTCTACCAGATGTCTTATTGTAGACCCTTTTGTTTGGAGAACCGGCTTCATAACTGAGGAAGAATCCCTCGTCTGCCGTAAAATGAACACCAAAAGGTTCAAGACCGGTTAAGTTTGATTTTCTACCGTTTAGAAGCTCATAACACGTTTTTTTTATGCCTCTTGACGGTTAAAACCCTGTTTAATACATGACAAGCTGTATTCACTGCTTCCCCCCAGAATATGACAGGAAGCTTTGAATCAGCCAGCATTGTCCTTGCTGCTTCAATTAATGTTCTATTCTTTCTTTCAGTCACTTCATTCTGTTGTGGCTCATAGGGTGCACTAAACTAGTGTTGAATTCCTTTGCTTAGGCAAACGACATTCATCACCGAGTTTTTCAACTCTAAGCCATTGTCGCTTCTTATCTTCTTGAGTCCTCGACCGTATTGATGCTCAACTTGGGTAAAGAATGTCATCAGCATTTGAGTTGTCTCATCCTTGGTGCCCAAGAAGAATACTCATGAAAACTGCAAGTAGTCATCAGTTAAAAAAAGGCAGTAATGTTTACCGCCTATTGTCCTTGCATTCACCGGACCAAAGAAGTCCATGTGAAGGAGTTCAAACGTTGAGGCAATGGAGTTTTGAGATTTGGACTTGTGAGGTTTCTTGTGCTGTTTCCCTTTCTGACACGACAAACATCTATCCTCTAACCCGAACCTCTGCAACGGTACACCCTGCACTAGTCCATTTCTTACTATGAAGTTCATCTTTTTGAAGTGCAGATGTGCCATCTTCCTATGCCACGGTTGTGATTCACTCTCAAAAGCTTTGGATAGTAGACATGTCGACTCCTGTGAAGATTCAGCTTCACTCATGTCCATCAGATAAGTGTCATTCTTCCAGGTTTCAGGATTAACGCCTCTCTATCTGTGAAATGAATAGGATGTCCCTTATCACAGATCTGAGATACACTCATGAGATTATGCTTCAGCTCCTCAATAGTTGACTTGCTCTAACATTATTTTTCCATTCGTGATCTTACCTAATCCCGTAATTTGTCCTCATTTCGCCCTTGTGCCGCCCGCCTACTGGCCGGGCGAATCTAATTCAACTGTCCACCCAGTCAAGTGCAAAAAAAACACAGTAGAATCACGCAACGTACACTGCTGGTGTGCTTCCTACTCGCGAGGAAAGAAAGAAGAGCGACAAGGTTAAGTTCAGAAGATTTACATAACCTCCTTTCTTGTGCACGAAATCCACAAGATTCTGCCTTTCTCACGTCATATGCCTGGAGCAACCGCTATCAATATACCACTAGTTAATAGCTCTTCTAGTCAACTCCTGCACATAAAGTGAAAATAGTTAGTCATTAAGGGGGACCCAAGCCACCACGGTCTTGGGTCGGCCATTTTCAACAAATGTGAATTCCTTCAACTATCCATCTCTCTAATCAACTGACTCGGATACCTTGGGAGTCACACGTCTTGGTGAATGGGAGGTTTTGTCAATGAGCTTTCTCTCCGGAGACTATTGAAATAGTTTCGAATTTACAGCCCTAGGAGTTGAAGTAGATCTAACCTTAGACGGATAGTTATAATTTGAATTTTGATAATTCCGATTACTACTATACCGGTTAGAAAAACTTTTATTTGGTGTTTGAAAACGTTGTGGAGTTTTCGACCTAGATGATTGTCCATATGAGTTTCCTGCTACAGGAGTAGCGCTCCTTGAACTATCATTAGTCGTAAACTTCATAGACTTAGAAAGTGGTTGAGATTTTTGAAAAGTTGAAGTTCTCTTAAATCCTAACCCGTTTCTACCCGAATTACCAACATTTTCTTTAATATTCATTTTAATTTCTTCATTGAAAATGCTTGCCATTCTTTGATTTACACTAGTTGTCTCAGTTATCAGAACTTTCTTCTCCTGAGACGAACTAGTTTTGATAGGTGATTGGTCTTTCTTCACCTATGATGTTTTACCAGCTTTACCCTTGTTTGGACAAATACTTGCTACGTGTCCCTTCTGATGGCACACAAAGCACGAATGTTTCACTAAGGCTTTCTTAAGAGCCTTATGATCCGTTTGATGATCCAAGTCAGGTAAAGCTTAAATTGTGTTTGTAAGTCTGAGTTTGAATGTAATACAAGTTTACATTCAATAAAGATTAAATTGTGATCTAAACATATTTGTTATTACTCGTTTTTTATCGTTTAAGTTTATGTGAGGATTCCACACTCATATATTGATTTACCTCGTAGATCCATTCAGTAGGAACCTACACATTTGAACTTAATTCTATAATTAAAATATATGTTATGTTATTCTAGAAAATCTACATTTTATTTTAACAATTTCTAAGTTAAATGATGATAATGTCCAATCATTTGAAAAGCATTCAAAAGATATATCAAAAGAGATTGATCTACATAAAAGTTAATTCCGCCCATTGAAAAAATAAAAATAAACCTTAAAGCACACAACATGGGAGTTTGAGGGTTGTCGTTGATCGTCGAGAACACTGTCGGGATGACCCTGACATTCTGGAACAACATTTTGGCACTAGCATTCCATACTGTTAGGATCGATCTGATCTAAACTTAACTTTAGTTTTGATTGAATATCAAGAAACTTGCGGAATAGTACTTGATAATTATAAGAATAATTCAGAAAATAATAATCAAAGATGAACAGTTAAAAGCTTCCATATTATTATCAAAATAATACGAATACACAATCTGTATTAGGGTTTACACCTTAAAGCTATATATATATATATCTATACTATAGGATCTCTATTTATATGTATATAGAGTCCTTAACAAGATTTCCACTAAACTTGGAAACTATCTATCAAACAAACTTATCTGTTGCCATAATTACAATATATGCAATCAGTATAAACAATGTATGTCACACAAATTTGACATTTATAATAATAATGCGGAAGCTTTCGGGGCGTGACGAAGATCGAATAACAATACCTCGAGCGTATGATTATCGCAGAACATCTAGATTATTAGGATGCCAAAATAGTTTTACAAACATTTCGGCTCATCGAGCCATCCAAACGTCAAGGTTATCGATTACATTGTTTTAAATAAAATACGAGTTCCGGGATTTAATAAAACTACATCAAGTCAATATTATAAGTAAATCCCGTTAGTTTAAAAATGGCATCCTAATCGTCGTGGCAGGTACGGTCCCAAATATGCATGTATCTTACGGCATAGCTAATTCTCTGAAAAACATATTTATAAAAAGGTCAACATAACGTTGAGTGAATTCACAGGTTTAATGACTCATTCATAAACCATCGTTTAGAAATCATTTCATAAATCATCAGTTGATCAAATAGCGGCATCGAAGGCCTGCTGTACGATTATTCTCAAGTTTGAAACAATAAATCACTAACTGCGATCCCCCGAAGGTTAGCTAAACCATTCGAGTTAATATGCCGAAACTAAGCCTATAACCAAGCCACAACAAACATGGAATCGTTTTGCCTCGACAGGTCAAGTATACCTTCCCAATATGCGGACTACGCCGTGAGTTAGCTTAACTAGCTAAGATAAAATAGGCGGGAATGGGGTCGTCGGCCCTGATAGTACTATCTGTATACTCAGTGGTTAGTGTCATCTAACTAATGGCTATAGTATTGTAGGCAAGGGCTTCGGCACTACAACTTTCCAACTTAGTCTCCCATAAAGATACAATGTCAGGTTTTAATAATCGCATACAATTCAGTTATATGTTTTTCACCCCAAGTGAAAGCATTAAAGCAGTAAAAAGTGGGGCTGTGAACTCACCTGAGTCCGAGCGTGCTAAACAGATATCGTTTATATAAAACGTCTGAGTAATTCTCTTAGCGTCCTAAATTCAAGAGTTCAAATTAATATGTGTAGACGACTCAATAGTCAGTCTATGCCAGTTGTTCACTCAACTAGGTTTTATAAATTTGCCATCAACGGGCTTGAATATCATGTAACTTCTTTTTAAAAGAAAACGACACGTTGTGATCCTCATTAGTTTTCAAAACATTAAAACTCGTTTAAGTCGACGTAAAAAATACCTTTTCATACGTATTATATTAATAACGTGAATTTTTGATTTCCTTATATATATTCACACATTTATATATACATTTTTGTTACATTTGATTCAAGGTTCATGATTCGTATTTAATTCGGAAATCTTACATTTATATAAGTATCATTATTGTTGATGCATCTTAGTGTGTCTGTCAGTTGGTCAAATATGTAATGTGTTTGTTAATGTAATTGAGCTAGTTAGAATTACATTTTTTGTGTTATGCGACACAAGGCCTGTGTCGCATTAGTTGTAGTTGCGACACAAGGATTATGTCGCAATAGTGATCTATGCGACACAAGGCTTGTGTCGCATAATCCGGCCAGTTTGTTTAATATAAATACCCAAATGTTAGGGTTTTAGAAAAGGACTTTTTGGGGATTTTCACACACACTTATTCTCTGTTTTTGGCTGCTGTATTTATTGAGAAAGAAATATAAAGTATTATTATTGATTTGCACTTCATTGTTCTAAGCTTTATATTCTTTGTGTTTGTGTTTGTCTCCACCATTCGATTTGATTAAAAGATCCATCCTAAGGGATCTACAATTGGTATCAGAGCCATAATCTAAGGATTTTGGTGGTATCAAATCGTTTAGGTAAGTTTTTAATACATATTTTGATTATTTAACATCTATTTTGGTGTTTGATTTTCATTATAAGTGTTTTGGAGCTGAAAATTGGAGTTTTTAAGCCTAAAATTTGTAGGTTTTACGAAGTTTTTCGTTAAAAACTCATTAGGTTTCGAAATTTTTCGATTTTGAGGTATTTGAGATCTGACAGCGCCGTTTTGCGACACAAGTTGCGACACAAGCTTGCGACACAATTTAGTGTCGCTATAGGGTTTTAGCGACCTTAATATTTGCGACATCAATCTTTGCGACATAAAGTTGCGACATAGCCTGCGACACAACTCCTGTGTCGCTTACTCTTACAAAAAAAAGGATACGAAATCTACAATTATCAAAATTTAAATTTGAGCTTCCCATTGACTAATTCTAGTTTGAGAAAATTTTCATTTTACTCCGGCGAAATTCGAAAAATTTGGAGGGAAAATGTACTCGCAATATCCAAGGTATTTGAAAGCTTTGTTCTATAACGACTATGCTAGCTGGCAGGAGAAGTTTAAAGAATATATTGAATACATTGATTCAAATTTGTGGACTTCTATTACTGAGAAATATGAGAGACCAACTCTCATTAGTCAAATGTCAGTCGCAGAACAAAAAGCTTTTGACAACGACAAGACAGCACGTGAAGAGATTATCATGTGTGTACCAAATGATGTGGCACAAGATATTCCACTTTACAAATATAAAGATACATCTTATGAATTGTGGAGATCACTTGGAGAGAGCTACGGAGGAAATGATAAACAGCAAATTCAAAAAGATCCAAGCATTGAAATGCATGATTTGAAAGTTAAAGTTTCAAATCAACAAATTGAAATCGACAGTTACAAGACTGAAATCAATTTACTTCGCAAAGAAAAGGCTGAAGCTCAAAGTGAAGTTTTAACATATCAATGCAAGCTCTCAAGTTTTGAAGCATCTTCCTTGAGGTTAGATCAACTGCTTCATTCTCAGAAAAAGGATACGAAATCTAAAGCTGGTATCCGATATACATCAATACTAATCAAGGATGAGTTTGTTGAAATTGTTCATGAAGTCGAAGCATGTGATGTGCCAACACAACAGATTAACAAATCTGATGTCAAGCCTGAAAATCACATCATTACTACTGAGTATATTGTGGCTTCTAAACAAGGGAAATCTAAACGCGATGCAAGAAGTGATAAGTTGAATAAATGTTCAGACAAAGGGGTTAATGAGAAGTTGATAAAGAAGGAAGAAGAGATTAAAGCTTTCCAACTTCAAATACTTAACATGGAAACTGAACGTGAAGAAATGCGTTCAAAAATTGTTGAACTTGAAAAGCGGATTTTAAAATTTGAGCATCTAACCAAGCCTCAACTCTCTCACTCAACTGAACAACAAGTCAAAGTGACTAAGAAGATTTACCCGACTAAATCTTCCAAACCATGTTCAAAAATGGTTTGTGCGAAAAGGATTTCACAGTTTACTAATTATTCTTTACAAAAGAATAAGAAGTATTATGAGAAATTACAATCAACTAGAGTATTTGATCATCAAAAGGTTGATTGTTGTGACTCCGTAGCCTTTGAACGAATTAAAAGATCGGTTTCAAGATCTCAAAAGCCAACAAACGTATTGAAACCAACACAATCGAAATCTGGTGAAACAAGATCTTTTGTATATTCAAGAAAGCAAATGCTTGATCTTGCACCATCTCGTCGTATGGTGGTGACAATGCAAAGAGATTTTGTTCCTTTCTCCCCAAGAATGGTTCTACCAACAATGGTTCCACGAAAAGTTATTAGATATGAAACATCACGTTTCAATTTCAGACGGAACTCAATGTCTTTGGATTATATCGATGCCACTTACAAATGGCTTTCGAAAAAGAAGAGTCCTATTGGCAGCGTGCTCAAATAGGTTCCTAAAGTTGTTGCTTGAAGAAAAGACAACTATTGATTCTGCTGTTCAGGGGGGGTAATTATTAAATTTGGTGAACAGTCAGATTCTTGAGGAAATTGTTTGATAATCCGATTCACTTTAATGAGAGAAATGCTGTGAATAAGAAGATCGCATTTCAATTTCAAAGGATTGTCAACGTATGTGTAACACATGGAATACACGCTGGCGGTGTATTTCCAACAGGCTGGATTTGATTAAAGATTTTGAAGACCAAGCTGAAGACACGGGGGAGTTTGTTGATACAACTTGTAGATCCCTTAGGATGGATCTTTTAATCAAATCGAATGATGGAGACAAACACAAACACAAAGAATATAAAGCTTAGAACAATGAAGTGCAAATCAATAATAATACTTTATATTTCTTTCTCAATAAATACAGCAGCCAAAAACAGAGAATAAGTGTGTGTGAAAATCCCCAAAAAGTCTTTTTCTAAAACCCTAACATTTGGGTATTTATACTAAACAAACTGGCCGGATTATGCGACACAAGCCTTGTGTCGCATAGATCATTATTGCGACATAATCCTTGTGTCGCAACTACAACTAATGCAACACAAGCCTTGTGTCGCATAACACAGAAAATGTAATTCTAACTAGCTCAATTACATTAACAAACACATTACAGACTTGACCAACTGACAGACACACTAAGATGCATCAACAATTATGTCATTTGTTCAATATATATATATTATCAATATTCGTTATAATACTTTTGTCGTTATAATATCGTCTAAGTCATTTTAACTCCGTTTTTAACTTAACTCTCGGGTTTATCGGGTTTTAATCGTACAAATCTCGTTTCTAATATTTTAAATCATGGATTATACTAAATTAAATTTTAATTTATTGATTTCATACCTTAAACCCATAACTTAGTAAATTTTATACTTTTATTCCCTAAGTTCTGTATTTTTGCGTTTTAACTCACGGTTTCGGTTTTAATCCGCATTTAATTATCTAAGTCTTGGTTTTTAACATTTTAATTCATGAATTTATCTATAAACATTTAAATCTACTGATTTTAATACATAAGTCCTCAATTTTACGTTTTTTGCAATTTAGTCCTCCTAGTCTTATTTATCTTATTTTTAACACATAACTTTGGTGAAATTAAAGTTTAATAACCTAGATCTTGTTCTAATTTGTTCTAATACTTATTTTATGTTTAAATACATGAATCATACTAATTTTTATATCAAAAGTCCTTAATATATGATTTTTATCATTTTTTTCCTTTCTAGTTTCATTTGTCCACTTCTAATAGATTCTGTCCAGAAATTTGTCCATCTTTGACTACGGTTTTGACTAGTCAAACAAGCTTAGATTATTATGAAATTTTTACCATATGTTCCTCTACGTCTTAGCTTTCCAGAAACATAAGATTCGTAATTTTTGGTTAAGTTTAAGTGGTTCAAACATATTTAATATTACACAAAGGTATAGCAGGTATTTTCATGGACAGTTGGTTAAAGATCTGTTTACATACGGAGTTGTACTTACATTCATGAAGTGTAATCATACTACTTTTAAAGCTAACAAGATTGTTGACTTGTAGGAAAAAGAATCAACTCATTTAGATCCGTAGTTTGAAAGTTATGACCTTCCAAAGTTAGGTCATTCTCTGTCACAAAAGAACAGATTGTACACATTTTCTTAGAAATTCATTTTGAGGTATCAATTCTTGTCTAAAAATTATGAAACCAGTGGGGTTCAAAAGATAACTCTTTGAACTTAATTTTAGACTCAAGAAACACAAAATTCCATCAAGATTCGACTGATTTATGAATCCCCAAAGTTGAGTAAAGTTTCTGCCGTTTTCCAGTTTGTTGTTTAAGGGTTAGTTTTGGTTCTTTTGAGCATAACTTTGTTATATAATATACAAATACGAATTTTTAAGTTTGATTCTAGCAAGAGTGAACATCTAAACATATTCTACCATTTATATACGCATTTTAATAAAAGAATCAAAGAGTTTCTAGTTAGAGTTTCCTTACAAAGCCTAAAAAGGCGATTTTGAGCAAGATGAGTGTTTGATCTTGGTATGGTTGAAATGAGCTAGTGATTGTGAGTAAAATGAGTGTAAGATGAGTGTTTTTGGAGTGGTGGTTCATGGTGGTTGATGGTGGTGGAGTGGTGGATGAGCAGTGGTTGTATGGTGGACTTGTGGTGTTTGTTTGGGACAAAGAGGGAGGTTTGGGGCTGCTGATTTCCAGTAGAAATCTAGAGGGAGAGAAAAGGTGTTTGTGTGTGTGAAATGTGATGTGTAGAATGAGGAATGAAGGGAACAAGTTGTGGTGTGTCTTCCTTGTTTCAAGGGTTGCAAAGAGAGGTCAAAGGGGGTCCCTAGGGCCCCTTTTTGGCCAGATTTTCCAAGGGGAGGGGAGGGCCCCTTTTGGTTTCCTTAATCCTAATTAAGGCTAGATATTTAGGTTGTTAGGTGCTAATCTCGATTACTTAGGTGTTAAAGCGTATAATTAAGGTAGTTTAGGTTTGATTAAGGTAGTTTAAGGTTAATTATATTATATTAAGATTATCAAGGTATTAAGATGTTGCTATTTGATAGAAATATTATTCCAGTAGTTTACCGATAGTTCGTTTGTTGTTATTCGCGAAAATCTCTACGTTTCCGCGTTAATTGAATTCGTATAATCTTTTGATTTGATTATTTGGAATGTTATAAAATAACTTGCATAATAATAGTAATTAACTACTATTAATTATAATAATGTTCAATTCCTTATCGATACCTTGTTCAATTAAATTCACAACTTATCCCGTCACTACACGTTTCTTAGTTCACATGAACGTTTACTGAGTTTTAAAAGTTGATATGCTTATTTCTCGGCATAATTATCATATCATTAATAACTACTATTTATTATTAAATAGATTTACGTTATTTTAAGAAAAACGATCACAACGTTGAATTCTCGGTTTCTACCGATTGTTTCGTATAATTCTTAAAAATCACCAATGCATCTCGCATTAAATTATTGTGCATCTCATATGCAAACACGGGCTTTGTGCTAGACTTTATTTCATAAAAACGAAGTCACTTTACTTAAATAGGGAATTAGCCTAAATGTACGAAATTAAGATGTACGGAATTTACCGAAATTTGCGGGTTGTCACAATGTAACAGTATTAACTAACACTAACAGTACTAACTACTAGAAGACAGTACAAACTTCCATCAGTATTAACTTTGTAAATCAACAGTACTAAGTCTTCACAGCAGTACAATATATGTCATCAGTAGAAACTCTTGTATTCAGTAGAACCTTTGAAACAATACAAATGTTGAAGCAGTACTAACTCTGAATCAACACTAAGTCGTCAATCAGTAGAAACTAAGCTCAGTATTAATCAAAGTCCCCTTTGAACGGATGCAAACGAGATTGTAACGTGTATTAGAGTGCGGAATCCTTTAATACACCAAACGACAATTAAACAAGTGTAATAATAGTGTTTAGCAATGTATATTCGTATATATTCAAACTTAGCAGTATATATTCGAATAACTCAGTACAAAAGGCTTTTAAATGAAGTGTTACAAGGTTGTATTTATACTCAGCTAAGTTCGTACGAACTTAGTTGCTTCTAGGTTCGTACGAACTTACTAAGTCCGTACGAACATCCTAGGTTCGTAGTAACATATAAGTTCGTACGAACTTACATCAATACAAATAAAAAGCTAAGTTAATAAAATACAATTATTAACTACAAAACTAATAACAAAACTAACTATTACAAAATAAGAGCTGTTGTCACAAAACATGCACCAACAGACTCCCCATTGACAATAGCTCTCTCTGTCGAACTTGATTCTCGATCAGCTCTATCGACTCTCAGCCCATAAGCTCTTTCCCACGCACACTTTCACGACCTTCTGATATCTTCGGCCTTCCATGCCTCCAACTGTCTCTATATAAGATCTTGTTTGCATGAAGCTTCATCAGATCATCCTTCGACAAGTTTACCAGATGTAAACTGTCATACACTCTCAGCAGCTCCTTTCCCTCACTGTCTTCCGTCACTGCTTCTTGTTATAGACATACCACCACTTCAGATTTTCAAGAACGTTCTGTGGCAGTCTCTTCAACGGAACCCTCTTCAAGCATTTGACTGGTCTGTAGACTATCTTCATCCATGGCTTGTTAGTTATAGGATCAATCCTCGTCAGATCAGGAACTCTCTTCCACAGCTTTGGCTTTAAGCTTTCAAACTTATTTGATCTACCTTCACGCTTTAATATTCTCTCTAAGGTACGAGCGTAAGGATCATCTCCAATATTTACCAAGTCTAGCCAGGCTAGCTCCTTCAATTCAATCTTCGGCAACAAGCTAAAGGTCTTCAGTCTGTTCTTCAAGTATTGAATCTCATCATATCTTTTTAATATGAACAGCTTCAGATCGCTGTCATAAAAGCAACTTATGATGCCTCGCTTCAACTCGCTCGATCCTCTAACCCTGATATCACCTTATATTTAATTCCTGGTTCCTTTTCCACCTTTTTGAACCATAACTTCTTTAACTCTTCTCGAGTTGGTTCAACTTCCTCAGAATCTGACTCAACTTCAGGAGCTAAGTCCTGCTCTAAGTTGATCACCTTCTCACCAGCTTCATCTTCAACCACTACTTCAATTACCGGTTGCTTTGACACTATATGTTCATCAATATCAGCATCGTCATCTGGAATGATCTGCAGTCTGCAACCTCCTTATCCAAGATCTCTCCTTCCTCTAACTCTGATCCCTCGCTATCAAAATCGTCCAAACCAAGCAACGATTCGATAGTGTCAGACTCTGTTAGATTCACTGGAGTTTCCTCAGTTCCGCTCCCTCCTTGCTTCTGACTGGACTCCCCCTAGCCTGTGTTGAACCTTGCTCTCTACATGAAGAGCCATGCAACTCACCTTCTTTGGGTGCACTTGGATCATCGTCATGGTCATTATCAGCTTTAAATCTCAACTCATCTTCCCTGCACCCTGGCATCTGACTCCCCCTGACTGCTTGGCGCTTTAGCCGATAGATAGTGATCTCATTCATCCGAACTTTCTCTTCTAACTTCTCATTGCGCTCTTCTAAGCGTTCGTTGAGAGCCGTCAAGTTATTGACACGTATTTCTTGGCTCGTAACAACGGCAGTCAAGGCCGTTACCATATCCATTAAGCTTGTGATCCGGCCCTCAAGATATTCAAACTTTGTCGGATCAGAGAGGCTGGCGGCCGGATTAGGGATAGACTGGGTAGAATGAGTTGGAGGTGGAGCGGTAGATGGTGTAACTGATGGTAGAGTAGGTGGTATTGAAGTAGAACTAACCAGTGGAGTGACAGTGGAAGCCGTCTGAAGACATGCAGTTTGTGAAGGATGCGGCTCATCCTCACTATTACGTCGAGAAACTGCCTTAGCGGTAGTGGATGGTTCTGAGATAGGTGGTGGTTACGGTGGGTGGAGCGACGGGTGGTGGTGTATAAGTTATGATTTGAGGAGCTGGACAACCCTCTCCAATAACCACACCAATTGGACGTTGGTGCTTACGAGCTCGCAACATGAACTGTTCTTCCTCGGACTCGTCATCTTTGCCCCTAGGAACATAGTCCTCGTACTCCTGGACCTTCCTTTTCCCTTTCTCCTTCTCCCTTGCTGCCTTGGGGTCAAGTAACACACCCCGACAACCATGGAACCCTATCATGGGTCGGTCCTCATCATCATCATCATTAGCATCATCATCATCATCTGAGTCACTCACAGTGGCCTCAGAGTCTTGAGCATCAGCTTTTTCAGCTCCATCAGCAGGCGGAGATCCTGCTGCATCATCGGCGAGATATGTGTCAATCTCTCGGATGAGTTCATTTCTACAGGGTGCTCTATTTGGTGCAAGATCTCTTCCACGACCTCCTGCTGTGGCTCAGCAACAGCCACGTCTTCTTGTACTTGGGCTGGCCTAGGTTCCGGAATCTGAACCTCAGCAGCTGCATGGGGCGGAGGCACATCCCACCATCCATCATTTGTTGGTGCCTGATAGGCAGCATCGATGACCGCCCCAAATAGCGGCACAGCCTGAGGCCGATGAGCAACAGCTCGACGGCTGTTGTGACTGAGGCAATGGCCGAAGATCTTCTTATCAACCGGCATCAAGTGAACAACAGGATCCACTGCCGGAAGATTCGGAATCAAAGCATTGATCACCATCATAATGAAGCGGGGGTATAAGATAAAACGATCTTTCACGCTCCCCTTGATCTGTTGAACCATCTCATCAAAGAAATACTGAGAGAAACAGTAGGGTTTGTTATATACAAGAGAGATCATCCCTGACTGCATCTTGTGGTTCATGGTATCGAACCCTGCCTTCTTCAGCCCGAGAGATACCAATAGAATATGCATCAGATAGCGCCACTGGCCGTATACCAGACTCTTGGTGTATTGGGTGTGGGTAACGTCCCCCACATAACCCATGCGCTGAAACGCGCAACACGCATCTCAAGAGGAAAGGATGTAGGCCCATCCTCCTCAACATCATTTCCCAACTTATAAGTTCGTACGAACTTACTGTCCTATGTAGGTTCGTACGAACTTAATGTTTGACCAGGTCAAACTTAAGTTCGCACGAACTTACATTTGGCTAGGGCCGTACGAACCTATAGGTTCGAACACAAGAACAGCTTTTCAAGTTTGAAAGTGTTGACAATTAAAACTTAATCAGGAGCTTGTAATAGGTGCGCCTAGGTTCGATTTAACATAAGCAACAATTAAAACCAAGTTTTAGCCTATAAAACTATCACAATTTTGATTATGTTGTTTGTTTTTCATAAAAAACCTAACTTAAAATCCGAACGTGTTAATTTTAATGGTTCAAATCATGTATAAGTTACTTACAAAGATTACGATTATGAATGTGATGAAGTCTAACAGAGTGAAATTGTTAAACAACGTCCAAATTTTGATTTTAAATTGAAAATGAAGAAACCGTAGCTAAGTTCGTACGTATGTTCGAAGGAGCTGGGTATGTTCGTACGAATATAAAGTTCGAAGGGTTGAAAATGAGAAGGGTTTGATTGAGTTTGACCCTTTTATACCCCAAGTCTAAGTTCGTACGAACTTAGAATTTTAAAACCAAAAAGTTTAACATTTTCAATTTTAAAACATTTATCTATTACCTAAATACTTAGACAGTTAATGAGCCAAGGTTTGAGCAATGAAATTAACAAAATGTAAATATGTCTACAAACAAAGAACTTTTTATTTATTTATTTAATAACTTAAAAGAACATAAAATGTAAAATGCGAATATGAAATTGTTCATATTTTAAAACGTACAATCTTTTTGAGAATGTCACTGATACAAAGATCGAATTAGCCATGATGAGAACAGTACACAGTTAGGAATTTTCATTTATTCCTTTGTTATTATTGTTGTAAATTATAGATCACTACGATTATCGGTATTGTTGTCCACTTAAACATTTGTGATGCAGAATTTTCAAGTACAAGTTTGATTATTGTTCACGATTTACTATGTATCTTACATTTGATGATCCTTTAGAATCTAGAAAGTCCAAAATAACATATATCGGATATTTTTTATTTATATGTCATCTTTAAAGTCAAGTCATTTTGTGTTATCAGCAATGTATATAGGTACATGTTTTTGCTATAAGACAAGACTAGGGTTAGAAACAAACAAATCTAAAATCAAACCAGAGGTGACAGGTCTGTACTTTCGTACAACAGAGCGACATTGTTTGACTAGAGACCTTGAAAAAGTTATTCTTGTTTCACGGTCGTGTTTGTTCCAGTTTTAGGATACACTGACTGAATCTAGGTCAACATGTTTCAAGATGTAGTAGAAGAAACAGTCAGTGAACCCCCCAGATGATTTACTTTTATTTTATATCCAATAGCAAACATTCAAGTACAATCTATTTCCTAAGAATTAAGACTTAAGTCGTACATCAAAATATAGATTTCACAGAAAGATTGTTGTTGGTGCATGTTTTGTGACAACAGCTTCTAGTTTGTAATAGTTAGGTTTAGAAGTCATTTTCTGAATCATTGTAATCATTAACTTAAGTTTTGTATGTGTATTTTGTAGGTTTGTACGAACTTAGAATAGGTACGAACTTAGTTGCCTATATATACACATGTCCGAATATTTCAGAAACAGAGGTTTTTGAGAGTTAGGTTCGGAGTTGTAAGTTCGAATATTCTGTGTAAGTTCGAATATTCAATAAAAGTGATAATTACCCATTTGTATTACTCATTTGTTATCGTTTATGTTTATGTGAGGATTCCGCCCTCGTATAAACAAGTTTACCTCGTAGATCCGAGCCCTAAGGGGACTTACAAGTGGTATCAGAGCTGAACAAGACTTTGTTTGGGTTCGGGATTGATAAAACAGAAAGAAAACAAGTTTAAGAGTGTTTTGGAAGATAAAAGTTGTACTTTTGGCTTCCTTGTGTGTTTGTGATTCATAATCTTCAAGTTTCATCAAATTCTCACGGTTAAATCTTCCTAGATCTGAGTTTTTATTCAGATTTGCGATTGAACAACAAGTTCGTACGAACAAGAAAGTGTCGTACGAACATACCTAAAAAGGCCGTCGAACTTAGCCAGCTCTAAGTTCGTACGAACCTACAGCTTCGAACCTACAAGTTCGTACGGTTGAATTTTGAAAGGGTTGACCTGAAGTTTGACTTATAAGAACCTAGATAGTCTTTGAACTTGTAAGTTCGAATTAATCTAAGTTCGTACGAACCTAGTGTTTGACTTCTGTTGACTTTTTGTTTGACTTTATCTCACAATGGCGAATCTCAACAAAATGATGGAAATGGACCATGAAGTTGGGAAGTCGGCCTCACCTCCTAAACTCCATAAGGGAGAGGATTACTTTTGGTGGAAGGATCGGTTTGAATCATTTGCCAAGTATAATAATGTAAGGATGTGGCTTTGGATCAGGGACGGATATGAAGCCCCCACTTATATGTTCGAGGGTAAACCGAGATTCGTTTCATACTCATCCTTGAAGGAGGAAGAAAGAAAGATGTACGAGGCAGAAAATAAGGCGTTATCTGCTCTGACTATCTAGAGATAAAGCACACATTCAAAAAGTATGACCTATCTAGAGAGCTTTGGTTAGCTCTGGAGAAGAGGTTTGAAGGGAATGAGCAAATCAAGGAGGGAAGAACCGATTTGCTTACTAAACAATTCTATGTTTTTAAGCATATAAAATCTGAGTCATTAGAGGATATCATTACTCGATATTATCATCTGATGACAGAGATGGAAAATGTTGGTCTTAGCTATACCGATATAGTTAAAAATAACAAACTTCTTGAGGCACTGCCATCAAAGTGGGACATCTACACCTTGATGATAAAGGAAAGTAGTAACTATAAGACTCTCACGCTTGATGAAGTGATAGGAAAGTTGCGTGTTTATGATCTGAACATGCAGCAGAAAGAGACAGGATCCGATTAGGTTCAGGATCCTAGCGTTTACCATGGTAAACGATCTGATTCTGTTGCTTCTACTAGTGTTGTTGGAGTTGCAACTTTCTATACAAGTGAGGCTGAAACGGACTCGGCTATCCGAAATTCGGGTAGCAATGTCTGCTACATTGCCTCATCTGAGGACTCAGGGATTGATAGAAAACCAAAAACTGGGACATCAAGTGGTTTTAAATCAATGCCCATGAGTATGAAGTCTACTGAAGAGGAAGTAGCCCTGCTTGCCTCTTTCATTGCATCTCGAGAAAACTTCATTAAGGGTAAGATTACGGATCCTGAGCTAATAAACGAGGATTATGATCAACTGGATCAAGATGATCTAGAGGAGATGGACTTGTAGTGGCAAATGGCCATGATAGCAAGAAGAGCCCAACAATTTATGTATAGAACTGGGAGAAAACTTATGAGCAGCAAATTGGGTTTCGATAAGTCCAAGGTGAAGTACTATAACAATGATAGTTTTGGGCACTTTGCTCAAGAATGTCAGAGACCTAAAAGAGATCAAGCTCCTGGTCAAAACGGGCCGAGACACTTCAATCAAGGCTCCTCTGGTAACAACCAGAACTCAGGAAGTCATCAGACTTCAAGAGCTCTGGTGGTTCAGTCACAGGAGGGAGCATATGATTGGAGCACAAATCTGAGGAACCGCAAGCATTTATGGCCTCAATTACTGAAGAAAAGGAGGAAAGCAATGCAGGGTCTGATTCAGAGAAGGAAGCTACTACTGAGATGGAGATTGAAGTACCTGCTAATGAAGAAAGAATTAGGTCTCTGAAGTCAACTGAGGAAATGAGCTCAAAGGACTTCATTGCCTACATGGCAAATCTTAACGCTGATAAATAGAAGGTATTACTTAATCTAGATCTAGTAGTTAAAGCCTGTGTCTTGTGTACTAACTTTCAGTAACAAGCTGAGAAGTTAGTGGAATCATCTGATGTGATAACATCAAAATCTTTAAAAGAAGAAAGTACTATTTTAAACATCAGAAACTCAGAGCTAATAAGAAAATCAAAATCTGATAAAGCAGACATGAAATATTTGAAAGATAAGTTAAATGAGCAAAGTGTAATAAATGACTTAGCTCATGAACATATTTTAGAATTAACTAAATTGTCTGCTGATAGAGAAAAGGAATTGGCTGATGCAAAGGTTAGGTTAGCTGATCTTAACAGGAAACTAGAGTTAAGAAAATTCTCTATCGAAACCTTAGACAACATGCTTAGTGTTCAAAAACAGCCGAGTGATCAACGGGGGATGGGTTATACAGAAAGCCCTCATCCCTTTAATCACAATTACTCCTTTATTTCTGATGATACTGAGATGTCTACTGCAGATGATTCTGTTAAACAACCAGCAGTTCCTAGTCTAATACAATTTGTTAGACCTGCAAAAGCTGAAACAAGTACTAAACCTGAATCAACACCCACTAACACTTCTATGCCACCTGTTTCTGAAATAAAAATGAATTTTGTAAAAAAGGGTGTGGTTGAACAAGGAAGTGTCAAGGAGAAGCTAAAGGACAAAATTAATCTTGATTTACCCAAATCTGAAAATGACAATAATAAAATCAATAAGGGTAAACAAGTTGTAACTGTCTCCTCTCCAAGTTTGCCTGAATTGGACGAACTTGCGATTCAAAAGACCGCTAAAAAGGCTTTCGTGAAACGCTCATGCTTCACATGCCATCAACAGGGGCATGTTGCAAGTATTTGTCCAAATAAGGGCAAAATTGGAAAGGCACAGGTGAAGAAAGACCAATCATCTGTGAAATCTGTGTTGCCTCCCAAAAAGAAAAATCCTGAAGCGACAAGCATAAAACTGAGGTTGTCTGGCGTTTTCATACCAGAAGGTAAAACTAAAGAAAATGAAAATGCAGGGAATTCTGAGAGGAATGGGTTGGGATTTAAGAGAACTCAAAGTTCTCAGAGAACACAACCCCCATTAAAATCTGTGAAGTTTTTGTCTCATGATAGTTCTAGGAGCACTACCTCTTCAAGGTCTAAGACTCCACACAGATTTCAAACTCACAACAACCGTTTTAACAACCCTAATAGTAATAATAGGAATTATCAAAATTCAAGTTATAACTATCCAACTAGGGTTAGATCTACATCAAACCCAAGGCCAGTAAATCCTAGACTTTTTCAGAAGTCTCCGGAAAGAAAGCCTAGTGGTAGTACCTCCCATGCTCAGACGAGTGAGACTCCCAAAGTGTCACACCCCGCCTAGGCGGAAACGCGAGTCGTGACGGAGAAGATCGTCATAACACATTGATATAAAATAATAGAGAATTCACTAAATGAAAAATCAACACAAAGTGTCATGACGACTCCCGACACAAGCGGCGACTTGTATCATGGTCAGTCAATACCACAATAAACATAGTCATAAAGTCACATAATCCCACAACCCGAGACAAGTTTCAAACAATAACCAAACCAAAGAAAACATCAAAAATCCATTGAGATGTACTAATGTGATTTATTCGACAGAAACAATACGCGAGTCTTAAGTCTCATTAAAGCTAGGTAAGGACTCTATTCCTCCTTAAGCATTCTTATTGTTATTACCTGAAAATGAATACTCGAAAACGTCAACATAATGTTGGTGAGCTCGTAGGTTTAAGAAATAATTGTATTTTGCTGTGCATAGAATATGAGTAGGACAATAGTGTAAAATAAAAGTGTAGCAGCATATAGTGCATATGAATGTTCAACCCGAACATAATCAACATAGTCATCAACACAATAATATGAATGTTCAACCCGAACATAATCAACATAGTCATCAACACAAAATATTTATCGTATCACAAAAACCGGAATTTAATCGTAAATTCTGTAACTCGGTTAACGCAACCGGAAACCGCACGATTAACCCGCGAATACCACTCGTAAACGAATCAAATACCTTATGATGAAAATTATAAACTTATAAAATCAAGTTTTACAACCCAAACTTTAACTCTCAAAACATCACAATTAAATCTTACAAAACATACCAACTCACATCAATTTAATTGTACAACTTATAAGACTTTATTTCCTTACAATTAATAAAATAAAATGAGGAAATAACCCCTCCACCCACTAAAAATCTGCAGCCCTCTCTCTTTTTCCACTCAACCTCTCCACTAACCCACTTATATTGCATGCAAAGTCTTCTACCACTTACACACTCTTCCTCCCATCATTTCTCTCATTTTCTCTCAAGAAAACACACACAAAACCTCTCTTTTCACACACTAAACTCCAGAAAATATTCATCCAAAGATCATCATCTCAAAGGTGTTCTTCCATTAAAACACATGTCTTAAGGTAGAATCACCATTCCTAGCTTCCATTTCATACTTTCTTTATGTTTATTTCATGTAAATACATGGATTTTATGCCTATTTCATGGCTAAAAATTCTCATTCAAGGTTTGATGGTTTGTAGGTTCCCTTACACTTGTTTAAGTGTTAAAACAAAAGGGCAACCCATGATCAAACCGAAATCAAACCGAAAAATCGTCTTTTTAGTGTTTGAATGCTTATTTACTTGTTCTTGCTAGAATAAATGGTTTAAAATGTTAAAATATGTTTATGTTTCTGTACAACACATGTTCATGCATAAAAGACAAGACTTCAATCTTTGGATGAGGTCTAAAAATCGTTTGGTAGTGAAATCACACCAAAAAGATCACTTTGTCATGCATGCAATCTGTCCAGAATTTGACCCTACTTGAAACGACCATAACTCAGTGAATAATGGTCCAAAAATCTTGATTTTTCTTCTAGAATTTAGCTTAATGTCTTACCTTTAAAACCCCACTGGTCTCACTCAAATCCATTGAGTTTACGACCTCCAAATGTATCACACAAAACTGATGCGCAAACAGTAACTTTTCTGTGAGCACCTAGTTGTGATACTTGTTCATGGGTCTTAAGGTGTTCTATAAATCTAAGAAAAATTATTTTAGACTCCTAACATGTATATCTCAGTATTATAAAAAGATAGGAATTTATCTTGATGATTAAGTATTTTTAGAAAATGCATGAACATCATGCATTGTTGTAATCTTGTAAATTGCAAATACTTGTGTTGTGATGATTCAAAAATATATAAGTGCGAGATAAAACGTCTTAAAATTTTGAGGATTATTTTTCTCAGTAACTATATCATGAAAAGAGTCTTGAAAATAAAAATGGGAATTTTTGGAAAAACATAAGTATTTTTCCTAAATTAATGCAAATAAAGCCTACAAAAGGTGAAATAATCATGAAAAATACTTTTGGACATAAAATAATTATGGGAAAATTCCAGTGTCATTTTCCTCACCATCCTCAAAATTTAACACTCTTTGGAAGTGTTTTGATATGTTTTCCGATTTACGTCTCGTTAAAACGCATAATGTTGGGAACCAAAGTTTCAGTGCTCAAAACGTCTTGAAAATTTTACACAAACTTAGAAATTGGTAGAAAATGATCTAGTAAAAATTCCAGAATTTTAAGTGAATAATTACTATTTTTCCCATAATTATCCCACTTTTTAGACATAAAATGATTATAAATAATCTATAAGTCTAAAAATCCCCAAATTTTCACAGAAAATTTGTGAACTATATTTCATATTTCATACCAAGTTTGGTAATTTTTAGATGTTGTATTTATATATTTCCATTATTTTGTTCCCAACTCGAACAATTACCGACATCGTAAATTAAATGGAAATTCAAACTTTTACGGCACTTTGTAATTTAATTAGCTAGCTAAGCAATCCTAACAAACCGTATTAGTCGAAAACTAATTAGAAACCTTGTGTTCTTAGGAAATGGATAGGAGTCAAACCCAGTTGGCACGCGCATTACATCCATCCTTCCGCTCACGCTTAATAGTGAGTTTACACAGCCCCTCTTTTTAACGTTTTACTTAAATTTTTGGGGTGAAAAGCATGCTATATGATCTAACTACTATATTTGGATTACAAATACTATTCTTATGCTATCCTTGATTTACGAATGCTATGCTTATACTATGCGCGTTTTACAAATGCTATCCTTGATTTACAAATGCTATGCTATGCTATATGCTATGCTTACTTTCGAATACTTCACATGGTTAAAATGTCGTATTGATTACACATAATGTCGTGAATGTTTTCCGTTTATACGAACATGATTATATGCTTGTTTTCTATCGTATCTAAAGTCCCCGGTATATCTACACGACCATTAACTCTATATGAGCCAAATGATGCATATGAATAGTACTATTTGGGAGCGAGACCACCTCCCCACTCACGCGGCCACGTGAGTGCATCCCATCATCCTAAATGCCAACGATAGGGCATCTCTCTTTGGGGCAAAGGTTTATCGGTTGTAGGTTTGGTTGTGGACTCAAGCATAATAACTCATTGTGACTATAGACATTATAACGTGATAGCATAGAAATTTCATAAACGACTATAAACGTATGACGTTTTGACATTTGAAATGACATTTCTTTGAAACCATAAACTTACGACCCGAGCTTTACAATGACTTTGTCACCTGAAACAATATTTCTTTGAAACCATAAACTTACGACCCGAGCTTTACAATGACTTTGTCATCTGAAACAATATTTCTTTGAAACCATAAACTTACGACCCGAGCTTTACAATGACTTTGTCGTTTGAAACGACATTTCTTTGAAACTATAAACCTTACGACCCGAACTTGAAAATGACTTTGTCATTAGAAACCATATTTCTTTAAAACCATAGATTTTACAACCTGAGTTTTATACTATAAATCAATGTGGTCTTGGACAATGATAAACGTGGTTTCATAATAACGTCGTGCATTCGTATGAACTTTGACATAATAATCTGTTGAGACTTTAAACGTTTTGATATTGATTTGATGATCCATTGGCTTTATACACGTAACATGAACTTATTAAATACTGTAAGTCTCTAGATCTTGGTTAGCGATAACGGATTATCTTTTAGGTATTGAGGTGCGGAATCCCTCAATACTTAAGGTTTATTGCTTATATAACTTTGCAATTAATTAACAAGCTTCGTTTTGATATTAACTAGTGTTAAACAGTCAAAACCGAGCCTATTCAATAAATGCTTTTATATCTGCACAGATTTCGAGGAGAGAAAATACTTAAAATATTTGGTGTGTGTGTATTTTTTTGGCACGGATTTCTAGATACTTAATAATGAGCAGTATTTAAAATATTTATATCTGGTTCAACTCGCAGGCCATGGGCTTTGCGAGTTGACTCAACTCGCAGCCCATGGGCCTGCGAGTCCAGATGATTGCGAGCCCAGATCTCAACTCGCAGGTAAGACCTGCGAGTCCAGATATCAGCGAGCCCAAAACTCAACTCGCAGGTAAGACCTGCGAGTCCAGTTTCCAGCGAGCCCAGATCTCAACTCGCAGCTGAGAGCTGCGAGTCCAGATGGTTGCGAGATGAGATCTCAACTCGCAGGTCAAACCTGCGAGTTGACTTCTCAATTCGCGAATTTGACTTTAACTTGAAATCGATACTTGTTCAATAACATTTAACAAATAATAATAACAAGTTAATATCATATATTTACGAGTCTAAACCAATTTATACAAGTTTGACAATAAATACACTAGTCCTATTACAAGCTAGATCTGTTGTCACAATAATATGTCCCAACAGACTCCCCCTTGACAATAGCTCTAGCGTCGTTATCTTCAACTTTGTCCTTGGTCTTCACTTGTAAATTCTACTGCCCATATGAATCTTCATTCTAACACAAGTCTTCACCATTAATTGATAATCTCTTGCAAGATCACCCCATGCTTCAGTCGTCAGGATCCTATTTTCGTTTAACTTCAATAGGTCCTTCTTCGACAGATTCATCAGGTGTCGATGGTCATAGACTGTCAGAATTACTCTTTCTCCTCCTACGACTTCATCATCAGCTTCAACCATGACAGCTTCACCAGTCTCTGAGTCCACGTGCCAGTTCAGAAGATTTCCCAGAATATTCTGTGGCATTGTCTTCAGTGGTATCTGCTGTATGCACTTGACCGCTGGATAAGTTTTCTTCCTTAATCTTCGGCCAGTTCTCTGACTTCGTTCCTTTAATTTGATCGTCTTTCCGACTCTTGGCTTAATCTTCTCAAACTTCATTGATCTTCCCTCAGTCCGAATGATTCTTTCAACATACGTTGCGTAGGGATCATTACTGGGATTTATCAGTTCTAATCGTGCCAAGTCTCGAATTTCAAATCGAGGAAGCGAACTGAATACTTTAAGCTTCTTATCGAAATATTGAACTCCGTCAAATCTTTTGATAGCGAAAAGTTTCAAGTCAGAATCAAAATACCAGCCGATGATCCCCTTCCTTGGAGCTTTCTTTCCAGTTATATCTACTTCAGACATCCCAACCTTTTGCTTTCTCCTTTTCAGAGGTCTAAACATGGGATTATTTCTGAGTTTCTCTGGAAGGTCATCTTCTGATTCAGAACTGGTTGAGTCATCTAGACTTTCATCTAACTCAACAACCCTTTCTCCATCTTCTTCCTTGATGACCACTTTAGTTTTAGATGGGCTTACAATGTGTTCAACAACATCAGCGTCAAGATCTACACATTCGTCTGCCCCATCATTAACAATGAAAGTCCAATCTTCAGGAGGTACAAACTCTCCTTCTTCAAGGTCAAAATCAATGTCCTCATCTAATTCATCCGGCATGTCGCCTTCAGAATCTGATAAGTTCAACATTTCATGACCTATAGAAATACATACACAATTAGATTAATATCATAAGTTCTTTCATTGATTTCCCTGAATCAATCTAAGATTTTTCTTATTAATCCCTTTGTGTATTTGAAATATATTATATATATATACTTATTCAAATCTTTCATCGATTATGATAATCGATCTAAAATTTGAATAAGTCTTATAATATGCGAACATCATATATTATATGATCCTATAACTCTTTTATCGATCATAGTCAATCTAGAATTACAAAAGACTTATAATATACGAACATTCATAATTATAACATTTTAAACATTCAAGTTTAAACATCTTAATTACAAAATAATTCAAAGTTACAATGTATTAATAATTACAATCAGTCTATATTAATACAAGTGTCACCTTCTTCAGCTCCACCCTTCGCAGTACCAGCACCAGCTCCACTACCACTTGCTTCAGCAGACTCCCCCTGAAATGTAGTCTGCTGACCAGTCGTTGAAGGACCGGCCAGCTCACTATCTTTTCCAGCTGCGGGATCATCGTCTTCATCATTCTTATTCTTCTTCGCCAGCTCATCTTCCTTGCAGGACTCTTGATATATTAATACCTCCCCTTGAGATGGCTTGTCCTTCAGAAGGCTGATGACCAGGCGATCAAGTCTATCAATTTGCCTCTGCTTGTCAGCTACATCATCTATCAGATTGTTATTCGTCTTGATGAGCAGTGAATAGGCATCATTCTGATTAGTCATGTTATCAGACATAGACAGCATTTGAGAAATCAAGAATTTGACGGTTTCTTCCAACTCTCTAACTCTGGACTCTAAGCTATTAATATGATCAGAATCAGTCGCAGAGGAGGTGGATGGAGCAGCAGTAGTGGTGGTTGGTGGCGTGGGAGCGGGCGGTTGCATTTTCTTTGCTATCTCGGTAGCAACATCGGTTAATAGACGCGCTGCAACCCTGCTAGATTTGGTGGTTGGGTGCGAAGACGGGCGAACTAAAGCAGCAATCATTTCAGCCTCTAAGGGCGTAGAACTGGATTGTAGATGAGCTGCAGAGGTTGAAGCTGTTTGTCTGAGCAGTTTGCGAGGTCGAGTAATGAGCACCTCCTCCTCTTCTTCTTCATCCTCATCTTCATCAACCAAAACAAAATCGGGATCTTGGTCCACGGCTTTCCTCTTTAACTTCAATGCCGGATCCATAATCAATTTTGATCCTTGACGAATCATCCCTTCAGGGATACCGGAGACAAACCCTGGTGGTCCAGTCTCATCATCATCATCATCAGCATCAGACCCAGATTCAGAAGCAGAAGCAGCTTCTCCATCTCTGCCCGATGGCCCAACAGCATCAGGTGCCTCTGTGGATGGTTCTTCAAACCTTGGTGCCTTAGCAACATACTGATCCACATCCTGCATGATGGGATCATTTGCATCATCGTTCTCAGCCAGTACTTGCTGCACCACTTCAGCTGCAATGTCAACATCAACTTGTTGCTCTTGCTGATTTGCTTGAATAAGAACCTCCTCAATCAGTTCTTGTGGCTCAGAAGCACCCTCGTCCACATCAACATCTAGCCAACCATGATTTGGTGGCGCCACATACGTTGGATTAATCAAAAATCCAAACAACTCTGTCGGCTGTGGTTGCATCTCAAACCTTCTTGAGGTGTGCATAAACATGGCATTGTAAGCCCTCAGCCCGATGGTATCAACTTTTAAATCAGCTTGAAAGTCTGGCAAGTCAGGAATCGAAGCCCGAATGATAAGCATACAAAATCTGGGATATAGCATAAATTGAGACCTGACACCTCCCAAGATTTGTCTAACAAATTCTCCAAAAACATAGTCTGAAAAACTGTATGGTTTATTGTAAACCAGTGACAGTGCAGCCGATAATAGAGAAGAGCTAAGCTCATCATATCCTCCTTTCTTTGGCCCAAAGATCGTGACCAAGACATGGAGTAAAAATCTCCATTCTCCGAACACGAGAGCTTTCAGAAACTGACGGCCTCTCTTGGGTCCAACATACCCCATACGTCCTAAAGCTCCCTCGATAAAGTCCAACGGAAACTCAGTTGGTCCATCTTCCTGCTCCACAGTTCCCAACTGTAAAATGTTCCTAAGATCTGAAGCAGAAAAGATAACCGGACGATCATTTATCCTTGTCTGGATGACCGGAGGATTCACCGATGTATCATATACAATATTTGCCCAAAATTGGGTAAGTATATCATGAGACAAGGCAGGTGAATCGGTGATTGCAAATTGAATCCTTGATCGACTTAGAAAAGTAAGAATCCGAGCTATCCTGGATGCACCTCGTGCATTGATATCCAGATCGACGAGCACATTGTGCTGAGCAGCAAATTGTCGAACCATTTCTGTAATAACAACAACATATCACACTAATGTTAGACAAACAGTTTAACAAATATTGATAAACTTATATGATCTACAACTCATAATTGAACTAAAAGGTTGTGAAACTTAATTATCAATTATAGTTGTTCAACATATACAGAATCAATAAGTCTAACTTACAAATATATTACTTATTACGGAAAGTCATAAGTCTTATATATAGAGTATACGGTTTTACGTGTTTACATTTAAGTCGGCACGTCTATCCGTAGACTATTTTAACTTATAAACGCTCAATTAGTTAACTAATCGAGAGATCGTAAATTAAAATTAGAAATCAAAAGTTTCAAAAAGTCAACTCGCAAGTTCAACTCGCAGTCAACAAGTCAACTCGCAAGTTCAACTCGCAGGTTCAACTCGCAAGTTCAACTCGCTGGTCAACAAGTCAACTCGCAAGTTTCAACTCGCAAGTTTTAACTCGCTGGTCAACAAGTCAACTCGCAAGTTTCAACTCGCTGGTCAAGTCAACTCGCAAGTTTCAACTCGCTGGTCAACAAGTCAACTCGCTGGTCAACAAGTCAACTCGCTGGTCAACAAGTCAACTCGCAAGTTTCAACTCGCAAGTTTCAACTCGCAAGTTTCAACTCGCTGGTCAAGTCAACTCGCAAGTTTCAACTCGCTGGTCAACTTGCAGAGTGGACTCGAAGGAGCGGGCTGCGAGTTGAGTCTGGATCTCAACTCGCAGCAAGAACTGTCAAGATGACATCATTTAATTTTTCAATTTTAGCGAATTTTAGCATGATCAGCCGATTGCATCCTGTTTAATATGCTTCGATTAACATAAACCCTAAGGTTTCTTGTCCATTTAAGCACTGTTAAGGATTTTAGTAATTTAAAAATCAAAAACCCTCATTTTAATAAAAATGTCGATTGTGGATTAAATACGCGGTGGAATTAGATGATTTATACCTCAATAGATTCGCAAGCTAAAAGTGAATAAAGTGTATGAGGTCAAAGATTCGATATCCAACCGAAATTTCGAAAATGAGATGGAAATAGTGTTTCGGCTCGCAATGTGTCTGGGTTCGCAAGATCAAGTGGATTCGCAGTGCAGGAACAAGTGAACTCGCAGGTTCCCTTTTATACCTTTTAACTCAGCTCGCAGAACTCAACTCGCAGAGTTGAGTTCAGCTCGCAGCACTGTTCTCGATTCGCAAAAAAGGTCTAAAAATACATTTTAATTATAAAAACGTAATTTTTAAATCCAAATCGCGTACAAGTCTAAAATCTGAGGATCTTTCACTTGTTTTTCTTATGGAATAGCGAACAAGTCTAAAATAAAATATTTTTTTTTTTTTTTTTTTTCACTTGTGAAGCAATTATACGAATAGCAGAAACATAAGAAAAATAAAATAAAGAGAAATAAGATAAAATAAAAGTTCAATGATTCATAATAAACATTGGTATCAAGTACCCTTGTATTAATGAAACACTTTGACTAAAATAAAATTACAATAAAATAAAGTAAATTAAATCCGAATCGAGGGCATTAAGAAATTTATCGACAGTGGGATCATATCAGAAGGAAACAGCTGAACCAAATGATGAGTAAAAAATCTAAGAAGATTGTTAGTATGCAAACCTTATGAAATTCACAATAAGTTACATAAGAACTCACAACTTAACCATTTATCAACTTACATTTATAAGAGTATAACTTGGTTACCTATTTCCACAAAATATAATATTCACATCAAAATGAAGTGATTTAAATATCATAGACAGTTCAAGATGATTACCGGTATTATAATCCATATAAACAAAGTCTACACTGATTTCCAAGCAAACCTTTTATTGTTTGAATGTGTATTACCTAATGTGATTCAAAAATGACATACTGAGAAATTTAGTAAAACACGTAACACTGTTTCTTTCACTTTGCAAGATAGAGGTCACTAAATGATGTTCTTTTCGAAACATATGACATACCCTTGAGTGAATTTATAAAATGTGACAAATATCAAACCCGTTTTGTAGATACTAGTGGTTCTAGATCTGTACTTAGTACAACATAAGATCCCTTAGTATAGACAAACCAAGCTTGAAACCATTGGCAAAACTAAAGGAGTCAGGTCTGTACTTAGTACAATAGAGACACCAGTAATTTCACTAACAACCATAATTCTTATTATTTGTCTTGACATATTTTCATAGATTCTTGATAACAGTGTATGGTCAGACTATCTTTCATCAATTAAGACTTATGTCATACGTCATATAGTAAATCACACGAGATAACACACTGTAGATTTATAGCTTATTATATGCTCAGAAATCAAAGCAGAAATTGCCTACCATTATATCATATAATGAAGCTGTCTAGATCTAAAGTTTTTCAAGCAGATTATATCGTGTGGAGAGAGGAGTATACTAAAATAAAGATAAGTGAAGGCCTGGTTTTAAAGATGTAAAGTTCATGTAACAAATTTGAATCTTTTAACACATCTAACTTAAGACTTTTACCTACATTTATTAAGCCAATTCCTCTAATTTACTATCATTTCCCAGTTGATAAAGACTTAACCTTTATCGGAGGCGATTCCCCAACGGTAACAAGCAAATGAATGCCATACGCCAAACCCCCTTTTTTAAAAAAAATAAGCATAAACTAATAATATATAAACTACTAATTATTACAAATCAACTCTATGGAAGACTAATCCTCTGGATTTCTCATTCCATTTAGTTGCACCAATTTCTCGAATCGAGCTCTGTCGAACGCTTTGGTGTATAAGTCTGCTAAATTATCCACAGATGGAACCTTAGCTAACTTTATCAGGTTTTTCTCAGCACAGTCTCTAATAAAGTGATGTCGAATATCAATATGTTTAGTTTTACTGTGCTTGACTGGATTATTGGTTATTAAGATCGTTGATTCATTATCAATCATCATAGGCGTATTTGTTATACTCAACCCATAATCAAGCAGTTGCTGTTGTATCCACAGAACTTGGGAACAACAGCTGCCAGCTGCAACATACTCAGCTTCACATGTAGAAATGGCTACTGAGGTTTGCTTCTTGCATTGCCAAGAGACCAGTCTACCTCCTAGGAATTGACATCCACCGGTTGTAGACTTTCTATTCTGATTGCATCCTCCGTAATCAGAATCAGTGTAAGCAACAAAATCTAAGTCTCCATCAGTCGGATACCAAAGTCCCAGCTTCGGTTTCCCTTTGAGGTAACGAAGAATCCGTTTTACTGCTTGCATGTGAGATTCTTTAGGAGTAGCTTGATATCTTGCGCAGACACATACCGCAAACATTATATCAGGCCTTGATGCTGTAAGATACATTAGTGATCCAATCATGGCCCTGTAAAGAGTAGGATCCACGTCTCTATCACTCGATGTATCTGGACCAATACCATGGGCTTCTGGAATGGGAGTATGAAAAATTCTTGATTCTTCCATCTTGAATCGTTCTAGAAGCTCATTAGTATACTTAGTCTGATGAATGAAATATCCATCTTTCTTTTGATCGACTTGCAATCCTAAGAAAAATGTCAATTCACCCATTGCTGACATCTCAAACTTGTTCTTCATAACCTTTTCAAATTCACTACACATCCTTTCGTCAGATGACCCAAAGATGATATCGTCAACATATACTTGAACAAGTAGAAAGTCTCTTCTTTTCCATTTCACAAAGAGTGTACTGTCAATTCTTCCTCTTGTGAATCCATTCTCAAGAAGATAAGTGGACAGTGTCTCATACCACGCTCTCGGAGCTTGATGTAATCCATATAGAGCCTTATCGAGACGATATACTCTATCTGGATACTTTGGATCAGTAAATCCCGGTGGTTGAGAAACATACACCGTTTCTTTGACTTTGCCATACAAGAAGGCACTTTTAACATCCAGCTGAAATACTTTTATTTTCTTTGAGGCTGCAAATGCTAAAAATAACCTAATTGCTTCAAGCCTAGCCACAGGCGCAAACACTTCATTGTAATCAATCCCCTCTTGTTGATTAAAACCTTGGACAACTAGACGAGCTTTATTGCGAATTAAATACCCATCTAGTTCCAATTGGATATTCCCCAACAGGTAGGTCAACCAACTCCCAAACTTGCAATTTTGTGAACTGAGACAGTTCTTCCTGCATTGCCTCGACCCACGAATTTTCCTTCAAAGCTATCTGAACATTCTTAGGTTCAATTTGTGAGATAAAGCATGAATATAGACATAGATTTGAAATCCCTGTCTCGTTCATTTCAGCATACAAGCTTGAATGAGTGGATGTACTAGCTTTAGATTGATTTCGAGTCAGAACAGGAGAATTTGGATCACCGATGATATTATCAATTGGATGAATCCTATTAGTTCTTGTTGAAGTAACAGGTTCAACTGGAATATCATCCTGTAAGTTGGTACCAATTTCCTCCAAAGGTGGTATACCTTCATTAGTAGTTGATATCCTTAATTGTCTCAGAGGAGTAAGAACATCATCCATAATCCTTTGAGAAGCAATTTCAGGATCTTCACTCTCTAGAGGTATATCATCTTGAGGTAGTTGTGACTCGATAGGGGGGACAACATCAGTATCGACAATATTCCTAGCATCAGACGTTTGAGCACTCGATGTTGGAGAAGGAGTTGGATCCTCATTTCCCGACAATAAATGCTCAGGAATGTCTGAGTTACTGACATAGTCACTGATAGGGACTTTAAATGACTTGAAAAGATCTGAATAGTCAAACTGCCAATCCAATCCCTTATGTGAGTCATGTGTATAGCTCGTAACTTCGATGTTATAAACTATTTCAACACGTCCCGAATTTTTATTGAAGGCCCTTTTGTTTGGTGAGTTAGGCATGTAACCTAGGAAGTATCCTTCGTCAGCCTTCTCACCAAATTTAGGTTGGTGACTTGTTTTCAACAACGTACATGAAACTCCAAAGGGTTCAAACCCTTTTAAGTTCGGTTTCTTTTTGTTCAAAAGCTCATAACATGTCTTGTTCTGCTTTTTAACCGTAAGAACCCGATTGAGAACATGACATGCTGTATTCACTGCTTCTGCCCAAAATATGACCGGAAGCCTTGAATCTGCAAGCATTGTTCTCGCTGCTTCAATTAGAGTTCTATTCTTCCTTTCAGCAACACCATTTTGTTGAGGTTCATATGGTGCACTGAATTGATGTTGAATGCCTTTGCTTAAGCAATATACATTCAATGTAGAATTCTTGAACTCGGTCCCATTGTCACTACGAATTCTCTTAACTCTTTTTCTATAGATGTTCTCTATTAGATCTAGAAACTCCATAAGAATGCCCGGAGTTTCATCCTTAGATCCCAAAAAGAATACCCAAGAGAATCTAGAGAAATCGTCTGTGACAACCAGACAGTACCATTTGCCACCTATGCTTCTCTTGCTTATTGGGCCAAAGAGATCCATATGTAGCAACTCAAAAGGCGAGGAAATAGAGTTCACATTTTTAGACTTGTGTGGTTTCTTATGCTGTTTTCCTTTCAAGCAGGATATACACTTGTCTTCAAATGCAAAACTCTTCGGTGGTACACCCAGAACTAACCCATGTTTGGTTATATAGTTCATTTTTCGAAAGTTTAAGTGTGCCATTTTCCTATGCCATAGGAGAGAGTCTGATTCTGAAGCCTTGGATAACAGACAAGTAGACACCATTGAAGTAATAGGAGCATTCATGTTGATAGCATAAATGTCCTTCTTCCTTGGAGCTTTCATCAGTATCCATTTATCGGGAATGATAAAACCCGGCTTCAGAATCAAGGCCTCTTTCTCAGTGAAGAGAACAGGATGACCTTTATCACAGACTTGGGAAACACTCACTAGGTTGTGCGATAGTTCTTCAACATAATTCACATCCTCTAGAGTCAAAGTTCCATTAGAAACAGTTCCTTTCCCAGTAATTACTCCTCCTTTATCACCGGCGAAGTGCACTCCTTGTCTCAGTCCACCTTTGAAGTCTGTCAGTAGACTTCTGGTTCCTGTCATGTGCCTAGAGCATCCACTGTCAACATACCACCAATTATCATTGTTCCCAGTCTGCTCCTGCACATACAAGTTGTAAACAATCAGTTATCAAGAGGGACCCAAGCCATTACGGTCTTGGTTTGTCCCTTATCATCGACAAACTGTAGCTCTTTAAAGTAACCATCCTTCCCATTAGGAGCTTTGGTCACTTTTGAAGGAGCATCAGCTTGCTGATGACTAGTGGTCCTGGGTCTATGAGTTGATTGATTTCCAACCCTCCCCGAAATATAACCCTGGGATTTTTGCCCTTGGCTACGATTATCATAGGATCCTTGGTAAACTCCTTGTGTGCGAGATGTAGAACCAATCTCAAAATGACTTTGGTTCCTTCTCGGAGTCATAAACCTCGACGGCACCTGATCCTTAGCAGAGTTTTCATGCCGTTTAGGTTTTGGTGGCGAGACACTGTGAGACGCATCTCTTTTCAGAGCAGTCACAGGTTTAATACCAATACCAGGTCTGGTACCTAACCTGTCTGTGCTAGAGATATTTTTAGACTTATCACTGGCCTCGCGCTTAGGAGCAGCTTCATTCTTCTTATTGGGACAACAAGAAGAGACATGTCCTCGTTGATGACATTTGAAGCATGACATCTGCTTTCGTGACTTAGCAGTCTTAGCAGACTCCTTCTTTATCTGATCAAAAGACACTGAAGGTAACTCCTTATGTTTCTTAATGACTTCATTATTTCCATCAGTACTTCCAATCATCCCACTTGATACGAATTGTACTTTAGTGAGAGATTTGACTGTACTCTTGGTTAGAGATGAATCATTGACAGTCTCCTTTTGGATCTCAGATGCAATAGACTGTTGATTTTCCAAATCCTCAGTCTCAGGATTAACGTCTGTCATTTCTAAGTCAACAGAAGTGGAAGCAGTGTAATTGGCATTAAAAGGCGGAGGGACATCTGAGTATCCTAGGCCAGTAACATCCTTTACACTACGTTGAGAGCCAATGATTCTATTTAAGGTCAAAGAAGAAGTTCTATAACCTTCAAATTTTCTATTCAGCTCTACCAGTTTCATATTTGACTCTGATAATTCCTTATCCCTAATAGCTATATTTCTATTAAGCTCATTAAGGTTTAGATATAACCCGTCTATTTTAATACATTGTTCATTTATAATGTCAGTCAGACTGGTCTTATCTAGAGTATCACTCTTAATCTTCTCGTTCAGTGCTAATTTATCTTCACCTAACCGACGAACATCAGACTTAGCTAAGTCTAATTCTGAGGTCAAGGTTTTGTTAGATTCTGCAAAGACACTAACCTGTGTTTGAAGATCAGTAACTAAATAGCATACATCGGTGAGAGTAAGGAGATCTAAACATACCTTTTTCTTTTCGGATTGAATATCAGCCATATATGCCACAAAATCATTGGGACTCATTTCTTCTGTCGAGTTGATGTAGAGAACATCTTCCTCAATCCCCTTAACTTCAGTGTGTGGCACATTAGCTTGAAGTTCTTCGGTAGTTGGCATGTAGGAAGTGGATTCAATTTGTTTCTCTTGATCGTCAATCTCAGCCATGAGAGCTTGCTCTGATGGTGTAGACCAATCATAAGATCCGTCTATTTGCTGAACCACTAAGACTTTGGAAGTTAGATTACTTCCCGAATCTTGTTTTGAAGTTCCAGCATCAACCTTTGGTCTTTGGCATTCCCTGGCAAAGTGTCCGTAACCTTGACAGTTATAACACTTGACCTTGGACTTGTCAAAACCTGGTCGATTTCCAACCACTCTCTTACCCGTACGCTTTAGGAAATTCTTTACTCTCCTTGACACCATAGCCAGTTGCCACTGGAGGTCCATTTCCTCTAAGTCGTCAGGATCAACCTGATCATAATCTTCATCAAATTGTGCTGGATCGTTTATCTTCCCTTGAATATAGTTTTCATAAGAAGCAACGAACGATGCCAACACAGAAAGTTGTTGTTCGGCTGATTTCACACTCATCGGCATCTTATGATGCCCTTGAGTGGATTTATCTGAGGTGGTGTTCCTGTTTCGTTTATCACCGTTATCCGAAGCAATGAAACAGAGATCCTCAGTCAATTTTTCTCCAATCTCATCAATTTCACCTGCAAACAAAGCCGTGGTCAAATTGGATGAGGAGTTAGAGATACTGGTCTTTCCATGGTACAGACCAGGATTCTGTAGATGATCAGAATCCGTATCTCTCGTTTTCTTAGAGAAGTCATAACCCCTTAGTTTATCAATCGCTTTCTCTAGGGTCATGGTTGCATATCTTTCATCATTATCTTTCAGCATGATACCGTACATCTCCCATTTACAAGGTAAACCCTCAATAAACTTGTCGGTTTTCTCCTTGTCATTATAAAAGATAGCATGGTCGTCAAGCTCACTTAATAGATGATAGAAACGGGTGGTGTAAGCCTCAAGATCTTCTTCTCTAAAAGCCTTAAATACCATAAACTGCTTTTTTAGAAGATTACATTTACCAGCTTTCACCTGAGGGCTCCCCTCACATCTCTTTTCTAGAGCGTCCCACAGCTCTTTAGCTGTGTGAAAGGACTTCAACTGATGGTTGATCTCCTTAGGAAGGCTCATCTTAATTGAAGAATGTGCTTTATTATCGATGGTGAATTCTTTCTTCTGATGGTCATTCATTCGATCATAAGTCACAATCACTGTTGCGTTCCCTACCTCAGCTGTAGGTGCAACATATCCGTTTTTAATACACAACCAAATAGTGATGTCGTGGAATCTACAGTAACTTTCAAATCTGTCTTTCCACCCATAATAGTCCTCAAGTCTAAGTAGCTTCGGTGGAACATTAGATTTTCCAACCTCGTGTTCCATCTCGATCATTCGGCTTAAATCAGACATTTTAAAGTGAAAAATTAGGTTATATTGCGAATTTAATAATCTCAACTCGCAACAAAAAATGTCAATTCGCAGAAAATCTCAGCTCGCAGAAACTCAGTTCACAATGGAACTCGGTTCGCAGCTGATTCTCAACTCGCAGAAAACTCAGTTCGCAATGGAACTCGGTTCGCAGCTGATTCTCAACTCGCAGAAAACTCAGTTCGCAATGGAACTCGGTTCGCAGCTGATTCTCAACTCGCAGAAAACTCAGTTCGCAATGGAACTCGGTTCGCAGCTGATTCTCAACTCGCAGAAAACTCAGTTCGCAATGGAACTCGGTTCGCAGCTGATTCTCAACTCGCAGAAAACTTAGTTCGCAATGGAACTCGGTTCGCAGAAATCTCAACTCGCAGAAACCCTAATCTCAACTCGCAGATAACAGTAACCCTAATCTCAACTCGCAAAACGGCGCCTCGAAATCTGGGAACTGAAACTTTTTGGTATTTTACGAATAAATCCGTAGATTTCGTTCGAAAAACGACCCTAAAGATGTTATATAACCAAAAACCTTGTAACCACAACGTTTCTAAGCCCGAAAGCTCTGATACCAATTGTAAGTCTCTAGATCTTGGTTAGCGATAACGGATTATCTTTTAGGTATTGAGGTGCGGAATCCCTCAATACTTAAGGTTTATTGCTTATATAACTTTGCAATTAATTAACAAGCTTCGTTTTGATATTAACTAGTGTTAAACAGTCAAAACCGAGCCTATTCAATAAATGCTTTTATATCTGCACAGATTTCGAGGAGAGAAAATACTTAAAATATTTGGTGTGTGTGTATTTTTTTGGCACGGATTTCTAGATACTTAATAATGAGCAGTATTTAAAATATTTATATCTGGTTCAACTCGCAGGCCATGGGCTTTGCGAGTTGACTCAACTCGCAGCCCATGGGCCTGCGAGTCCAGATGATTGCGAGCCCAGATCTCAACTCGCAGGTAAGACCTGCGAGTCCAGATATCAGCGAGCCCAAAACTCAACTCGCAGGTAAGACCTGCGAGTCCAGTTTCCAGCGAGCCCAGATCTCAACTCGCAGCTGAGAGCTGCGAGTCCAGATGGTTGCGAGATGAGATCTCAACTCGCAGGTCAAACCTGCGAGTTGACTTCTCAATTCGCGAATTTGACTTTAACTTGAAATCGATACTTGTTCAATAACATTTAACAAATAATAATAACAAGTTAATATCATATATTTACGAGTCTAAACCAATTTATACAAGTTTGACAATAAATACACTAGTCCTATTACAAGCTAGATCTGTTGTCACAATAATATGTCCCAACAAATACTACAATATGAGTTTTATAAACATAACTTGAACTTATTAAACACTATATCTTGAGTTTTATAAACGTGATTTAAATATTCCTTTGAAAATATGAGCTGGGCGTTATAAATGAATCACGACTTTTAATTGAGTACAAAAAGGGAATCGCTCCTAAATGAGCCTCATTCTTAAATAAACCTCCTTTGCAAACAAAACATCGATTAACAAATGAATCTAGCTATCAAATGAATATCGCTCTTAAATGAGCCTTGTTTTAACGAATTACTTTTATAATTATCCGCGTTTGACTATCCTAAAAATTGATTTCAAGAACTTATCGGATGATTATCGTCTTTGTATGAGCCTCGACACTAAACATACTACTTTTGCGAACTAATCACGTAGTAACGTGGAACTTTTAAACTAGACTTTGTAAACACTGGAAAAAGGGTCTTTCATTACACAAAACCTGTGTACTCACCAACTATGTTTCATAGTTGACCTGTTTACTTTTACATGCTTTTCAGGAATTAGTCACCACTTGTTTATTGAAGCTAAACCCGTTATATGATCTATGCTGCTGTAGCGTTACGGGATTTTCTCTTTTGGATGTAATCGCATGTTTAGATTATTTACTTTTGTGCTGTAAACGCTTGTAAGATCTTATGTAATGTAATAATTGTAGACCGTTGAACGGTGATCTTTTGTAATTTTCGATTGTGAAATCATTGTACTGTTACATCTCGTGTTTCCGCTTTAGCGGGGTGTGACAGAGTTAGGGTTCCAAATTTAAATGACAAAACCTACAATGTGTTAAACACTCTCAAGAATTTTCCCATAATTTTTATTAACTCTTTACTATTTTAATAAAATTCCATAACATCAACTAGTCAGTGATGAGTAGACTTAAAAGTTTTATTTTTGTTAAAATACTTAAAAGTATCAAAAAAATCTGAAATTTTTACGGTGATGAGTAGACACATAGAACCAATCCCAGTAAAAATCTCATCATCTAATTCGAAAAAATTGAGTGAGTTATGGTATCCCAACGTCGACCAAAAATATGATCAGCAAATACAGTTTCGACTAGTTGTGTTGTAATAACCTTTTGAATGACCTAAACTTGTCGGTTCGACTTGAAACCACTTGGAATAGAAAGTAGACTCATAGAACTTAAATCTAGACTCAAAATTCGTATAAAAACTCCATGTTATGACCAAGATATGGCCTTCCCAAGTGGATACAAAATTTTATCCAGATTCTGATTTAAGCCAAACAATGTCTTTTAACCTAGAATATCATATCTACAATTATATATTTTACATAACTTCATCAAATTCATTTTTAACATGTTATTTAGATGTATTTAATCATAATTTCCATCAATTCGAGTCACATTAAGAATAAAAAGAAAGATCAATTTAGTGAGGAAATAAGAATACTTACCGAAAACTTCAAAAAGACGATCGATTGACCTTGTTCTTGAGGTTTTGATGAAAAAAAAATATATGGAGGCTGGGGTTTGATGAATTTCGTCCAATGGAAGAGGAGAGGGAATAAAAGAAGCTAGGGTTTTGAATTAATGAAAAAAAATAAACTTAGTTAGTAAGGAATAGATATTTAAATTAGGTAAAACATTTTTTTTCATTTTTTTCCTCCTTGGCCGGATTTAAATAATATATAAATTTTTTTTTTCTTTAAATTTTTTATTTATTAGTATTATTATTATTATTATTATTATTATTATTATTATTATTATTATTATTTTAAATATATTTAAGAGTGACATTTTCCTTGTTGGTGCATTTAACTATTTAATGTGTTGTATAAGTATTTTTTTTTTATTTATTTCTAATCTTGTAATATCATTATTTATTATTATAATAAAAGAATACTATTGACATAATTTCTAATCTTGTAATTCAACGTTCTTGGAGAAACGTAAGTACTTAGAGATTTCGTCTTGATCACAACAACTAGAGGGAATAATATAGATATAACACTTAACTCCTAGAATTTATCATTTTCTATGTTTCAGGAAATCACGTAAGCACATAAGTTTAACTAAACGATGAGCATCAGTTTAATGGTCAAAGTTGTCTAACCTGATTTGGTGACGGTTGTCACACAAAGCATCCGGCTCTACTGATAAGAGTAATGGATATTTGAAGGAGTTCACATGCGTAGATGAGAATGGCCGACCCAAAACCGTCGTGGCTTGGGTCCCCCTTGACAACTAATTGTTTTCATTTAATGTGCAAGAGTTAATCAGACGTGCTGCTAACTGGTGGTATGTAGATAGTGGTTGCTCAAGGCACATGACAGGGGAAAAGCAAAATCTTGTTAACTTCGCTCACAAGAAAGGAGGGTGCGTGAACTTTGCTGGTGCTAAAGGTGGACAGATCACGGGAGTAGGTAATGTCACAAATGGGAAACTTATGTTAGAGTGAGTCAACTATGTTGAGGAGCTAAAACATAATCTCATGAGTGTCTCTCAGATCTGTGATAAAGGACATCCCGTTCATTTCATAGATAGTGAGGCATTAATACTGAAACCAGGATTTGTCATACCAGAGAAATGGATTGTCATGAGAGCACCAAGGAGGAATGACACTTATGTAATGGACAGGAGTGCCTCTGAATCTTCTCAGGAATCAACATGTCTGATATCCAAAGCCTCTGAGACTGATTCACAGCTATGGCATAGAAAAATGGTCCACTTGCACTTCAAAAAGATGAATTATATAGTCAAAAATGGGCTAGTGTTAGGTGTACCATTGCAGAGATTTGGACTGGAGGACAAATGTGTGCCATGTCAGAAAGGCAAAAAACACAAGAAGCCTCATAAGTCAAAACCTCATAATTCCATTGCCTTAACTTTTGACCTTCTTCACATGGATTTGTTCGGTCCTGTGAATGCAAGGAGTATAGGTGGTAAACACTACTGCTTAGTTATCACTAACGACTTGTCGTGTTTCTCATGGGTATTCTTTATGGGATCAAAGGATGAGACAGCTGAAATCTTGATGACATTCTTTACCCAGATTGAACATCAATATGGTCGAGGAGTTAGGAAAATTAGAAGCGACAATGGTTTAGAGTTCAAAAACTCGGTGATGAATGTCTTTTGCTTAAGCAAAGGAATTCAGCATCAGTTTAGTACACCCTATGAGCCACAACAAAATGGAGTCGCTGAAAGGAAAAATAGAACTCTAAATGAAGCAGCGAGAACAATGTTGGCTGATTCAAAGCTTCCCGTCATCTTCTGGGGAGAAGCAGTGAATACGGTCTGTCATGTACTTCATAGGGTTTTAACCGTGAAAAGGCATAACAAAAGGTGTTATGAGCTTTTAAACGGTCGAAAACCAAACCTTACTGGTCTTGAACCCTTTGGTGTTCATTGTAACACACTATTAAAGACCAAAAATCAATCTAAATTTGGTGAGAAGGCTGACGAAGGATTTTTCCTAGGTTATGAAGCCGGATCTCTAAACAAAAGGGTCTATAATAAGACATCTGGAAGAGTTGAGATTGTATATAACATACAAGTCACATCTTATACTCCAGCTGAACAAACTGGACCAGAATGGTTATTTAATTATGACGCTGTTTTCAAGTCATTTAATCTTCCGATCCTAAGTGAAGTTGACACTTTAGGGTTAGAACATGTTATACTAGATGATGGTGAAGATAATATATTTGCACCAAGATCTAGTGTTCCAAGTTCAGAAGATGCAAATGATAAAAGTAAAAAAGTGATTGATGAACCGATTGTAGACTTAGATCCCATTCAATCGATATCCCATCTTCATCTGAGGTTACAGATTCTGTGCAAGAAACTGCTGAAGAAGAAGCAACTCCTGAGTGGGAGATTGGATCAAATCTAGGATCTGACCTACCGGTTGACAATACGATCTCGACTCGTGTGAACAAGTATCACCCAATTGATAATATCATTGGTGATCCGAGTTCTAGAGTAAAGATACTGGGGCCATATGTATCGATCCAAGATACTGGGGTCATGCATAAGTGCCTGTACAGTTGTTTTATATCTCAAATAGAGCCGAAAAAAGTTCAAATGGCTCTCAAGGATAACTCCTGGGTGGAAGCTATGCAAGAGGAACTTGCACAATTCAAGAAGCTCAAAGTTTGGGAGCTAGTTGATCTACCCAAGGGAGAATATGCAATAGGCACCAAATGGGTGTTTAAGTGCAAACGTGATGATAAGGGAATTGTTACTCACAACAAGGCAAGGCTAGTGGTTTAGGGATTTAACCAACAAGAATGGATTGACTATACAGAGGTGTTCGCACCAGTAGCAAGGCTAGAAGCAATTCGATTGTTTCTAGCATATGCTGCACATAAGAAGATAAAAGTCTATCAACTCGACGTTAAGAGTGTCTTTCTTTATGGTAAAGTTCAGGAACTGGTGTTTATCCAACAAGATCTGGGGTTCAGTGATCCAGATCATCCAGATCATCCAGACCAAGTCTACAGATTGGACAAGGCTCTGTATGGACTGCATCAAGCACCCAGAGCTTGGTATGAGACACTATCTACCTATCTCTTGGAAAATGGGTTCAAGAGAGGACAAATAGATAGCACGCTGTTAATTAAGTGGCAAAAGGAGGATTTCCTACTTGTGCAAGTCTATGTCGATGATATCATCTTTGGATCATCTGATGAAAATGTGCTGCTGAGAGTATATGACAGTTTACATCTGGTAAACTTGTCGAAGGACAATCTGATGAAGCTTCATGCAAACAAGATCTTGTACATAGACAGTTGGAGGCATGAAGGCAAAAGATATCAGAAGGTCGTGAAGGTGTGCATTGAAAAGGCTTATGGGCTGAGAGTCGACAGAGTTGATTGAGAATCAAGATTCGACAGAACCAGAAGACTGAAGACAGATAGAGCTATTGTCAAGGGGGAGTCTGTTGGTGCATATTTTGTGACAACAGCTCTTGTTTTGTAATAGTTAGTTTTGTAATTAGTTTGATAGTTAATATATGTATTTGTTAACTAACTTAAGCTTTTTGTTTGTTATATTGTAAGTTCGTACGAACCTAGGATGTTCGTACAAACATGGTAAGTTCGTACGAACCTAGATCCAGCTAAGTTCGTACGAACTTAGCTGACTATACAAACTTGTAATATTTCATTTGCACGCTTTTTGAATCAGCTATATTCGAATACATACGAACTTACACCTTAAACACTTGCATTTCACTTGTTTTATTATTGTTTAAGTGTATTATACCATTCCGCAAACTAATACACATTGCAATCCCGTTGGATCCGTTCAAAAGGGACTTTCAATTATTATTTAATATAGATTAAGTACTTGAAGACCATTTTTCCTAATGCCTACCAATACATCGTAAAGTGAAGATATTAAACACTTTGCATTTTAGGTAAATTTACTGTGTATGTTCTACATGTAAAAGCCACACATATAAAATGTTCTAGGCATGGGTAATGATTTCATCATTTCTTTGCAATTTTTATAGTGACCCTCAATTTTTGTTATTTTTGCAAAGTTAGAAATAAACTACAAATAGACTAAGTTCTTTGTGGGAAAAATTGAATTAAAACCTCAAACCGAGACCTATCTAAAGCCTTGGTATAAAGGTCGGCTAGATTGTCATCAGTGGGTACCTTAACTAATTTAATCAAGTGTTTTTCTGCACAATCACAAATAAAGTGATGTCTAATTTCAATATGTTTCGTCTTACTGTGCTTAACTGGATTATTAGTTATAGACATGGTCGATTGATTATCAATCATAATAGGGGTATTTGTGAAGTTCAAACCATAATAACGCAGCTGTTGTTGTATCCACAAAACTTGTGAACAACAACTACTTGCTGCTACATACTCAGCCTCACAGGTTGAGATAGCGACTGAGGTTTGCTTCTTGCACTGCCATGAGACAATGCGACCACCTAGCAATTGACAACCACCCGTGGTTGATTTCCTTTTCAAGTTGCAACCGCCATAATCTGAGTCGGTGTAGGCTACAAAGTCAAAATTGCCTCCAGAGGGATACCAAAGACCTAACTTCGATTTTCCCTATAGATATCGCAATATTCTCTTTGCTACCTTCATGTGTGACTCTTTAGGATTTAACTCTCCCATGGCACTCATCTCAAACCGTCGCTTCATCACTTGTTCAAAGTCTCTGCACATGTTCTCGTCAAATGACCCAAAGATGATGTCATCGACGTAGACTTGTACAAGTAGGAAATCATCCTTTTTCCACTGAATAAATAAGGTACTATCTATCTGTCCTCTCTTGAACCCATTTTCCAAGAGATAGGTAGATAGTGTCTCATACCAAGCTCTGGGTGCTTGATGCAGTCCATACAGAGCCTTGTCCAATCTGTAGACTTGGTCTGGATGATCTGGATCACTGAACCCCGGAGCTTGTTGGATAAACACCAGTTCCTGAACTTTACCATAAAGAAAGGCACTCTTAACGTCGAGTTGATAGACTTTTATCTTCTTATGTGCAGCATATGCCAGAAACAATCGAATTGCTTCTAGCCTTGCTACTGGTGCGAACACCTCTGTATAGTCAATCCCTTCTTGTTGGTTAAATCCCTAAACCACTAGCCTTGCCTTGTTGTGAGTAACAATTCCCTTATCATCACGTTTGCACTTAAACACCCATTTGGTGCCTATTGCATATTCTCCCTTGGGTAGATCAACTAGCTCCCAAACTTTGAGCTTCTTGAATTGTGCAAGTTCCTCTTGCATAGCTTCCACCTAGGAGTTATCCTTGAGAGCCATTTGAACATTTTTCGGCTCAATTTGAGATATAAAACAGGTGTACAGGCACTTATGCATGATCCCAGTGTCTTGGATCGATACGTATAGACTGTTGCTGTCAAATATCTCTCTACGAGTCTCTACTCTAGAACTCGGATCAGCAATGATATTATCAATTGGATGATACTTGTTCACACGAGTCGAAATCGTAGAATCAACCGGTAGGTCAGATCCTAGATTTGATCCAATCTCCCCCTCAGGTATTACTTCTTCTTCAGCAATTTCTTGCACATAATCTGTAACCTCAGATGAAGACGGGATATCTATTAAATGGGATCTAAGTCTACAATCGGTTTATTAATCACTTCTTTGTCCTTACCATTTGAATCTTTTGAACTTGAAACACTAGATCTTGGTGCGAACACATTATCCTCACCATCATCTAGTATAAATGTTCTAATCCTAACGTGTCAACTTCACTTAGGATAGGAAGATTAAATGATTTGAAAACAGCATCATAATCAAATAACCACTCTGATCCTGTTTGTAAAGCTGGAGTATAAGATGTGACTTGTATGTTGTATACAATCTCTACTCTATCAGCTGTCTTATTAAAGAACCTTTTATTTGGAAATCCGGCTTAATAACCTAGGAAAAATCCTTCGTTAGCCTTTGCACCAAATTTTGGTTGATTATTAATAGTGTACAATGAACACCGAAGGTTCAAGACCAGTAAAGTTTGGTTTTTGACCGTTTAGAAGCTCATAACACGTTTTGTTATGCTTTTTGACAGTTAAAAACCCTATTAAGTACATGACAGGCTGTATTCACTGCTTCTCCCCAGATAATGACGGGAGCTTTGAATCAGCCAGCATAGTCCTTGCTGTCAATTAAAGTTCTATTTTTTCTTTCTGAGACTCCATTTTGTTGTGGCTCATAGGGTGCACTAAACTCATGCTGAATTCCTTTGCTTAAGCAAAAGACATTCATCACTGAGTTTTTGAACTCTAGGCCGTTGTCGCTTCTAATTTTCTTGACTCCTCGACCATATTGATGTTCAATTTGGGTAAAGAATGTCATCAGCATTTCAGCTGTCTCATCCTTTGAACGCAAGAAGAATACCCATGTGAATCGCGAGTAGTCATCTGTTACCACCAGGCAGTAATGTTTACCACATATACTCCTTGCATTCACAGGACCGAACAAATCCATGTGAAGGCATTCAAAAGTTGAGGCAATAGAATTTTGAGCCTTGGACTTATGATGTTTCTTGTGCTATTTGCCTTTCTGACACGGTATACATCGATCCTCTAGCTTAAATCTCTACAATGGTACACCTAGCACTAGTCCATTTCTGACTATGAAATTCATCTTTCTAAAGTGCAAGTGTGCCATTTTCCTGTGCCACAACTGTGAGTCAGTCTCAGATGCTTTGGATATTAGACATGTCGACTCTTGAAAGGATTCGGTAACACTCATGTCCATCACATAAGTGTCATTCTTCCTAGGAGCCCTAATGACTATCCACTCTTCTGGAATGACAAATCCTGGTTTTAATATGAGTGCTTCTCTATCTATGAAATGGATAGGATGTCCTTTGTCACAAATATGAGAGATACTCATAAGATTATGCTGTAGATCCCGATGTTGATCTTTTAATCAAACCGTAGGATGAAGATAATCACAAGAATATAAAGCTTAAACAATGTAGAACAATGCAATAATAAAACTTTATATTTCTCTCTTTAAAAAGGATTACAGCAGCTAAAATTGCAGAGAATAAGTGTGTGAAAAGTCTTACAAAAAGTCTAACCCTAAAATTCTGTAATCTGGGTATTTATACTAAACTGGCCGACTTATGCGACATAAGCACTATGTCGCTAAGTCACTAATGCGACATAAGGCTATGTCGCAATTACAACTAATGCGACACAAGGCTTGTGTCGCATAACACAGAAAATGTAATTCTAACTAACTCAATTACATTAACAAACACAATACAGACTCGACCAACTGACAGACACACTAAGATGTATCAACAAACTCCCCCGTGTCTTCAGCTTGGTCTTCAAAATCTTCAATCAAACCCAGCCTGCTGGAAATACACCGCCAGCGTGTATTCCATGTGTTACACATACGTTGACAATCCTTTGAAATTGAAATGCAATCTTTTTATTCACAACATTTCTTTCATTTAAGCGAATCGGATTATCAAACAACTTTCTTTAGAAATTATCACGGGTATCAGCAACTTTTTCTTTTGAAAGTTGTGACACTTAAAGAATCTGCCTGTTCACCAAATTTCATAATTACTCCCCCGAAACAGCAGAATTCTTCATCTTCTTGTTCTTCTACCTTTGTTCCCCTTGCTCCTTTAATTCAAGCAACAACTTTAGGAACCCATTTGAGCACGGTGCCAATGAGACTCCTTTTTTTCTAAAGCCATTTGTAAGTTGTATCTATATAATCCAAAGACCTTGAGTTCCATCTGAAATTGAAACATGATGTTTCATATCTAATAACTTTTCGTGGAACCATTGTTGGTAGAACCATTCTTGGGGAGAAAGGAACAAAATCTCTTTGCATTTTCACCACCATACGACGAGATGGTGCAAGAGCAAGCATTTGGTCTCTTGAATATACAAAAGATCTTGTTTCACCAGATTCCGATTGTGTCGGTCTTTGGATTCGTTCAAAGGCTAAGGAATCACAACAATCAACCTTTTGATGATCAAATACTTTAGTTGATTGTAATTTCTCATAATACTTCTTATTCTTTTGTAAAGAATAATTAATAAACTGTGAAATCTTTTTCGCACAAACCATTTTTGAACATGGTTTTGAAGATTTAGTCGGGTAAATCTTCTTAGTCACCTTGACTTGTTGTTCAGTTGAGTGAGAGAGTTGAGGTTTGGTTAGATGCTCAAATTTTAAAATCCGCTTTTCAAGTTCAACAATTTTTGAACGCATTTCTTCACGTTCAGTTTCCATGTTAAGTATTTGAAGTTGGAAAGCTTTAATCTCTTCTTCCTTCTTTATCAACTTCTCATTAATCCCTTTGTCTGAACATTTATTCAACTTATCACTTCTTGCATCGCGTTTAAATTTCCCTTGTTTAGAAGCCACAATATACTCATTACTAATGATGTGATTTTCACAGATTTGTTAATCTGTTGTGTTGGTACATCACATTCTTGTACTTCATGAACAATTTCAACAAACTCATCCTTGACCGGTATTGATGTATATCCGATACCAGCTTTGGATTTCGTATCCTTTTTCTGAGAATGAATCAGTTGATCTAACCTCAAGGAAGATGCTTCAAAACTTGAGAGCTTGCGTTGATAATCTAAAGTCTCACTTTGAGCTATAGCCTTTTCTTTGCGTAGCAAATTGATTTCATTTTTGTAACTCTTGATTTCAATTTGTTGATTTGAAACTTTAACTCTCAAATCCTGCAATTCAACGCTAGGATCTTTTTCAATTTGCTATTTATCTTGTCCTCCGTAGCTTTGCTCAAGTGATCTCCACAATTCATAAGATGTATCTTTATATTTGTAAAGTGGAATATATTGTGCCTCATCTTTTGGTACACACATGATAATTGTTTCACGTGTTTTTTTTTTTTTTTTTTAAGTAAGAGTAAGCGACACTAGAGTTGTGTCGCAGGCTATGTCGCAACTTTATGTCGCAAAGATTGATGTCGCAACTTTTAAGGTCGCTAAAACCCTATAGCGACACTAAATTGTGTTGCAAGCTTATGTCGCAAAATGTCAGACCCCAAAAACCCCAAAAACGAAAAATTTCGAAACCTAATAATTTTTAACGAAAAACATCGTAAAATCTTCAAATTTTAGGCTTAAAAACTCCAATTTTTCAACTCTAAAACTCCTAAAATGAGAATCAAACACCAAAATATACGTTAAATGATCAAAATATGAATCAAAACGTACCCAAAACGATTTGATACCACCAAAATTCTTAGATTAATGGCTCTGATACCAATTGTAGATCCCGATGTTGATCTTTTAATCAAACCGTAGGATGAAGATAATCACAAGAATATAAAGCTTAAACAATGTAGAACAATGCAATAATAAAACTTTATATTTCTCTCTCTAAAAAGGATTACAGCAGCTAAAATTGCAGAGAATAAGTGTGTGAAAAGTCTTACAAAAAGTCTAACCCTAAAATTCTGTAATCTGGGTATTTATACTAAACTGGCCGACTTATGCGACATAAGCACTATGTCGCTAAGTCACTAATGCGACATAAGGCTATGTCGCAATTACAACTAATGCGACACAAGGCTTGTGTCGCATAACACAGAAATTTAATTCTAACTAACTCAATTACATTAACAAACACAATACAGACTCGACCAACTGACAGACACACTAAGATGTATCAACATATGCTTTAGCTCCTCAACATAGTTGACTTGCTCTAGCATTATCTTCCCATTGGTGGTTACATTGCCTAATCCTGTGATTTGGCCACCTTTTGCACCTGCAAAGTTTACATACCCTCCTTTCTTGTATATGAAATCTACAAGAAGTTGCTTTTCTCTCGTCATGTGTCTGGAGCAACCGCTATCTACATACCACCAGCTTGTAGCACGTCTGATTAACTCCTGCACATTAATTGAAAACATTTAGTCGTCAAGGGGGACCCAAGCCACGACGGTCTTGGGTCTACCATTCTCATCGACGAATGTAAACTCCTTCAAGTATCCATTACTCTTATCAGTAGAGCTAGATACTTTGGGAATCGCATTCGTTTGAGCATGGGAGGAACTAACATTAGGCTTTCGCTCAGGAGACTTTTTTGAAAAAGTCTCTGATTGACAGGCTTAGGGTTGGGAGTAGATCTAACCCTAGAAGTATAGTTATAATTAGAATTCTGATAATTCTGATTACTACTGTTTTGGTTAGTAAAACTTCGATTTGGTGTTTGAGAACGCTGTGGAGTCTTTGACCGAGATGATTGTCCAAAGGAGTTTCCTCTTGCAGGAGTATTATTCCTTGAACTCTCAACAGTCGAGAACTTCACAGTTTTAGAAATCGGTTGAGATCTCTGAGAGTTTGAAGTTCTCTTAAAACATTTGTAATTCTTTGATGTACATTAGTTGTCTCAGACATGACAATTTTCTTGTCCTAAGACGAACTGGTTTTAACAGGTGATTGGTCTTTCTTCACCTGAGTTGATTTTCCATTCTTGCCCTTGGTTGGACAAATACTTGCAACATGTCCCTTTTGATGGCACGTGAAGCAAGAGCGTTTCACGAAGACCCTATTTGAGGCCTTTTGAATCGCTTGATCGTCCAAATTAGGCAAACTTGGAGAGGAGACAGTTTCAGCTTGTTTAACCTTATCGATTTTAGTATTTGCATTTTCAATTTCAGATTGGGGTGAAACAAATTTAGTAATTTTAGTTAAGGTCTCCTTGACACTTTTTATTTCCATCACACTCGCTTTTACAAAATTTATCTTCATTTCAGAAATGAGTGTCTTGGAAATGTCAGCCGATGTTGATTCAGGTTCAGTTACGGTTTCAGCTTTCGCAGGTCTAACAAATTGCATTAGACCTTGAACTACTGAGTGATTGACAGAATCATCTAATGTTGACATCTCAGTATCATCAGAAGTAAAAGTATAATTATGATTAAAGGTGGGGGGGGGGGGTGGACTTTCAGTGTAACCCATTCCCCTATGATCACCGGGTTGTTTCCATTTAACTTTGGACTTGTCAAAACCTAGTTTGCTACTCACAAACTTTCTCCCAGTCCTGTTCATGAATCATTGAGCTCTTCTTGCGATCATGGCCATTTGCCATTGCAAGTCGATCTCCTCGAAATCATCTTGGTCCAATTGATCATAATCCTCGTTTATTAATTCAGGATCCGTGATCTTACCCTTGATGAAGTTTTCACGAGAAGCTATGAAAGAGGCAAGCAGGGCAACTTTCTCTTCAACGGATTTCATACTCATGGGCATTGATTTGAGACCATTTGTTGTCCCAGGCTTTGGTTTCCTATCAATCCCTGAGTCTTCAGATGAGGTAATGTAATAGACATTGCTACCAGAATTTTTGATAGCCGAGTCTGTCTTACCCTCACCAGTATAAAATGTTGTAACACTAGTACTCGTTGACGCAATGGAATCAGACCGTTTACCGTGGTAAACGCTAGGATCCTGAACCTGATCGGATCCGATCTCCTTCCTTTGCATGTTCAGGTCGTAAACATGCAATTTCCCGATAACTTCATCAAGTGTGAGAGTCTTGTAATCATTACTCTCCTTAACCATCAAAGTGTAAATGTCCCACTTTGTAGGTAAAGCTTCAAGAAGTTTGTTGTTCTTCATGGTGTCATTAAATTTTAGGCCAATACTTCCATCTCAGTCATCAGGTGATAGTATCGGGTGATAATATCCTCTAATTATTCATTTTTCAAGTGCTTAAAAACATAGAACTGTTTTGTAAGCAAGTCAGCTCGGCCTTCCATTATTTGTTCATTAACTTCAAACCTCTTTTCCAAAGCTAACTAAAGCTCTCTAGAGAGGTCAAATTTCTTGAATGTGTGTTTGATTTCCTGAGGCAAACACATGGTGAGAGCAGACAATGCTTTATTTTCTGCTTCATACATTTTACGTTCTTCCTCCTTCAAAGATGAATATTGCACAACTCTTTGTTTTCCTTCAAACTCATAAGTTGGTGCTTCATAACCATCTTTGATGCAAATCCACATTCTCACATCATTGTATTTAGCGAATGACTCAAACCGATCCTTCCACCAGAAACAGTCTTCTCCTTTGAGAAGTTTCGGTGGTGAGGCAGATTTACCCACCTCATGATCCATTTCTATCATTTTACTTAGGTTAGACATTTTTCAAAAAGTCAACACAAGTCAAACCCAAAAAGTCAACAGAAAGTCAAAATGAAAAGTCAACAGAAGTCAACTGACTATGTTCGTACGAACTTAGATTAATACGAACTTACTAAGTTCAAAGACAATCTAGGTTCGAATAAGTCAAACTTCTGGTCAACACTTTCAAAATTCAAACGTTCGAACGAACTTACAGTTGTCTATGTACGAAGGCTAAATCAGGTAGGTTCGTACGCTACTTTCTTGTTCGTACGAACTTGCTGTTGAAACTCAGATCTGAACAAAAACTCAGATCTAGGAAGTTTCAACCGTCAAAATTGAATGAAACTTGAAGAATATGAATCACTAACACACAAGGAAGCCAAAAGTACAACTTTTATCTTCCAAAACACTCACAAACTTGTTTACTTTGCGTTTTATCAATCCCGAACCCAAACAAAGACTTGTTTAGCTCTGATACCAATTGAAAGTCCCCTTTGAACGGATCCAAACGAGATTGTAACGTGTATTAGAGTGCTGAATCCTTCAATACACCAAATGAAAATTAAACAAGTGTAATAATATTGTTTAGCAATGTATATTCGTATGTATTCGAACTTAGCAGTATATATTCAAATAACTCAGTAAAAAGGCTTTTAAATGAAGTGTTACAAGGTTGTATTTATACTCAGCTAAGTTCGTACGATACTAACTAAGTTAATAAAATACAATTATTAACTACAAAACTAATAACAATACTAACTATTACAAAATAAGAGTTGTTGTCACAAAACATGCACCGACAACTAACTTCTGCAATCAGTCAAAACTGATTCATACCCAACACCTACTGGACGCTGTTCGAGCAACGTTTATTTTTGTTTTCAATGGTAGTATAACCGTTAGATTTTAAAAAATTAAAATTAACGGCTAAGTGACCATTTTTCTTTTTCTTTCTATTAAACCTTATATTCTATATATATGTGGCACACTTCAAACACAATATTGAACACATCAAAACACTCTTTCTCATCTACAAACACATATTCAAAAACTAAAAAACTCTATTATTCATTATTATTTACAATGCCAAACAATCCAAATAACGTACACTCAACATGGAACCTGTTTTCACATCAATCAAAATCTTCAAATCCGTCAACTAACTAAACTAATAATTAACTTAAAACATATAAATAAAATGGGTTGGATTTTTGGTGTTCAGTAGATCTTTTTTATTTAAAATAACTAAAAAAATTAAATTATAATGGAATGTGGAAATCAACTTTAAAGTGATTTATAAAATTCAGAGATTGGAAGACGTAGTTACCTAGATTAATATATCTAATGAGTATTTATGTTGATGTAGTTCTATGGTGAATAAATAATATAAGTTAGACTTCTCGCTAAAGACCTCTAACCCTACAATTATTGAAAAATCCCTACGAAGTAATTTGTTAGCAAAAAGCTATTCTAATGTGACCACTGCAAGTTATGCATTAAGGTCATCACTTATTATTAATAATTTAATCTAGCGATCTCATGCTAACAAGTATCTAATAATTATACCTCAAAGCTATTCCAAATATAATTATCACGCTCATTCAAGTTTGTTAATTGCGATAATCATACCCTATTATCGGTTAGAGTCTCAAGTCATAATCAATTAACAAGTTAACTAATTACTAATAATAAATAACTCCATACAAACGTTTGAATAAACCTTTGAATAATTCTATCAATCACCTTAAGAATCAATTCATATAAACCTTTGAATAAACCTGGATCAACGACTAAACATTAATACTGTTGGTCCCAAAACTAACAACAAATGTTGTGGAGGGGGGTGAATACAACTCTTTTGAAATTTAAACTAGGTAGTGAATTGTAGGTTAAAGTAATAACAAGAAAAGATGGTCGTTTTTCAATTAATTCTTTTATCTAGATAAATCAAAGAATTACAAGTTAGATGCAGAAAGTCTAACTTAATTAAATACAAATTTCAACACAATTGTCAGCTGAGAACAAACTCAAAGCTAGTTACAAGTAATGCTTAATTCTGCTAACACAAATGCTCTATTGACTAACTATAAATTCACTCAGGATTCACACACATACTTCATATTCTTAGTATGATATTTATAGTAAAGCTTGTGTATCACTTGTAATTTGATCAACTAATAAACATCTTCCAAATGTCTTCATCTTCATTGGATGACTTCAAACATGTTTGCTTGTGTGTTCTGATGAACTCTGCATTATCTGATCTTGATAAGGAAACACTCTATAGATAAACAAGCAAAATGACCAGGTATGTACAATGTGTAGACCTGTGAAGATGCCTTTTGATCATACACAAATGTCTCTAAGTGTTGATAACCTGTTTACTTGAAACCGCAACAACTAAAACATTCTTTAATCCCTGTGCTTGGTAAATTGAACTTCAGTCTCTATGCTAGGTCTTCAGAGTTCATTCATAACTCAATCTTTATTACTAAAGAGTGTCTTCTGCATTAAGATTGATCTTTGTTCAATGATATGTGATTACTAAGTAATGAACTCTCTCTGTGCTGGCCATACTCTGTCAATTTTCTGTCTGCTGGTTGAATTGTCAATTTTCTGTCTGCTGGGTGAACTAAAAATAGCAATTCCTTTGTAATCAGCATACAAATGACTTAGCTCCAATTTGAACAATCCCTTTGCTGGATGGACAATGCCATATACAGGATGTTAACTAAGGGTTGTTGTCATTATAAAATCATCATAAAAAAGGATCATGACTTAACAATCTCCCCCTATTTGATGATGACAAAACCTTAGCACTTGCCAACATACAAATGACTTATAAGAATTCAATTTTACATGTTACTGAGAACTGAATAATTACATGTCCCTTGTTTTTTTTTAATGGGATCTTAATGTGTATTAATCTAGTTATAAAAATTAGTAAAACAAAGTCAAAGCTAACTATTACACAACTAGGCAAGTATAGCTAATCGAATAGTAGTATAGCAATGATAAGTTTACCGAGTAGTCTCTCACAGGAACAATTTATATGTATTTTGAGGGTTATTTGTTTGATCCATAGTTAAAGTATAGGGATTGTGCTCTTAACGACAGGTAGTTAAAAGATAATTAAATAAAAACAACTAAATTGATAATTAAATCAAGTGATAGAAGTATGTTCATCTAGACTTGTTCCCCCTAGAGTTGGATAATAATTAACATGTAATTTACGTATAGGAGTTAATAACCTAAACTACTCGTTTTCACAATGCAGTCGTTTAAATGAGATCATAAAGAGCAAGTGTCCTTGACAAATTAATATTCCCAATTATGGTTAATCAACTCAACTAACATTACAATTCAATCTTATAATCCTAGTATCCTAGAGATTACTAAATCATACAAGATGTCTCTCAATATGATTAATCCATATTCTAATTAATTAACCTAATTCAATTCTTCTATTGTGTCCAATTAACAGTAAGTGTAATATGACAATCTAAGAGTTATCACTCATTAGCACGATTATCACACCAATTGAATAATCTAAATAAATTAAAAACAAATGGTTCTTCAATCAAACATCATATCATACGCAAAATAAAATGTAACTATTATCAATCCAACATCTAGGGTATTTAGTCTAGATGAACATAAAGCGTTTAGCCCATTCTCATGGGTTCAATCAAACAAATACTCATAATAAAGGAATGATTCATAATATGATTACAAATATATATCAAACATAAATAAACAAGATTCAAGTGAAAAGAAATAAATACTAACTTCTATGATGATTACAAGAGGAATAAATTGCTTAGGGTGTCCCCAAAAGCTCTCCAAAAACTTCCAAAATCAGCCTTAATTCGTGGATAATCAATAGGTTAATGATAATTAGGCTTTAGGGTATAATTTAAGCCAAATAGTTGTAACCGACCCTTCTACCCGGTGGGTAATAGGAGTACTCGGCGGGTACTAGGGCCTCCCCACTCGGATGAGTGTTTAATTCCCAGCTAGGCCTACAAACTAGAGAAACATGAGTACCTGGAGGGTATTTTTCATTTTTAGCCTTATGTTCCTTTTCGAAAGTTGTAACCCTCTGAGTTCCAAGAATTTGGGCACTTGAATCACCTCAATCAGAGTTCATATGAGGGAGTTATGGCCAAAACAGTGGAGCCTCGCAAAAGCTGCAAAAATCACTCTTTTGTTCTTCTCTTATCGATCTCGTCTCAATTATTAACCTGAAACTAAACTAGACTAATTAAGTATTAAAAGTCTATCAAATGACTAAAATAATATACAAATATGATCGATATCGGCCCTATAAATATGTCTAATTCAGGCGATATCAGATCTCTTAGAGAAATTATATCACACCTTTTTCAAATATGAATATCAACTCTCATAATCATATATCTTGAAAATTATGGAATTACAAGGTTGATTACATAATAACAGAACTTTAGCAGAGTGAATTACAATCACATTATCCAAACAAACACATTGTCTTCAGATTCCTTATTCTTTTTCCTTCATAATACCTAACATGCCTAGATCATCAGGATCCAAGTCTTCTGATCATCTCCTTAACAATTTGTCTTGAATACATATCAACACCATCAGCCAGTAATGCCATTGATCTCACATTTATTAAGCGTTGAATACTGACCAGACCTAGTTCTGACGTTCTCTGAAACCTCAATATATCACCATCTTGGTAATAAATACCATGTTCAGGGTATTCAATTGCAAACCCATGATATCCTTGAACTCCAATAGGTGGGTCAGTAAATCCTTAGAATGAAGTAGGATAAAGGAGGAAATCCTAGATTAGCAGCAGGAGCAGCAGTCACACCCATAAGCTGGTCAATACTGATTTAGAGGAAGGAGAGATCCTCAGTACAGATGTTGCAGATTGGAAGTCAGATGATGAGATCATTCCAGATACAGCTGCTGATATTGATGAACACGTCATGACAAAGCAACCTGTCACTAATGTGGTATATGAGAATGAAGCTTATCAGAATGTGATTTGTAACATCCTCTCCAGCGGTCTGGTAATTTCTATTATTTTAATCGATTATCTAATTGTTTTAGAAATTATTTAATATTATGTGTTTCATTGTGATACGTAGATAAATAAGTCCTTTGACTTATTGTGACTAGTGAAATATTAGTCGTTTTAAATTATTATAGATGACGGTAAAATAAAATAATATTTCTCGCAAATGGTATTTAAGTTCCAGACAAAAGATTTAGGACGGGTATAAAATTATACCAATTATTGTTTGAGTCGGTTGCAAGCCGACCTTGTGAACCTCCATATAAGTTCTCATATCTTCATCTTGATTTCATTTGGCAAATTAGCAAATTCAAGAAACCATAACCAAATTCAGATTTCAAACTTGTACTTTTGTAAATTCGAATTCATAACATCACAACTATCAGCATCCATATCCTATTGCATTAGATTAGCAAATATCACTAACTCGGATTTAGTTGAAAATTGCATGGTCACTTGGAAACGACCTAGTAATCAAGACTATATACTATAGCCTAGGCAGTTTTTGGCCATTCGGGGTCATCTAGGGCCCGAAAAATGACATTTTTCAGTTTTAAACGTCATTGCGGACTTTTCTAAGTTCATTTTTTATTGAACTTTTGTTTGCCTAGACTTCAGGGATTACCTGATTTGATAAATAGGCTATAATGATAATTATGAAACGAATTTCTAACTTGTATATGATTTTCTGTTTCAGATCAACATAAGACTCAGTGATATAAGAATCCTGAGTGTGGAGACGACAGAGGTATCGGTGAGTGGATTCAGAACTCATCATTTGATTTAGTTGTAACTATTTGGTTACAACAAGTAAACGTAGATGTGTGTTAGACTGTTTAGTCTTGATTATTGATTATTGATCTACGTGATATGTGAACCAATGTGTATTCATGTTATTGAGGTCAACGTGTAGTTGGACTTCTGGTTATTATGTGATTTACACAGGTTTTGATTCATTTGTTGTGTTTGAGACCTGTGTATGAGTTTAATAACCATTAGTTATCGGTCTATTCTGTATTGGCCATACGGATTGACGGTAAGTGTTCTTGGGGAATCCCCGGGTATTATGATATCCCAAGAGCCACCGATCCTCATTGAAATATGTGTGTTTACGATTATTTGGTGCGAGCATCTAGTTATGCTAAGTTGAATGGAGTGTGATGAATCTATTCACTTAGCTTTGTGTTAACCCCTCATTTTACTTCCTGCAGGAGGTGAATGGTTGATCAGGGAATGTTTGACTACGCTTTAGGACTTTGATATGGTTTTTGTAATAAACCTTGTTTTGTGAATTTTATAATACCCCGTCTTTTGTAGTTTTAAACAGTTTAGATATTGTGTAAATATGGAAAAATGTTAACTGTTTATGTATAATGTTTAATATATTCTAAGGTAATGTATTTTAAATTGTAAGTCTCTAGATCTTGGTTAGCGATAACGGATTATCTTTTAGGTATTGAGGTGCGGAATCCCTCAATACTTAAGGTTTATTGCTTATATAACTTTGCAATTAATTAACAAGCTTCGTTTTGATATTAACTAGTGTTAAACAGTCAAAACCGAGCTTATTCAATAAATGCTTTTATATCTGCACAGATTTCGAGGAGAGAATTACTTAAAATATTTGGTGTGTGTAATTATAGCACGGATTTCTAGGTCACACGTAATAATGAGCAGCATTAAAATATTTATATCTGGTTCAACTCGCAGGCCATGGGCTTTGCGAGTTGACTCAACTCGCAGCCCATGGGCCTGCGAGTCCAGATGATTGCGAGCCCAGATCTCAACTCGCAGGTAAGACCTGCGAGTCCAGATATCAGCGAGCCCAGATCTCAACTCGCAGCTAAGAGCTGCGAGTCCAGATGGTTGCGAGATGAGATCTCAACTCGCAGGTCAAACCTGCGAGTTGACTTCTCAATTCGCGAATTTTGACTTTAACTTGAAATCGATACTTGTTCAATAACATTTAACAAATAATAATAACAAGTTAATATCATATATTTACGAGTCTAAACCAATTTATACAAGTTTGACAATAAATACACTAGTCCTATTACAAGCTAGATCTGTTGTCACAATAATATGTCCCAACAGACTCCCCCTTGACAATAGCTCTAGCGTCGTTATCTTCAACTTTGTCCTTGGTCTTCACTTGTAAATTCTACTGCCCATATGAATCTTCATTCTAACACAAGTCTTCACCATTAATTGATAATCTCTTGCAAGATCACCCCATGCTTCAGTCGTCAGGATCCTATTTTCGTTTAACTTCAATAGGTCCTTCTTCGACAGATTCATCAGGTGTCGATGGTCATAGACTGTCAGAATTACTCTTTCTCCTCCTTCAACTTCATCATCAGCTTCAACCATGACAGCTTCACCAGTCTCAGAATCCACGTGCCAATTCAGAAGATTTCCCAAAATATTCTGTGGCATAGGTTTTAGTGGTATCTGCTGTATGCACTTGACAGCTGGATAAGTTTTCTTCCTTAATCTTCGGCCAGTTCTCTGACTTCGTTCCTTTAATTTGATCGTCTTTCCGACTCTTGGCTTAATCTTCTCAAACTTCATTGATCTACCCTCAGTCCGAATGATTCTCTCAACATACGTTGCGTAGGGATCATTACTGGGATTTATCAGTTCTAAGCGTGCCAAGTCTCGAACTTCAAATCGAGGAAGCGAACTGAATACTTTAAGCTTCTTATCGAAATATTGAACTCCGTCAAATCTTTTGATAGCGAAAAGTTTCAAGTCAGAATCAAAATACCAGCCGATGATCCCCTTCCTTGGAGCTTTCTTTCCAGTTATATCTACTTCAGACATCCCAACCTTTTGCTTTCTCCTTTTCAGAGGTCTAAACATGGGATTATTTCTGAGTTTCTCTGGAAGGTCATCTTCTGATTCAGAACTGGTTGAGTCATCTAGACTTTCATCTAACTCAACAACCCTTTCTCCATCTTCTTCCTTGATGACCACTTTAGTTTTAGATGGGCTTACAATGTGTTCAACAACATCAGCGTCAAGATCTACACATTCGTCTGCCCCATCATTAACAATGAAAGTCCAATCTTCAGGAGGTACAAACTCTCCTTCTTCAAGGTCAAAGTCAATGTCCTCATCTAATTCATCTGGCATGTCGCCTTCAGAATCTGATAAGTTCAACATTTCATGACCTATAGAAATACATACACAAATAGATTAATATCATAAGTTCTTTCATTGATTTCCCTGAATCAATCTAAGATTTTTCTTATTAATCCCTTTGTGTATTTGAAATATATTATATATACTTATTCAAATCTTTCATCGATTATGATAATCGATCTAAAATTTGAATAAGTCTTATAATATGCGAACATCATATATTATATGATCCTATAACTCTTTTATCGATCATAGTCAATCTAGAATTACAAAAGACTTATAATATACGAACATTCATAATTATAACATTTTAAACATTCAAGTTCAAACATCTTAATTACAAAATGATTCAAAGTTACAATGTATTAATAATTACACTCAATCTATATTAATACAAGTGTCACCTTCTTCAGCTCCACCCTTTGCAGTACCAGCACCAGCTCCACTACCACTTGCTTCAGCAGACTCCCCCTGAAATGTAGTCTGCTGACCAGTCGTTGAAGGACCAGCCAGCTCACTTTCTTTTCCAGCTGCGGGATCATCGTCTTCATCATTCTTATTCTTCTTCGCCAGCTCATCTTCCTTGCAGGACTCTTGATATATCAATACCTCCCCTTGAGATGGCTTGTCCTTCAGAAGGCTGATGACCAGGCGATCAAGTCTATCAATTTGCCTCTGCTTGTCAGCTACATCATCTATCAGATTGTTATTCGTCTTGATGAGCAGTGAATAGGCATCATTCTGATTAGTCATGTTATCAGACATAGACAGCATTTGAGAAATCAAGAATTTGACGGTTTCTTCCAACTCTCGAACTCTGGACTCTAAGCTATTAATATGATCAGAATCAGTCGCAGAGGAGGTGGATGGAGCAGCAGTAGTGGTGGTTGGTGGCGTGGGAGCGGGCGGTTGCATTTTCTTCGCTATCTCGGTAGCAACATCGGTTAATAGAAGCGCTGCGACCCTGCTAGATTTGGTGGTTGGGTGCGAAGACGGGCGAACCAAAGCAGCAATCATTTCAGCCTCTAAGGGCGTAGAACTGGATTGTAGATGAGCTGCAGAGGTTGAAGCTGTTTGTCTGAGCAGTTTGCGAGGTCGAGTAATGAGCACCTCCTCCTCTTCTTCTTCATCCTCATCTTCATCAACCAAAACAAAATCGGGATCTTGGTCCACGACTTTCCTCTTTAACTTCAATGCCGGATCCATAATCAATTTTGATCCTTGACGAATCATCCCTTCAGGGATACCGGAGACAAACCCTGGTGGTCCAGTCTCATCATCATCATCATCAGCATCAGACCCAGATTCAGAAGCAGAAGCAGCTTCTCCATCTCTGCCCGATGGCCCAACAGCATCAGGTGCCTCTGTGGATGGTTCTTCAAACCTTGGTGCCTCAGCAACATACTGATCCACATCCTGCATGATGGGATCATTTGCATCATCGTTCTCAGCCAGTACTTGCTGCACCACTTCAGCTGCAATGTCAACATCAACTTGTTGCTCTTGCTGATTTGCTTGAATAAGAACCTCCTCAATCAGTTCTTGTGGCTCAGAAGCACCCTCGTCCACATCAACATCTAGCCAACCATGATTTGGTGGCGCCACATACGTTGGATTAATCAAAAATCCAAACAACTCTGTCAGCTGTGGTTGCATCTCGAATCTGCGAGAGGTTTGCATAAACATCGCATTATATGCCCTTAACCCAATGGTATCAACCTTCAGATCCGCTTGAAAAACCGGCAGATCAGGGATAGAGGCTCTAATAATCAGCATGCAAAATCGGGGATAGATCATGAACTGCGATCTAACTCCCCCCAAAATTTGGCGTACAATCTCCCCAAAGATGTAATCTGAAAAGCTGTATGGTTTGTTATAAACCAGTGACAGTAAAGCAGATAGGAGAGAAGAGCTCAACTCATCGTATCCTCCCTTCTTCGGTCCAAAGATAGTTACAAGGACATGCCATAAAAACCTCCACTCACCAAAAACGAGCGCCTTCAAGAACTGACGCCCTCTCTTGGGTCCAACATACCCCATACGTGTCAGTGCACCCTCAATAAAGTCCGAAGAGAACTCAGTAGGTCCATCTTCCTGCTCTACAGTGCCCAACTGTAGGATGTTCCGAAGATCGGATGCAGAAAAGGTAACTGGAAGATCATTAATCCTCGTTCGAATGACCGGAGGATTCACCGATGTATCATATACAATATTTGCCCAGAACTGGGTTAGTATATCTCGTGATAGGGCCGGTGACTCGGTGATAGCATATCGAATCCTTGATCGTGCCAGATAAGAAAGAACCCGAGTCAATCTAGATGCACCCCGGGCATCTACGTCTAAATCGACCAGAACATTATGATGTCCAACGAATTGTCGAGCCATACCTGTAATATCAAAGATCACACAAATGTTAGACAATTAGTTTAACAAATATTGAGAGACTTATATAATCTACGAACTACAATTGAACTATTAAGTTAAGAAACTTAATTAACCATTATAGTCGTTCATTATATATATATTCAATAAATCTAATGTTCGAATGTTCGTTTAAAGGTAATACAGCTTATTACTCAAAGTCGTAAGCCTTATAACCATTTAAAGTGTACAATTTTACGTGTTTTCACTTAAGTCTACACGTCTAATTGTTAACTAATTTATAACTCTTAATTAATAAAAATCTAGAGTTCGTAAATTAAATTAAATTACAAATTAAAAAGAATTTCAACTCGCAAGCAGTTCAACTCGCAGAGTTCAACTCGCAGTTTAACCAGAGTCAACTCGCAAGTTCAACTCGCAGGTCAACCAAAGTCAACAAGCAAGTTCAACTCGCAGAGTTCAAGTCAGCTCGCAAGAGTCAACAAAAGTCAACTCGCAAGAGTCAACTCGCAGAGTTCAACTCGCAAGTCAGACTTGCAAGTCAACTCGCAGGTTGGACTCGCAAGTCAACTCGCAAGTGGACTCGCAGGAGCGGGCTGCGAGTTGAGTCTGGATCTCAACTCGCAGCATGAACTGTCCAGATGACATCATCTTTTCAAATTTATTTGGCGAGATATAACATGATCAAGCTATGTCATCTTGTTCAATAGACTCAGATTTACACAAACCCTAAGGTTTCTTGTCTATATGAGCTATAATTTTGATGATTTTTGTAATTTAAATACCAAAATCCTCATTTTATTAAAAATGTCGATTGTGGGTTAATTACTTGGTAAAATTAGATGATGTATACCTCAAAATGTTCACAATCCAAAAATGTATAAAAGCTATGAGTTCAAAGATCCGATCCTCTAACAAAAATTTCAAGAAAAATGGAAAGTGGATTCGGTTCGCAGTGTGTGTGGGTTCGCAAGTGATTTTGGATTCGCAGAACTGTGTGGGGTTGTATGCGGGCTCGCAGGTATTTATACCTGTTGACTCGGCTCGCAGAACTCAACTCGCAGAGTTGAGTTCAACTCGCAAGCCCAGTCAACTCGCAGCACTGTTCTCGACTCGCAATTTTTGTCTAAAAATTACATTTTAATTACAAAACGTCATTTTTAAGTCCAAATTGCGTACAAGTCTAAAATCTGAGGATCTTTCACTTGTTTTTCTTATGGAATAGCGAACAAGTCTAAAATAAAATATTTTTCACTTGTCTTTCTTGAAAAAAAGCACAAGTCTAAAATCAGAGGATCTTTCACTTGTGATGCAATTATACGAATAGCAGAAACATAAGAAAAATAAAATAAAGAGAAATAAGATAAAATGAAATAAATAAAAGTTCAATGATTCATAATAAACATTGGTATCAAGTACCCTTGTATTAATGAAACACTTTGACTAAAATAAAATTACAATAAAATAAAATAAAGTAAAATAAAACCTAATCGAGGGCATTAAGAAATTTATCGACAGTGGGATCATATCAGAAGGAAATAGCTGAACCAAAAGATGAGTACAAAGTCTAAGAAGATTGTTAGTATGCATACCTTATGAAATTCACAATAAGTTACATAAGAACTCACAACTTAACCATTTATCAACTTTACATTTATAAGAGTATAACTTGGTTACCTATATCCACAAAATATAATATTCACATCAAAATGAAGTGATTTAAATATCATAGACAGTTCAAGATGATTACCGGTATTATAATCCATATAAACAAAGTCTATACTGATTTCCGAGCAAACCTTTTATTGTTTGAATGTGTATTACCTAATGTGATTCAAAAATGACATACTGAGAAATTTAGTAAAACACATAACACTGTTTCTTTCACTTTGCAAGATAGAGGTCACTAAATGATGTTCTTTTCGAAACATATGACATACCCTTGAGTGAATTTATAAAATGTGACAAACATCAAACCCGTTTTGTAGATACTAGTGGTTCTAGATCTGTACTTAGTACAACATAAGATCCCTTAGTATAGACAAACCAAGCTTGAAACCATTGGCAAAACTAAAGGGGTCAGGTCTGTACTTAGTACAATAGAGACACCAGTAATTTCACTAACAGCCATAATTCTTATTATTTGTCTTGACATATTTTCATAGATTCTAGATAACAGTGTATGGTCAGACTATCGTTCATCAATTAAGACTTATGTCATATGTCATATAGTAAATCACACGAGATAACACACAGAAGATTTATAGCTTATTATATGCTCAGAAATCAAAGCAGACATTGCCTACCAGTACATCATATAATGAAGCTATCTAGATCTAAAGTTTTTCAAGTAGATTATATCGTGTGGAGAGAGGAGTATACTAAAATAAAGATAAGTGAAGACCTGGTTTTAAAGATGTAAAGTTCATGTAACAAATTTGAATCTACTAACACATCTAACTTAAGACTTTTACCTATATTTATTAAGCCAATTCCTCTAATTTACTATCATTTCCCAGTTGATAAAGACTTAACCTTTATCGGAGGCGATTCCCCAACGGTAACAAGCAAATGAATGCCATACGCCATACCCCGTTTTCCCTTTTTTTTTTTTTTTTTTTTAAAAAAAAAATAGGCATAAACTAATTATTACAAACCAACTCTATGGAAGACTAATCCTCTGGATTTCTCATTCCATTTAGTTGCACCAATTTCTCGAATCGAGCTCTGTCGAATGCTTTGGTGTATAAGTCTGCTAAATTATCCACAGATGGAACCTTAGCTAACTTTATCAGGTTCTTCTCAGCACAGTCTCTAATAAAGTGATGTCGAATATCAATATGTTTAGTTTTACTGTGCTTGACCGGATTATTGGTTATTGAGATCGTTGATTCATTATCAATCATCATAGGAGTATTTGTTATATTCAACCCATAATCAAGCAATTGCTGTTGTATCCACAGAACTTGGGAACAACAGCTGCCAGCTGCAACATACTCAGCTTCACATGTAGAAATGGCTACTGAGGTTTGCTTCTTGCATTGCCAAGAGACCAGTCTACCTCCTAGGAATTGACATCCACTGGTTGTAGACTTTCTATTCTGATTGCATCCTCCGTAATCAGAATCAGTGTAAGCCACAAAATCTAAGTCTCCATCAGTCGGATACCAAAGTCCCAGCTTCGGTTTCCCTTTGAGGTAACGAAGAATCCGTTTTACTGCTTGCATGTGAGATTCTTTAGGAGTAGCTTGATATCTTGCGCAGACACATACTGCAAACATTATATCAGGCCTTGATGCTGTAAGATACATTAGTGATCCAATCATGGCCCTGTAAAGAGTAGGATCCACGTCTCTATCACTCGATGTATCTGGACCAATACCATGGGCTTCCGGAATAGGAGTATGAAAAATTCTTGATTCTTCCATCTTGAATCGTTCTAGAAGCTCATTAGTATACTTAGTCTGATGAATGAAATATCCATCTTTCTTTTGATCGACTTGCAATCCTAAGAAAAATGTCAATTCACCCATTGCTGACATCTCAAACTTGTTCTTCATAACCTTTTCAAATTCACTACACATCCTTTCGTCAGATGACCCAAAGATGATATCGTCAACATATACTTGAACAAGTAGAAAGTCTCTTCTTTTCCATTTCACAAAGAGTGTACTGTCAATTCTTCCTCTTGTGAATCCATTCTCAAGAAGATAAGTGGACAGTGTCTCATACCACGCTCTCGGAGCTTGATGTAATCCATATAGAGCCTTATCGAGACGATATACTCTATCTGGATACTTTGGATCAGTAAATCCCGGTGGTTGAGAAACATACACCGTTTCTTTGACTTTGCCATACAAGAAGGCACTTTTAACATCCAGCTGAAATACTTTTATTTTCTTTGAGGCTGCAAATGCTAAAAATAACCTAATTGCTTCAAGCCTAGCCACAGGCGCAAACACTTCATTGTAATCAATCCCCTCTTGTTGATTAAAACCTTGGACAACTAGACGAGCTTTATTGCGAATTACGATTCCTCGATCGTCTTTCTTGCACTTAAATACCCATCTAGTTCCAATTGGATATTCTCCAACAGGTAGGTCAACCAACTCCCAAACTTGCAATTTTGTGAACTGAGACAGTTCTTCCTGCATTGCCTCGACCCACGAATTTTCCTTCAAAGCTATCTGAACATTCTTAGGTTCAATTTGTGAGATAAAGCATGAATATAGACATAGATTTGAGATCCCTGTCTCGTTCATTTCAGCATACAAGCTTGAATGAGTGGATGTACTAGCTTTAGATTGATTCCGAGTCAGAATAGGAGAATTTGGATCACCGATGATATTATCTATTGGATGAATCCTATTAATTCTTGTTGAAGTAACAGGTTCAACTGGAATATCATCCTGTAAGTTGGCACCAATTTCCTCCAAAGGTGGTATACCTTCATTAGTAGTTGATATCCTTAATTGTCTTAGAGGAGTAAGAACATCATCCATAATCCTTTGAGAAGCAATTTCAGGATCTTCACTCTCTTGAGGTATATCATCTTGAGGTATTTGTGACTCGATAGGGGGGACAACATCAGTATCGACAATATTCCTAGCATCAGACGTTTGAGCACTCGATGTTGGAGAAGGAGTGGGATCCTCATCTCCCGACAATAAATGCTCAGGAATGTCTGAGTTACTGACATAGTCACTGATAGGGACTTTAAATGACTTGAAAAGATCTGAATAGTCAAACTGCCAATCCAATCCCTTATGTGAGTCATGTGTATAGCTCGTAACTTCGATGTTATAAACTATTTCAACACGTCCCGAATTTTTATTGAAGGCCCTTTTGTTTGGTGAGTTAGGCATGTAACCTAGGAAGTATCCTTCGTCAGCCTTTTCACCCAATTTAGGTTGATGACTCGTTTTCAACAACGTACATGAAACTCCAAAGGGTTCAAACCCTTTTAAGTTCGGTTTCTTTTTGTTCAAAAGCTCATAACATGTCTTGTTCTGCTTTTTAACCGTAAGAACCCGATTGAGAACATGACATGCTGTATTCACTACTTCTGCCCAAAATATGACCGGAAGCCTTGAATCTGCAAGCATTGTTCTCGCTGCTTCAATTAGAGTTCTATTCTTCCTTTCAGCAACACCATTTTGTTGAGGTTCATATGGTGCACTGAATTGATGTTGAATGCCTTTGCTTAAGCAATATACATTCAATGTAGAATTCTTGAACTCGGTCCCATTGTCACTACGAATTCTCTTAACTCTTTTTCTATAGATGTTCTCTATTAGATCAAGAAACTCCATAAGAATGCCCGGAGTTTCATCCTTAGATCCCAAAAAGAATACCCAAGAGAATCTAGAGAAATCGTCTGTGACAACCAGACAGTACCATTTGCCACCTATGCTTCTCTTGCTTATTGGGCCAAAGAGATCCATATGTAGCAACTCAAAAGGCGAGGAAATAGAGTTCACATTTTTAGACTTGTGTGGTTTCTTATGCTGTTTTCCTTTCAAGCAGGATATACACTTGTCTTCAAATGCAAAACTCTTCGGTGGTACACCCAGAACTAACCCATGTTTGGTTATATAGTTCATTTTTCGAAAGTTTAAGTGTGCCATTTTCCTATGCCATAGGAGAGAGTCTGATTCTGAAGCCTTGGATAACAGACAAGTAGACACCATTGAAGTAATAGGAGCATTCATGTTGATAGCATAAATGTCCTTCTTCCTTGGAGCTTTCATCAGTATCCATTTATCGGGAATGATAAAACCCGGCTTCAGGATCAAGGCCTCTTTCTCAGTGAAGAGAACAGGATGACCTTTATCACAGACTTGGGAAACACTCACTAGGTTGTGCGTTAGTTCTTCAACATAATTCACATCCTCTAGAGTCAAAGTTCCATTAGAAACTGTTCCTTTCCCAGTAATTACTCCTCCTTTATCACCGGCGAAGTGCACTCCTTGTCTCAGTCCACCACTGAAGTCTGTCAGTAGACTTCTGGTTCCTGTCATGTGCCTAGAGCATCCACTGTCAACATACCACCAATTATCATTGTTCCCAGTCTGCTCCTTTTTCTTTTCGGATTGAATATTAGCCATATATGCCACAAAATCATTGGGACTCATTTCTTCTGTCGAGTTGATGTAGAGAACATCTTCCTCAATCCCCTTAACTTCTGTGTGTGGCACATTAGCTTGAAGTTCTTCAGTAGTCGGCATGTAGGAAGTGGATTCAATTTGTTTCTCTTGATCGTCAATCTCAGCCATGAGAGCTTGCTCTGATGGTGTAGACCAATCATAAGATCCGTCTATTTGCTGAACCACTAAGACTTTGGAAGTTAGATTACTTCCCGAATCTTGTTTTGAAGTTCCAGCATCAACCTTTGGTCTTTGGCATTCCCTGGCAAAGTGTCCGTAACCTTGACAATTATAACACTTGACCTTGGACTTGTCAAAACCTGGTCGATTTCCAACCACTCTCTTGCCCGTACGCTTTAGGAAATTCTTTACTCTCCTTGACACCATAGCCAGTTGCCACTGGAGGTCCATTTCCTCTAAGTCGTCAGGATCAACCTGATCATAATCTTCATCAAATTGTGCTGGATCGTTTATCTTCCCTTGAATATAGTTTTCATAAGAAGCAACGAACGATGCCAACACAGAAAGTTGTTGTTCGGCTGATTTCACACTCATCGGCATCTTATGATGCCCTTGAGTGGATTTATCTGAGGTGGTGTTCCTGTTTCGTTTATCACCGTTATCCGAAGCAATGAAACAGAGATCCTCAGTCAATTTTTCTCCAATCTCATCAATTTCACCTGCAAACAAAGCCGTGGTCAAATTGGATGAGGAGTTAGAGATACTAGTCTTTCCATGGTACAGACCAGGATTCTGTAGATGATCAGAATCCGTATCTCTCGTTTTCTTAGAGAAGTCATAACCCCTTAGTTTATCAATCGCTTTCTCTAGGGTCATGGTTGCATATCTTTCATCATTATCTTTCAGCATGATACCGTACATCTCCCATTTACAAGGTAAACCCTCAATAAACTTGTCGGTTTTCTCCTTGTCATTATAAAAGATAGCATGGTCGTCAAGCTCACTTAATAGATGATAGAAACGGGTGGTGTAAGCCTCAAGATCTTCTTCTCTAAAAGCCTTAAATACCATAAACTGCTTTTTTAGAAGATTACATTTACCAGCTTTCACCTGAGGGCTCCCCTCACATCTCTTTTCTAGAGCGTCCCACAGCTCTTTAGCTGTGTGAAAGGACTTCAACTGATGGTTGATCTCCTTAGGAAGGCTCATCTTAATTGAAGAATGTGCTTTATTATCGATGGTGAATTCTTTCTTCTGATGGTCATTCATTCGATCATAAGTCACAATCACTGTTGCGTTCCCTACCTCAGCTGTAGGTGCAACATATCCGTTTTTAATACACAACCAAATAGTGATGTCGTGGAATCTACAGTAACTTTCAAATCTGTCTTTCCACCCATAATAGTCCTCAAGTCTAAGTAGCTTCGGTGGAACATTAGATTTTCCAACCTCGTGTTCCATCTCGATCATTCGGCTTAAATCAGACATTTTAAAGTGAAAAATTAAGTTATATTGCGAATTTAATAATCTCAACTCGCAACTAAAAAATGTCAACTCGCAGAAAATCTCAGCTCGCAGAAAACTCAGTTCGCAAGGAACTCGGTTCGCAGCTGATTCTCAACTCGCAGAAAACTCAGTTCGCAAGGAACTCGGTTCGCAGCTGATTCTCAACTCGCAGAAACCCTAATCTCAACTCGCAGATAACAGTAACCCTAATCTCAACTCGCAAAACGGCGCCTCGAAATCTGGGAACTGAACCTTTTGGTATTTTTACGAATAAATCCGTAGATTTCGTTCGAAAAACGACCCTAAAGATGTTATATAACCAAAAACCTTGTAACCACAACGTTTCTAAGCCCGAAAGCTCTGATACCAATTGTAAGTCTCTAGATCTTGGTTAGCGATAACGGATTATCTTTTAGGTATTGAGGTGCGGAATCCCTCAATACTTAAGGTTTATTGCTTATATAACTTTGCAATTAATTAACAAGCTTCGTTTTGATATTAACTAGTGTTAAACAGTCAAAACCGAGCTTATTCAATAAATGCTTTTATATCTGCACAGATTTCGAGGAGAGAATTACTTAAAATATTTGGTGTGTGTAATTATAGCACGGATTTCTAGGTCACACGTAATAATGAGCAGCATTAAAATATTTATATCTGGTTCAACTCGCAGGCCATGGGCTTTGCGAGTTGACTCAACTCGCAGCCCATGGGCCTGCGAGTCCAGATGATTGCGAGCCCAGATCTCAAATCGCAGGTAAGACCTGCGAGTCCAGATATCAGCGAGCCCAGATCTCAACTCGCAGCTGAGAGCTGCGAGTCCAGATGGTTGCGAGATGAGATCTCAACTCGCAGGTCAAACCTGCGAGTTGACTTCTCAATTCGCGAATTTTGACTTTAACTTGAAATCGATACTTGTTCAATAACATTTAACAAATAATAATAACAAGTTAATATCATATATTTACGAGTCTAAACCAATTTATACAAGTTTGACAATAAATACACTAGTCCTATTACAAGCTAGATCTGTTGTGACAATAATATGTCCCAACATAAATTCATGTTTCCGAGTTTATTAATATAATATTCTTAAATAGAATGAGGGGTGTTATATGATTGATCGAAAGGGATTAGAGTCTGAGAATGATGAAGTCCCTGAAGATGATTCAGATGCTGACAAAGAACCATCTAGAGCTTAATTGAGAGATTTGTGGTTTAAGAAGATTGAGAAGGAACCAGAGCTTAAAATTAAAGAATCTATCAAAGTCAAGGGGTCAGGAGAGCTGAAACGAGGCATCATAAGTTGGTTTTATGACAGCGACCTGAAGTTGTTCATAATAAAGAGATATGATGGGATTCAATACTTAGAGAATAAATTGAAGATTTTCAGCTCGCTAGCTAAGATTGAACTTAAAAAACTAGCATGGCTAGATTTTATAAACTTTGGCGAAAATCCCTACGCTACAACCATGGAAAGAATAGTTAGGCGTGAAGGGCGATCGAGCAAGTTTATTGATTTGAAGCCTAGAGCAGGGAAGAGAGTTCCTAATCTGACTAGGATTGATGCCATTACTAACAAGCCGTGGATGAAAATGGTTTACAAACTTGTCAAGTGCTTAAAGAGGGTTCCGTTGAAGAAAATGCCACGGGACGTTCTTGCAAATCTCAAGTGGTGGTATGTTGATAGTCAAACTTCGGAAGCAGTAATAAAGGATGGTGAAGGAAAGGAGTTGTTGAGGGTATATGATAGTTTACATCTGGTAAACCTATCTAAAGATGATCTGATGAAGCTTCATGTAAACAAGATCTTGTATAGAGATAGTTGGAGGCATGAGGACCGAAGATATCAGAAAGTGGTAAAGGTTTGTGTGGAAAAAAGGTTTATGGGTTGGGAGTCGACAGAGCTGATCGAAAATCAAGATCGACTACAACAAGAAGACTGAAGACAATTAGAGCTATTGTCAAGAGAGAGTATCTTGGTGTATCTTGTGTGACAACAACTTCTAGTTTATAATTAGTTCAGAAAATGATGAAATGTCTGAAGGTGAATCATAGTGATAGACCTAGAGGAGTTCATATCTGAAAAAGATGAAATTCCTCAGGGTAAGTCATAAGCTACAAGAGTTGCTGAGGGTGTATGACATTATCTGTTGAAGCTTCATGCTGCTACAGAGATAGTTAAAGACATGAAGATTGAAGATGTCAGAGGGTACTGAAGACTTTGTGGAAAAGGTGTTATATGCAGAAAGACAAAAGAACTTAACAGAATCAAGACCGAAGACAACTCGGGTGACAACATCTCGGGTGTAACTAGAGCTATTGTTAAGGGGGAGTCTATTGGTCCATCGAAACTAGATCTATTGTCAAGGGGGACTCTGTTGGTGCAGATTGTGTGACAACAACTTCTAGTTTGTAATAGTTAGTTTAAGAAGTCATTTTGTTAATCATTGTAATCGTTAACTTAAGTTTTGTATGTGTATTTGGTATGTTCCTACGAACTTATAGGTTCGTACGAACTTAGAGTAGGTAGGAACTTACTAAGTTCGTACGAACTTAGAAGGTGCCTAAGTTCGTACGAACTTAGGTGTCTATATATACACAAGTCCGAAATTTTTAGAAAAGAGGTTTTTTAGAGTTGTAAGTTCGAACTCAGGCTTAGTTCGAATACTCTGTGTTTGTTCGAATGTAATACTTGCTTACATTCAATAAAAGTGATCTTTACACATTTGTATTACTCGTTTGTTATCGTTTTGTATAATCGAGGATTCCGCACTCGATTATATCATATTACCTCATAGATCCGAACCTACGAGATCCTACATGTAATATGACAATCTAAGAGTTCTCACTCATTTCCACAATTACCACACTAATTGAATAAGCTAAATTTAATTAAATACAAATGTTTCTACGATTAAATGTCATATCATACGCAAAACATGAATTACATATTAAAAACTCAACATCTAGGGTTAATAGCCTAGATGAACATAAAGTATTTAGCCCATTGTCATGGTTTCAATCAAACAAATGCTCATAATAAAGGAATGATTCATAATGTGGTTACAAACATAAATCAAACATTCAATAAACAAGATTCGAATGAAACGAAATAAATACTAACTTCTAGGATGATTACAAGAGGATAGATCACTTAGGGTGTCCCCAAAAGCTCTTCAAAAGCTCTCCAATTCGTCCTTAATTTGTAGCTAATCAATTAGTTAATCATCATTAGGGTTTAGGGTATATTTTAGGCCAAAAAGCCTTAACCGACACTTTTACCCAGCTGGAAATACGAGTACCCAAGGGTACATTGGCCTCCCCACTCGGATGAGTGTTTCTTTCCCGGCTAGGCTGAAACTGGTATTTTTCATGAGTACCCGGCGGGTACTATGGGTACCCCACGGGTAAAATTGCATTTTCAGCCCTAGGTTCCTGTTTGAAAGTTGTAGCCCTCTGAGTTCCGGAGATTTTGGCACTTGAATCACCTCAATCGGAGTCCATATGAGGGAGTTAATGCCAAAACCGTGGAGCCTCACAAAAGCTACAAAAACCCATCAACTCTTGATCTTTTCTTCATATCTTTTCGATCTCTTCTCGATTATTAACCTGAAACTAAACTAGACTAATTAAGTACTAAAAGATTATAAAATGAGTAAAATAAAATACAAATCGGATCGATATCGCCCTTATAACTATGTTTAATTTAGGCGATATCAAAATCCCCCACACTTGACTTTGTTTGTCGTCAAACAAACTATGATTTAACAATTAAGAACCACTCTTGTTGCAATTAACAATATAAATAGTTTCAAGAATTATGTACTAACAATAACCACCAAAGTAATTATCTTAGCATGCAATAGATATATATATAAAACCTGAGATGATTGCACACGTCACTATATAATTGCAAAAAGATTCAAGTCTCTACCAAGTGAAGTATCAAAGGAGGGTAGAAGGACATGTTAGTTTCATGATTCGATGAGTTAGATAGTTTATAAACTTAGTACCTAGATAAATTGAGCATCATGTTACAAAGCTCTTTTACAATTGTGACATAGTTAAAATTCCGGAATTCTAGGATTAATCTACTATAAGTTTTTAACTAATTAAGTTTTTCTCTTTTCTTTTGGCATTATTAAACCCGTGACTTTCTATGAGATCCATGTAGCGAACGTTAGACCAACTTTTCTAGACTGGAAAAAGGTCTTAGAAAGTTAGATGATGAACATCCTAAATGTTTAATAGTCCGAACCTCAAAGGCCACATATATGGTTTACAATTTCCGTTTAACTTAAATGTAATCCATGACTTTCTATGGAATCCATATAACAAACTTTTAACTCAACCAATCCCAGACCGGGTAACGACCTTAGGTGGTTAAATGTCTAGTATTCTTAGCAGTCTACTCATCCGAGTTCCAAAGGTCATATATATGATCACAATTAAACAAAGTTTAATAATATAGGTACCATATGTTTAATATTTTTCTTTTCTATTTTTTTTTCATCTTAATTTAGCATCGATTATAGTTTCAAAATACTAAACTCCATTCAATTAACTAAATGTCATAATGTTCCAGAATTTAAGCATATTGTCACTAAGAAACAATTAACACAATGAATCTAGGCTAAGATTATAGACTATGGGTTAGCATATAGATGGTTGCAATTAGTTTTCAAACTACCTCCTTATCATCTACAACACTTAAACCGCAATTGTGGTTACAAGGGCATCAATATGCATCCTAAATCAAGTAATAGAACAATTTATAGTGCAATCATCTCCAAAAAAAAAAATTATGCAAGAGGAGGGAGATTAAGTTACTCCATATTAATAATATCTAACAATTCATAAGAGCAAGTAATCTCATGAGGACAATTAAAGTACAATAATTATACACCCCCCCACACTTAACCTTTACATTGCCCTCAATGCAAGAACATCAAAGCTAAGCAAAATACAAAAGGTGGAAGTAAAATAGAACGAGTACTTCCCCGGGGGTATGTGTAGATATCCAAGAAATGCTGAGATGAGTGAGGATGTGAAAGCACGTCCCTAAGTCCACTCCAAGCGAAATTTTTCGGGAAAAAATTTAATCTTTCTAAACCAAATTTATAAGCTTGTATGCTCGTAAACAAAATTTGGTGAAAGAAAAATTTTTCCGAAAAAATAACTCGGTTGGGTCATGGGTACCCGGCGGGTACCGGGCCCTGAACCGGGAACTGATCACTACCCGGCGGGTACTGGACCTTCCTGGTGGGAAAAAAGAGGTGCAAAATTTTCTGTTCAAAAGTACCCGTTTGGGGTACTTGTACCCGGCGAGTACTACAACCGGGGAGCACACAGGTGACTAAAAAATATATATATTTTTTTTCGAAACCTGTACCCAGTTGGGTCATGGGTACCCGGCGGGTAGTGGACCTACCCGGCGGGTAAAAAGAGGTGCAAAATTTTCTGTTCAAAAGTACCCGTTTGGGGTACTTGTACCCGGCGGGTACTCCAGCCGGGGAGCCCATATGTAACTAAAATGTATATATATATATATATAATATGTTTTTTCAAAACCTATACCCGGTTGGGTCATGGGCACCTGGCGGGTACTGGGCCCTGAACCGGGAACTGATCACTACCCGGCAGGTACTGGACCTTCCCGGCGGGTAAAAAGAGGTGCAAAATTTTCTGTTCAAAAATACCCGTTTGAGGTACTTGTACCCGGTGGGTACTCTAGCCAGGAAGCCCACAGGTGACTAAATTTTTTTTTCTTTTTTAACACTTTACATTTTACAAATGCTTATTGATTACCGAGTCTTAAGCTTGACTCAACCCCAAATGTTATTTCTTTGTGGGGTTAACCTCCCCCACACTTAGCTCGTTGTGAGAGCTTTGTGTGGACCGCGTGCCTTTGATCAACGCGTTTAACCAGTCACTAATCTCTTTGGAAGCCTCGGTGACCTCCGACAACTTTTGTTTCTCCCTCTTGGACAAGTATTTCATTGTCCTCTATCTTCTTGTCATATCTCCTCTAACAGCTGCCTCGCGTATCCAGTTATAGATTTTTCGCATAGATGTCTCTAAGGCAACCTCATCACGATTCTTAGAGATGTTCTTCATTCAGACTCTCCGCATGTCGGGCAACTGTGTGTGACCTCTAGATGTTCTTCATTCCGACTCTCCGCATGAATGGCGTTAACAGTTTCAGGAGTAGTCGGGCCAACGAGTTTGGGATAGAAAGTGGCATCCGCATCGTCGACTCGAAGGGTTAGTTTCCCACCCTTCACATTAACAAGAGCGCTAGCGGTGGCCAACAATGGTCTACCAAGAATTAGAGGAGTATGTGGATCCTCTTCCATATCAATGATGACAAAATCAACCGGGAAGAGGAAGTGCTCAACTTTGACGAGCACATTTTCCACAATACCTCGAGGGTGGGTAATGGACCCATCACCTAGCTGGAGGTTCATGTTGAGCTTCTTTGGCTCACCTAGGCCGAGTCTAGCATACATGGTGTAAGGCATGATGCTAATACTCGCACCTAAATCGGCTAGGGAGTTCCGGACGGGTTGGTTACCCAAATGACATGGAATTAGAAAACTACCCGGATCTTGCAGTTTTGGGGGTAGTTTTCCGGTTACAAACGCCGCACAGTCACCATCCAAGGTAATGGTGGATAGCCCATCGAGCTTCTTCTTAGATGTAAGAAGCTCTTTCAAAAATCGCACATATTTTGGCATATGTGATAGGGCATCCACAAAAGGTATATTAATATGGAGAGTTCTCAACATGTCGAGAAACTGTCCATACTTCTCTTGGACAGTGGTGCGGAGAAAGGGTTGGGGATATGGGATTGTAGGCTTATACTTCCTCACCAAAGGTTTAGCTCTTGTGATGGGCTAGGGAGTAGGGGTGGTTTCATAATCAACCCTTTCGTTATCAACAACCATGAACACGGCGTTCACGTTTTCATTCTGAGGGTTCACCTTGGTGTCACTCGTTAATGCTCCTGATTGCCGATTGGACAACATCTTGGAGATGTTACCAACTTGCAGCTCCAAATTTTGGATGGAAGCTTGTTGATTCCGGAAGGATTGGGCAGTTAGCTCGTTGGTTTGTGTTTGAGCCGTAATGAATTTATTAACGAGATCCTCCAAACCTGGGTTGGATTCCTCTCGTTGCTTGTAGTACCCGGACCAGTTTAATTATAGGAGGAGTTGAAGTTTCGGTTATTATATTGATTACTTCCCCCTTGGTAGTTATTAGGTCTCTGTTCACGAAGGCTACCTTCTCCATTTGATCCATGGGGCGATCCGTATCGCAATCCTTAGTCAAATGCATGCCACCACAAGTCTCACATCCCACTTTGATGGCATGTATTTCTTGTGTTATCTTCTCCATTTGCCGACCAAATGTTGCCATTTGTGTGGTCAAGGAGGCAATTGCATCGCTAGATTCGGCACTAGTGACTAGAGAAGAGCGGGATCATTGCTTTTCTTGGTGCCACTCATGAATGTGAGCGGCCAAGTCGGCAATGATGGTGTGGGCTTGGGTGGCGGCCATTTTCATGATAGACCCGCCCGCAGCGGTGTCTATTTCTTTCTGTGTAGCCACATTAGCCCCCTTATAGAAGATTTGCACCTTTTGAAAGGTGGTCAAGCCATGTTGGGGACACGATCGTAGCATTTTCGCAAATCAGTTTCATGCCTCATATAGTGTCACCATGGGTTTTTTCTCAAATTGAGTAATTTCCCCTTGGAGACGGGCCGATTTGGAGGTTGGGAAGAACTGTTGTAAGAATTTCTCAACCATAGAGTCCCATTTGGTTATTTCCCCTTCGGGTAGGGAATCTAACCAATCCTTGGCCTCTCCCGTGAGAGTCCAAGGGAAAACTCTAAGGTAGATTACCGAGTCCTCGATGGCTCGGAGATTGAATAGGGCAAACTCCTAGAAAGCGACAGAGGTGCTCGTTAGCATCCTCCTTAGCAGTTCCGGCGAACTGGCATTGATTGTTAATCATATGCAGGAATTGCCCCTTAATCTCAAATTCTGACTCAATGGCGGGTTGAATGATGGCCGAGCCTTGACCCTTACGAGTGGCTCTCATCAAATCCTCCATGGATTGATTATCGGGATTGGCCATTGGATTAGAAGTTGGGGTTGGAGAAGTAAAAGGGTAGGTGTTTTCGGGTCGCTCTAAAGTGTTCCCTAAGTTAAATACGGGTGGTGTAGCCTTAGACCTTAATAAACGTCTAAATTCCCTATCGGGATCAGCAAATCCTTCAAGAAGTGGTGACTTCTTGGAGGAGCGGGGCATAAACTACATGCAATGGTTAGAGCACAATAATAAAAAAAATGAAAAAAGCCTACTAAAAATAAAATAAAATAAAGAAAATTATTTACTAACGATAGACTTTACAAATAAACTCAAAATAGCACAACTGTTCCCCGGCAGCGGCGCCAAAACCTTGATGTGTAAATATCTAGTTATAAAATTAGTAAACAAGTTAAAGCTAACTATTACACAACTAGGCAAGTGTACCTAATCGGATAGTAGTATAGCAGTGATAAATCTACCGAGTAGTCTCTCACAGGAACAGTTTATATGTAGTTTAAGGTTATTTATCTAATCTATAGTTAAAGAAAAACGATAATGCCTCTTAATGACAGGCAGTCGAAAGGTGTTAAAATTTAGGAAAGCAATTAAATTGATAGATTAAATCAGGTGATAGAAGCATGTTCATCTAGACTTATTCCCCCTAGAGTTAGATAATAATTAAACATGTATTTTGCATATAGGAATTAATAACCTAGACTACTTGTTTTCACAATGTATTCATTTAAATGAAATCATAACTAGCAAGTGTCCTTGACTAATTAATATTTTCAAATATGGTTAATTAACTCAATTAATATGACAATTCAATCTTATAATCCTAGTGTCTTGGAGATTACTAAATCATATAAGATGTCTCTCAATATGACTCACCCATATTCTAATTCAATTAACTTAATTCAACTATTTTATTGTGTCCAATTAAAAGTATGTGTAATGTTGGTGCATATTGTGTGACAATAGCTTCTAGTTTGTAATTGTTAGTTTTAGAAGTCATTTTGTTAATCATTGTAATCGTTAACTTAAGTTTTGTACATGTATTTGGAAGGTTCGTACGAACTTAGAGTAGGTACGAACTTAGAAGGTGGCTAAGTTCGTACGAACTTAGATGCCTATATATACACAAGTCTGGAAGTTTTAGAAAAGAGGTTTTTAAGAGTTGTAAGTTCGAACTCAGGCTTAGTTCGAATACTCTATGTTTGTTCGAATGTAATACTTGTTTATATTCAATAAAAGTGATCTTTACACATTTGTATTACTCGTTTGTTATCGTTTAGTATAATCAAGGATTCAGCACTCGATTATATCATATTACCTCGTAGATCCGAACATACGGGATCCTACAATTGGTATCAGAGCCTTCGAATTCGTTTGATTTGGTTCGGGGTAAAGAAATGTTAAAGAACCGAGAGATTAAAAAGATTTGGAAGTTAGAATTGTTGTTTTTAGCTTCCAAAGTTGTGTATTATCACTTAGTGCAAAGGGGATTCGAAGTTGCAGGTTGAAAGTAGGGTTAATTCATCAAAAGTGCAACGTACTGCCATCAAATGTTCCATGTATATAAGCTACCCATTTTATGTTCTAGGCATGCAACAAACCGGAAGATATTGTATCGATGTATGTAACATGGTAACCAGTTACTGGAACAGCAGGTAACATTGATTATGTGGCTTTTTTCTTTAAGGGTTAATTCATCAAAAGTGCAACGTATTCAAGGATGACGGAGGCAGACAAAAGGATGTATGAAGCAGAGAAAAAGGCGTTGTCTGCTATCATCAAGTGTCTTCCTGAAGAAATTAAGCATACCTTCAAACGTTACAACTATTCTAGAGAGCTCTGGGTAGCTTTGGAGAAGAGATTTGACGATGATGCACATATCAAAGAGAGTAGGGCTGACTCATATCAAGGGACGTCTACTAGTGATCAATACTCAGGGAATAGTACACATTCCAGAGCCTTGGTTACTCAAACACATGACGGTTCATATGATTGGAGTACACCTGTTGAAGAGCCTCAGGAATTCGTGACCACAATTGATGAGGCAAATCAAAAGGATGCTAGTGAGAAGAAAACTGAGAGAGAGTTACCTGCTTCAGAGACCAGGGTTATAAGGTTGGAGTCTACTGATACTATGAGTACAAAGGACTTCATTGCATATATGGCCAACATGGATACTGAGAAGCATAAGGTTATTCTAAACTTAGATTCTGTAGTTAATGTTTGTGTTTTATGTACTAACTTAGCAGAGCAGACTGAGAATTTAATAAAGTCATCACAAACGATGACAACTCAGTTAAATGCTTTTAAAGAAGAAAACACAATTATAAAACTGAGAAACTCTGAGTTCGTTAATAAAGCTAAATCAGATGCAAAAGATTTAATCTTTCTAAAAGATCGAGTCAACGAGCAGAGTCAAATAATTAATTTAGCTCGTGAGCATATTTTAGATTTAACTAAATAGTCTTCAGATATAAAAAAGAACTAGCAGACACTAAGGTTAGGATTGTTGAGCTTAAAAATAAACTTGAACTAAGAAGATTTTCAGTTGAAACCTTAGAAAGTCCGTTAAATGTTCAAAAACAGTCCACAGATCATTGTGGAGTGGGATACAATGAAGTTCCTCCACCTTTGAATCATAATTATTCATTTTTATCAAATGGAAATGACTCTTCTAATTCTTCACTAATCTCTGAGATGGTAAACATCACAATGTCGACGAAATCAGAGAAAGCTGAGTCAACAATCGTCGTGAACTATAAATTACATACATAATAACCAAGGAATACAATAATTCCTATTGCGTACAGTCTACATCATGGCTAATATGATCTTCGTAACAGTGACTCTCACAAAAAGAATGTGTTTTTTAATATGAATAATTTCATATTTGTTTGTTAATACTTAGGTGTTGTTTGTTTTTTCAGATGTTATATGTCTGATGTCTGTAGCCATGTCTGTAGAAGAAGATGTGGTCCTAAAGTCTGCAAAGTGAATATAGAAAACTGTTTGTTTTTTTGTTTGATGTTGGGACATATTATTGTGACAACAGATCTAGCTTGTAATAGGACTAGTGTATTTATTGTCAAACTTGTATAAATTGGTTTAGACTCGTAAATATATGATATTAACTTGTTATTATTATTTGTTAAATGTTATTGAACAAGTATCGATTTCAAGTTAAAGTCAAATTCGCGAATTGAGAAGTCAACTCGCAGGTTTGACCTGCGAGTTGAGATCTCATCTCGCAACCATCTGGACTCGCAGCTCTCAGCTGCGAGTTGAGATCTGGGCTCGCTGGAAACTGGACTCGCAGGTCTTACCTGCGAGTTGAGTTTTGGGCTCGCTGATATCTGGACTCGCAGGTCTTACCTGCGAGTTGAGATCTGGGCTCGCAATCATCTGGACTCGCAGGCCCATGGGCTGCGAGTTGAGTCAACTCGCAAAGCCCATGGCCTGCGAGTTGAACCAGATATAAATATTTTAAATACTGCTCATTATTAAGTATCTAGAAATCCGTGCCAAAAATACACACACACCAAATATTTTAAGTATTTTCTCTCCTCGAAATCTGTGCAGATATAAAAGCATTTATTGAATAGGCTCGGTTTTGACTGTTTAACACTAGTTAATATCAAAACGAAGCTTGTTAATTAATTGCAAAGTTATATAAGCAATAAACCTTAAGTATTGAGGGATTCCGCACCTCAATACCTAAAAGATAATCCGTTATCGCTAACCAAGATCTAGAGACTTACAATTGGTATCAGAGCTTTTGGGCTTAGAAACGTTGTGGTTACAAGGTTTTTGGTTATATAACATCTTTAGGGTCGTTTTTCGAACGAAATCTACGGATTTATTCGTAAAATACCAAAAAGTTTCAGTTCCCAGATTTCGAGGCGCCGTTTTGCGAGTTGAGATTAGGGTTACTGTTATCTGCGAGTTGAGATTAGGGTTTCTGCGAGTTGAGATTTCTGCGAACCGAGTTCCATTGCGAACTGAGTTTTCTGCGAGTTGAGAATCAGCTGCGAACCGAGTTCCATTGCGAACTGAGTTTTCTGCGAGTTGAGAATCAGCTGCGAACCGAGTTCCATTGCGAACTGAGTTTTCTGCGAGTTGAGAATCAGCTGCGAACCGAGTTCCATTGCGAACTGAGTTTTCTGCGAGTTGAGAATCAGCTGCGAACCGAGTTCCATTGCGAACTGAGTTTTCTGCGAGTTGAGAATCAGCTGCGAACCGAGTTCCATTGTGAACTGAGTTTCTGCGAGCTGAGATTTTCTGCGAATTGACATTTTTTGTTGCGAGTTGAGATTATTAAATTCGCAATATAACCTAATTTTTCACTTTAAAATGTCTGATTTAAGCCGAATGATCGAGATGGAACACGAGGTTGGAAAATCTAATGTTCCACCGAAGCTACTTAGACTTGAGGACTATTATGGGTGGAAAGACAGATTTGAAAGTTACTGTAGATTCCACGACATCACTATTTGGTTGTGTATTAAAAACGGATATGTTGCACCTACAGCTGAGGTAGGGAACGCAACAGTGATTGTGACTTATGATCGAATGAATGACCATCAGAAGAAAGAATTCACCATCGATAATAAAGCACATTCTTCAATTAAGATGAGCCTTCCTAAGGAGATCAACCATCAGTTGAAGTCCTTTCACACAGCTAAAGAGCTGTGGGACGCTCTAGAAAAGAGATGTGAGGGGAGCCCTCAGGTGAAAGCTGGTAAATGTAATCTTCTAAAAAAGCAGTTTATGGTATTTAAGGCTTTTAGAGAAGAAGATCTTGAGGCTTACACCACCCGTTTCTATCATCTATTAAGTGAGCTTGACGACCATGCTATCTTTTATAATGACAAGGAGAAAACCGACAAGTTTATTGAGGGTTTACCTTGTAAATGGGAGATGTACGGTATCATGCTGAAAGATAATGATGAAAGATATGCAACCATGACCCTAGAGAAAGCGATTGATAAACTAAGGGGTTATGACTTCTCTAAGAAAACGAGAGATACGGATTCTGATCATCTACAGAATCCTGGTCTGTACCATGGAAAGACCAGTATCTCTAACTCCTCATCCAATTTGACCACGGCTTTGTTTGCAGGTGAAATTGATGAGATTGGAGAAAAATTGACTGAGGATCTCTGTTTCATTACTTCGGATAACGGTGATAAACGAAACAGGAACACCCCCTCAGATAAATCCACTCAAGGGCATCATAAGATGCCGATGAGTGTGAAATCAGCCGAACAACAACTTTCTGTGTTGGCATCGTTCGTTGCTTCTTATGAAAACTATATTCAAGGGAAGATAAACGATCCAGCACAATTTGATGAAGATTATGATCAGGTTGATCCTGACGACTTAGAGGAAATGGACCTCCAGTGGCAACTGGCTATGGTGTCAAGGAGAGTAAAGAATTTCCTAAAGCGTACGGGTAAGAGAGTGGTTGGAAATCGACCAGGTTTTGACAAGTCCAAGGTCAAGTGTTATAACTGTCAAGGTTACGGACACTTTGCCAGGGAATGCCAAAGACCAAAGGTTGATGCTGGAACTTCAAAACAAGATTCGGGAAGTAATCTAACTTCCAAAGTCTTAGTGGTTCAGCAAATAGACGGATCTTATGATTGGTCTACACCATCAGAGCAAGCTCTCATGGCTGAGATTGACGATCAAGAGAAACAAATTGAATCCACTTCCTACATGCCAACTACCGAAGAACTTCAAGCTAATGTGCCACACACTGAAGTTAAGGGGATTGAGGAAGATGTTCTCTACATCAACTCGACAGAAGAAATGAGTCCCAATGATTTTGTGGCATATATGGCTGATATTCAATCCGAAAAGAAAAAGGTATGTTTAGATCTCCTTACTCTCACCGATGTATGCTATTTAGTTACTGATCTTCAAACACAGGTTAGTGTCTTTGCAGAATCTAACAAAACCTTGACCTCAGAATTAGACTTAGCTAAGTCTGATGTTCGTCGGTTAGGTGAAGATAAATTAGCACTGAACGAGAAGATTAAGAGTGATACTCTAGATAAGACCAGTCTGACTGACATTATAAATGAACAATGTATTAAAATAGACGGGTTATATCTAAACCTTAATGAGCTTAATAGAAATATAGCTATTAGGGATAAGGAATTATCAGAGTCAAATATGAAACTGGTAGAGCTGAATAGAAAATTTGAAGGTTATAGAACTTCTTCTTTGACCTTAAATAGAATCATTGGCTCTCAACGTAGTGTAAAGGATGTTACTGGCCTAGGATACTCAGATGTCCCTCCGCCTTTTAATGCCAATTACACTGCTTCCACTTCTGTTGACTTAGAAATGACAGACGTTAATCCTGAGACTGAGGATTTGGAAAATCAACAGTCTATTGCATCTGAGATCCAAAAGGAGACTGTCAATGATTCATCTCTAACCAAGAGTACAGTCAAATCTCTCACTAAAGTACAATTCGTATCAAGTGGGATGATTGGAAGTACTGATGGAAATAATGAAGTCATTAAGAAACATAAGGAGTTACCTTCAGTGTCTTTTGATCAGATAAAGAAGGAGTCTGCTAAGACTGCTAAGTCACGAAAGCAGATGTCATGCTTCAAATGTCATCAACGAGGACATGTCTCTTCTTGTTGTCCCAATAAGAAGAATGAAGCTGCTCCTAAGCGCGAGGCCAGTGATAAGTCTAAAAATATCTCTAGCACAGACAGGTTAGGTACCAGACCTGGTATTGGTATTAAACCTGTGACTGCTCTGAAAAGAGATGCGTCTCACAGTGTCTCGCCACCAAAACCTAAACGGCATGAAAACTCTGCTAAGGATCAGGTGCCGTCGAGGTTTATGACTCCGAGAAGGAACCAAAGTCATTTTGAGATTGGTTCTACATCTCGCACACAAGGAGTTTACCAAGGATCCTATGATAATCGTAGCCAAGGGCAAAAATCCCAGGGTTATATTTCGGGGAGGGTTGGAAATCAATCAACTCATAGACCCAGGACCACTAGTCATCAGCAAGCTGATGCTCCTTCAAAAGTGACCAAAGCTCCTAATGGGAAGGATGGTTACTTTAAAGAGCTACAGTTTGTCGATGATAAGGGACAAACCAAGACCGTAATGGCTTGGGTCCCTCTTGATAACTGATTGTTTACAACTTGTATGTGCAGGAGCAGACTGGGAACAATGATAATTGGTGGTATGTTGACAGTGGATGCTCTAGGCACATGACAGGAACCAGAAGTCTACTGACAGACTTCAAAGGTGGACTGAGACAAGGAGTGCACTTCGCCGGTGATAAAGGAGGAGTAATTACTGGGAAAGGAACTGTTTCTAATGGAACTTTGACTCTAGAGGATGTGAATTATGTTGAAGAACTATCGCACAACCTAGTGAGTGTTTCCCAAGTCTGTGATAAAGGTCATCCTGTTCTCTTCACTGAGAAAGAGGCCTTGATTCTGAAGCCGGGTTTTATCATTCCCGATAAATGGATACTGATGAAAGCTCCAAGGAAGAAGGACATTTATGCTATCAACATGAATGCTCCTATTACTTCAATGGTGTCTACTTGTCTGTTATCCAAGGCTTCAGAATCAGACTCTCTCCTATGGCATAGGAAAATGGCACACTTAAACTTTCGAAAAATGAACTATATAACCAAACATGGGTTAGTTCTGGGTGTACCACCGAAGAGTTTTGCATTTGAAGACAAGTGTATATCCTGCTTGAAAGGAAAACAGCATAAGAAACCACACAAGTCTAAAAATGTGAACTCTATTTCCTCGCCTTTTGAGTTGCTACATATGGATCTCTTTGGCCCAATAAGCAAGAGAAGCATAGGTGGCAAATGGTACTGTCTGGTTGTCACAGACGATTTCTCTAGATTCTCTTGGGTATTCTTTTTGGGATCTAAGGATGAAACTCCGGGCATTCTTATGGAGTTTCTAGATCTAATAGAGAACATCTATAGAAAAAGAGTTAAGAGAATTCGTAGTGACAATGGGACCGAGTTCAAGAATTCTACATTGAATGTATATTGCTTAAGCAAAGGCATTCAACATCAATTCAGTGCACCATATGAACCTCAACAAAATGGTGTTGCTGAAAGGAAGAATAGAACTCTAATTGAAGCAGCGAGAACAATGCTTGCAGATTCAAGGCTTCCGGTCATATTTTGGGCAGAAGCAGTGAATACAGCATGTCATGTTCTCAATCGGGTTCTTACGGTTAAAAAGCAGAACAAGACATGTTATGAGCTTTTGAACAAAAAGAAACCGAACTTAAAAGGGTTTGAACCCTTTGGAGTTTCATGTACGTTGTTGAAAACAAGTCACCAACCTAAATTTGGTGAGAAGGCTGACGAAGGATACTTCCTAGGTTACATGCCTAACTCACCAAACAAAAGGGCCTTCAATAAAAATTCGGGACGTGTTGAAATAGTTTATAACATCGAAGTTACGAGCTATACACATGACTCACATAAGGGATTGGATTGGCAGTTTGACTATTCAGATCTTTTCAAGTCATTTAAAGTCCCTATCAGTGACTATGTCAGTAACTCAGACATTCCTGAGCATTTATTGTCGGGAAATGAGGATCCAACTCCTTCTCCAACATCGAGTGCTCAAACGTCTGATGCTAGGAATATTGTCGATACTGATGTTGTCCCCCCTATCGAGTCACAACTACCTCAAGATGATATACCTCTAGAGAGTGAAGATCCTGAAATTGCTTCTCAAAGGATTATGGATGATGTTCTTACTCCTCTGAGACAATTAAGGATATCAACTACTAATGAAGGTATACCACCTTTGGAGGAAATTGGTACCAACTTACAGGATGATATTCCAGTTGAACCTGTTACTTCAACAAGAACTAATAGGATTCATCCAATTGATAATATCATCGGTGATCCAAATTCTCCTGTTCTGACTCGAAATCAATCTAAAGCTAGTACATCCACTCATTCAAGCTTGTATGCTGAAATGAACGAGACAGGGATTTCAAATCTATGTCTATATTCATGCTTTATCTCACAAATTGAACCTAAGAATGTTCAGATAGCTTTGAAGGAAAATTCGTGGGTCGAGGCAATGCAGGAAGAACTGTCTCAGTTCACAAAATTGCAAGTTTGGGAGTTGGTTGACCTACCTGTTGGGGAATATCCAATTGGAACTAGATGGGTATTTAAGTGCAAGAAAGACGATCGAGGAATCGTAATTCGCAATAAAGCTCGTCTAGTTGTCCAAGGTTTTAATCAACAAGAGGGGATTGATTACAATGAAGTGTTTGCGCCTGTGGCTAGGCTTGAAGCAATTAGGTTATTTTTAGCATTTGCAGCCTCAAAGAAAATAAAAGTATTTCAGCTGGATGTTAAAAGTGCCTTCTTGTATGGCAAAGTCAAAGAAACGGTGTATGTTTCTCAACCACCGGGATTTACTGATCCAAAGTATCCAGATAGAGTATATCGTCTCGATAAGGCTCTATATGGATTACATCAAGCTCCGAGAGCGTGGTATGAGACACTGTCCACTTATCTTCTTGAGAATGGATTCACAAGAGGAAGAATTGACAGTACACTCTTTGTGAAATGGAAAAGAAGAGACTTTCTACTTGTTCAAGTATATGTTGACGATATCATCTTTGGGTCATCTGACGAAAGGATGTGTAGTGAATTTGAAAAGGTTATGAAGAACAAGTTTGAGATGTCAGCAATGGGTGAATTGACATTTTTCTTAGGATTGCAAGTCGATCAAAAGAAAGATGGATATTTCATTCATCAGACTAAGTATACTAATGAGCTTCTAGAACGATTCAAGATGGAAGAATCAAGAATTTTTCATACTCCCATTCCAGAAGCCCATGGTATTGGTCCAGATACATCGAGTGATAGAGACGTGGATCCTACTCTTTACAGGGCCATGATTGGATCACTAATGTATCTTACAGCATCAAGGCCTGATATAATGTTTGCGGTATGTGTCTGCGCAAGATATCAAGCTACTCCTAAAGAATCTCACATGCAAGCAGTAAAACGGATTCTTCGTTACCTCAAAGGGAAACCGAAGCTGGGACTTTGGTATCCGACTGATGGAGACTTAGATTTTGTTGCTTACACTGATTCTGATTACGGAGGATGCAATCAGAATAGAAAGTCTACAACCGGTGGATGTCAATTCCTAGGAGGTAGACTGGTCTCTTGGCAATGCAAGAAGCAAACCTCAGTAGCCATTTCTACATGTGAAGCTGAGTATGTTGCAGCTGGCAGCTGTTGTTCCCAAGTTCTGTGGATACAACAGCAACTGCTTGATTATGGGTTGAGTATAACAAATACGCCTATGATGATTGATAATGAATCAACGATCTTAATAACCAATAATCCAGTCAAGCACAGTAAAACTAAACATATTGATATTCGACATCACTTTATTAGAGACTGTGCTGAGAAAAACCTGATAAAGTTAGCTAAGGTTCCATCTGTGGATAATTTAGCAGACTTATACACCAAAGCGTTCGACAGAGCTCGATTCGAGAAATTGGTGCAACTAAATGGAATGAGAAATCCAGAGGATTAGTCTTCCATAGAGTTGATTTGTAATAATTAGTAGTTTATATATTATTAGTTTATGCTTATTTTTTTAAAAAAATGGGGTTTGGCGTATGGCATTCATTTGCTTGTTACCGTTGGGGAATCGCCTCCGATAAAGGTTAAGTCTTTATCAACTGGGAAATGATAGTAAATTAGAGGAATTGGCTTAATAAATGTAGGTAAAAGTCTTAAGTTAGATGTGTTAAAAGATTCAAATTTGTTACATGAACTTTACATCTTTAAAACCAGGCCTTCACTTATCTTTATTTTAGTATACTCCTCTCTCCACACGATATAATCTGCTTGAAAAACTTTAGATCTAGACAGCTTCATTATATGATATAATGGTAGGCAATTTCTGCTTTGATTTCTGAGCATATAATAAGCTATAAATCTACAGTGTGTTATCTCGTGTGATTTACTATATGACGTATGACATAAGTCTTAATTGATGAAAGATAGTCTGACCATACACTGTTATCAAGAATCTATGAAAATATGTCAAGACAAATAATAAGAATTATGGCTGTTAGTGAAATTACTGGTGTCTCTATTGTACTAAGTACAGACCTGACTCCTTTAGTTTTGCCAATGGTTTCAAGCTTGGTTTGTCTATACTAAGGGATCTTATGTTGTACTAAGTACAGATCTAGAACCACTAGTATCTACAAAACGGGTTTGATATTTGTCACATTTTATAAATTCACTCAAGGGTATGTCATATGTTTCGAAAAGAACATCATTTAGTGACCTCTATCTTGCAAAGTGAAAGAAACAGTGTTACGTGTTTTACTAAATTTCTCAGTATGTCATTTTTGAATCACATTAGGTAATACACATTCAAACAATAAAAGGTTTGCTTGGAAATCAGTGTAGACTTTGTTTATATGGATTATAATACCGGTAATCATCTTGAACTGTCTATGATATTTAAATCACTTCATTTTGATGTGAATATTATATTTTGTGGAAATAGGTAACCAAGTTATACTCTTATAAATGTAAGTTGATAAATGGTTAAGTTGTGAGTTCTTATGTAACTTATTGTGAATTTCATAAGGTTTGCATACTAACAATCTTCTTAGATTTTTTACTCATCATTTGGTTCAGCTGTTTCCTTCTGATATGATCCCACTGTCGATAAATTTCTTAATGCCCTCGATTCGGATTTAATTTACTTTATTTTATTGTAATTTTATTTTAGTCAAAGTGTTTCATTAATACAAGGGTACTTGATACCAATGTTTATTATGAATCATTGAACTTTTATTTTATCTTATTTCTCTTTATTTTATTTTTCTTATGTTTCTGCTATTCGTATAATTGCTTCACAAGTGAAAAAAAAAAAAAAAAAAAAAAAAAAAAAATATTTTATTTTAGACTTGTTCGCTATTCCATAAGAAAAACAAGTGAAAGATCCTCAGATTTTAGACTTGTACGCGATTTGGATTTAAAAATTACGTTTTTATAATTAAAATGTATTTTTAGACCTTTTTTGCGAATCGAGAACAGTGCTGCGAGCTGAACTCAACTCTGCGAGTTGAGTTCTGCGAGCTGAGTTAAAAGGTATAAAAGGGAACCTGCGAGTTCACTTGTTCCTGCACTGCGAATCCACTTGATCTTGCGAACCCAGACACATTGCGAGCCGAAACACTATTTCCATCTCATTTTCGAAATTTCGGTTGGATATTGAATCTTTGACCTCATACACTTTATTCACTTTTAGCTTGCGAATCTATTGAGGTATAAATCATCTAATTCCACCGCGTATTTAATCCACAATCGACATTTTTATTAAAATGAGGGTTTTTGATTTTTAAATTACTAAAATCCTTAACAGTGCTTAAATGGACAAGAAACCTTAGGGTTTATGTTAATCGAAGCATATTAAACAGGATGCAATCGGCTGATCATGCTAAAATTCGCTAAAATTGAAAAATTAAATGATGTCATCTTGACAGTTCTTGCTGCGAGTTGAGATCCAGACTCAACTCGCAGCCCGCTCCTTCGAGTCCACTCTGCAAGTTGACCAGCGAGTTGAAACTTGCGAGTTGACTTGACCAGCGAGTTGAAACTTGCGAGTTGAAACTTGCGAGTTGACTTGTTGACCAGCGAGTTGACTTGTTGACCAGCGAGTTGACTTGTTGACCAGCGAGTTGAAACTTGCGAGTTGACTTGACCAGCGAGTTGAAACTTGCGAGTTGACTTGTTGACCAGCGAGTTGAAACTTGCGAGTTGAAACTTGCGAGTTGACTTGTTGACCAGCGAGTTGAACTTGCGAGTTGAACCTGCGAGTTGAACTTGCGAGTTGACTTTTTGAAACTTTTGATTTCTAATTTTAATTTACGATCTCTCGATTAGTTAACTAATTGAGCGTTTATAAGTTAAAATAGTCTACGGATAGACGTGCCGACTTAAATGTAAACACGTAAAACCGTATACTCTATATATAAGACTTATGACTTTCCGTAATAAGTAATATATTTGAAAGTTAGACTTATTGATTCTGTATATGTTGAACAACTATAATTGATAATTAAGTTTCACAACCTTTTAGTTCAATTATGAGTTGTAGATCATATAAGTTTATCAATATTTGTTAAACTGTTTGTCTAACATTAGTGTGATATGTTGTTGTTATTACAGAAATGGTTCGACAATTTGCTGCTCAGCACAATGTGCTCGTCGATCTGGATATCAATGCACGAGGTGCATCCAGGATAGCTCGGATTCTTACTTTTCTAAGTCGATCAAGGATTCAATTTGCAATCACCGATTCACCTGCCTTGTCTCATGATATACTTACCCAATTTTGGGCAAATATTGTATATGATACATCGGTGAATCCTCCGGTCATCCAGACAAGGATAAATGATCGTCCGGTTATCTTTTCTGCTTCAGATCTTAGGAACATTTTACAGTTGGGAACTGTGGAGCAGGAAGATGGACCAACTGAGTTTCCGTTGGACTTTATCGAGGGAGCTTTAGGACGTATGGGGTATGTTGGACCCAAGAGAGGCCGTCAGTTTCTGAAAGCTCTCGTGTTCGGAGAATGGAGATTTTTACTCCATGTCTTGGTCACGATCTTTGGGCCAAAGAAAGGAGGATATGATGAGCTTAGCTCTTCTCTATTATCGGCTGCACTGTCACTGGTTTACAATAAACCATACAGTTTTTCAGACTATGTTTTTGGAGAATTTGTTAGACAAATCTTGGGAGGTGTCAGGTCTCAATTTATGCTATATCCCAGATTTTGTATGCTTATCATTCGGGCTTCGATTCCTGACTTGCCAGACTTTCAAGCTGATTTAAAAGTTGATACCATCGGGCTGAGGGCTTACAATGCCATGTTTATGCACACCTCAAGAAGGTTTGAGATGCAACCACAGCCGACAGAGTTGTTTGGATTTTTGATTAATCCAACGTATGTGGCGCCACCAAATCATGGTTGGCTAGATGTTGATGTGGACGAGGGTGCTTCTGAGCCACAAGAACTGATTGAGGAGGTTCTTATTCAAGCAAATCAGCAAGAGCAACAAGTTGATGTTGACATTGCAGCTGAAGTGGTGCAGCAAGTACTGGCTGAGAACGATGATGCAAATGATCCCATCATGCAGGATGTGGATCAGTATGTTGCTAAGGCACCAAGGTTTGAAGAACCATCCACAGAGGCACCTGATGCTGTTGGGCCATCGGGCCGAGATGGAGAAGCTGCTTCTGCTTCTGAATCTGGGTCTGATGCTGATGATGATGATGATGAGACTGGACCACCAGGGTTTGTCTCCGGTATCCCTGAAGGGATGATTCGTCAAGGATCAAAATTGATTATGGATCCGGCATTGAAGTTAAAGAGGAAAGCCGTGGACCAAGATCCCGATTTTGTTTTGGTTGATGAAGATGAGGATGAAGAAGAAGAGGAGGAGGTGCTCATTACTCGACCTCGCAAACTGCTCAGACAAACAGCTTCAACCTCTGCAGCTCATCTACAATCCAGTTCTACGCCCTTAGAGGCTGAAATGATTGCTGCTTTAGTTCGCCCGTCTTCGCACCCAACCACCAAATCTAGCAGGGTTGCAGCGCGTCTATTAACCGATGTTGCTACCGAGATAGCAAAGAAAATGCAACCGCCCGCTCCCACGCCACCAACCACCACTACTGCTGCTCCATCCACCTCCTCTGCGACTGATTCTGATCATATTAATAGCTTAGAGTCCAGAGTTAGAGAGTTGGAAGAAACCGTCAAATTCTTGATTTCTCAAATGCTGTCTATGTCTGATAACATGACTAATCAGAATGATGCCTATTCACTGCTCATCAAGACGAATAACAATCTGATAGATGATGTAGCTGACAAGCAGAGGCAAATTGATAGACTTGATCGCCTGGTCATCAGCCTTCTGAAGGACAAGCCATCTCAAGGGGAGGTATTAATATATCAAGAGTCCTGCAAGGAAGATGAGCTGGCGAAGAAGAATAAGAATGATGAAGACGATGATCCCGCAGCTGGAAAAGATAGTGAGCTGGCCGGTCCTTCAACGACTGGTCAGCAGACTACATTTCAGGGGGAGTCTGCTGAAGCAAGTGGTAGTGGAGCTGGTGCTGGTACTGCGAAGGGTGGAGCTGAAGAAGGTGACACTTGTATTAATATAGACTGATTGTAATTATTAATACATTGTAACTTTGAATTATTTTGTAATTAAGATGTTTAAACTTGAATGTTTAAAATGTTATAATTATGAATGTTCGTATATTATAAGTCTTTTGTAATTCTAGATTGACTATGATCGATAAAAGAGTTATAGGATCATATAATATATGATGTTCGCATATTATAAGACTTATTCAAATTTTAGATCGATTATCATAATCGATGAAAGATTTGAATAAGTATATATATATAATATATTTCAAATACACAAAGGGATTAATAAGAAAAATCTTAGATTGATTCAGGGAAATCAATGAAAGAACTTATGATATTAATCTAATTGTGTATGTATTTCTATAGGTCATGAAATGTTGAACTTATCAGATTCTGAAGGCGACATGCCGGATGAATTAGATGAGGACATTGATTTTGACCTTGAAGAAGGAGAGTTTGTACCTCCTGAAGATTGGACTTTCATTGTTAATGATGGGGCAGACGAATGTGTAGATCTTGACGCTGATGTTGTTGAACACATTGTAAGCCCATCTAAAACTAAAGTGGTCATCAAGGAAGAAGATGGAGAAAGGGTTGTTGAGTTAGATGAAAGTCTAGATGACTCAACCAGTTCTGAATCAGAAGATGACCTTCCAGAGAAACTCAGAAATAATCCCATGTTTAGACCTCTGAAAAGGAGAAAGCAAAAGGTTGGGATGTCTGAAGTAGATATAACTGGAAAGAAAGCTCCAAGGAAGGGGATCATCGGCTGGTATTTTGATTCTGACTTGAAACTTTTCGCTATCAAAAGATTTGACGGAGTTCAATATTTCGATAAGAAGCTTAAAGTATTCAGTTCGCTTCCTCGATTTGAAATTCGAGACTTGGCACGATTAGAACTGATAAATCCCAGTAATGATCCCTACGCAACGTATGTTGAAAGAATCATTCGGACTGAGGGAAGATCAATGAAGTTTGAGAAGATTAAGCCAAGAGTCGGAAAGACGATCAAATTAAAGGAACGAAGTCAGAGAACTGGCCGAAGATTAAGGAAGAAAACTTATCCAGCGGTCAAGTGCATACAGCAGATACCACTGAAGACAATGCCACAGAATATTCTGGGAAATCTTCTGAACTGGCACGTGGACTCAGAGACTGGTGAAGCTGTCATGGTTGAAGCTGATGATGAAGTCGTAGGAGGAGAAAGAGTAATTCTGACAGTCTATGACCATCGACACCTGATGAATCTGTCGAAGAAGGACCTATTGAAGTTAAACGAAAATAGGATCCTGACGACTGAAGCATGGGGTGATCTTGCAAGAGATTATCAATTAATGGTGAAGACTTGTGTTAGAATGAAGATTCATATGGGCAGTAGAATTTACAAGTGAAGACCAAGGACAAAGTTGAAGATAACGACGCTAGAGCTATTGTCAAGGGGGAGTCTGTTGGGACATATTATTGTGACAACAGATCTAGCTTGTAATAGGACTAGTGTATTTATTGTCAAACTTGTATAAATTGGTTTAGACTCGTAAATATATGATATTAACTTGTTATTATTATTTGTTAAATGTTATTGAACAAGTATCGATTTCAAGTTAAAGTCAAATTCGCGAATTGAGAAGTCAACTCGCAGGTTTGACCTGCGAGTTGAGATCTCATCTCGCAACCATCTGGACTCGCAGCTCTCAGCTGCGAGTTGAGATCTGGGCTCGCTGGAAACTGGACTCGCAGGTCTTACCTGCGAGTTGAGTTTTGGGCTCGCTGATATCTGGACTCGCAGGTCTTACCTGCGAGTTGAGATCTGGGCTCGCAATCATCTGGACTCGCAGGCCCATGGGCTGCGAGTTGAGTCAACTCGCAAAGCCCATGGCCTGCGAGTTGAACCAGATATAAATATTTTAAATACTGCTCATTATTAAGTATCTAGAAATCCGTGCCAAAAATACACACACACCAAATATTTTAAGTATTTTCTCTCCTCGAAATCTGTGCAGATATAAAAGCATTTATTGAATAGGCTCGGTTTTGACTGTTTAACACTAGTTAATATCAAAACGAAGCTTGTTAATTAATTGCAAAGTTATATAAGCAATAAACCTTAAGTATTGAGGGATTCCGCACCTCAATACCTAAAAGATAATCCGTTATCGCTAACCAAGATCTAGAGACTTACATTTGAAAAAGTCAATCTGGTTATATATTAATGTATTTTTGAATACAAAATTATATGCAAAAAAGCTTATCCTTTAAAGCCTCTCTTCTTAAAAAATTATGAAGTGCAAAACATGTAATAGTAACATTTTGTTAGGTAACCAATGTTGAAACTATGTGTATCGTACAACGTTAGTAACTATACTACTAATTATGTATGAATCTATGAGGTCATACACAAATAATATTGAGACACCAATTGATAGTATATAATGTAGCATATATTATTCAAGTAATAAAATATATAAAAAAAGTTACTTTTCTATTTGGGCTAAATGAGTAAAAAAATAAAAGAATTTTATAAACTAATAGTTATTGATTAACTTAATTATTGGTTAAATTTTTAAATAATAGATTATATAATTAAATATATTAAATGGGTTATTTTTCCTCTTCCTCTATGCAAATGTTGCTTTCACAGACAAAAAAAGCTATATTCTAAGTCTGCCTGCCCGCAGACAAATAAAGATCTTATTATGTCTTATGTCTTCAGAAAAACAAACCGTCTGAAATGAAAACGTATGCCCGCCCGCAGACATAAGACCTAATAAGGTCTGCAAAGTAAAAAACAAACGACACCTTAGTTATTTTTCATTTTTAAATTGTACAAATTTAAGTTCTTACTAAATGGGAGATAATTACTTTTGATTGTTTAACTCTACGGTTGGAGAAACAACTCGAATGCGATTAATTCACAGCCTAGGTAAGACAAAGCATTGAATCTAGAAGATCTAAATTCGAGGAGGATATTGGGGTTTGCGAGTGAACAGACTGAGAGTGATGATGAAGATGATATTCCACATATTGGATGAATCTAGATCTAATCATACTTGGATCTCACTTAGGGTCTCGTTCTACTACGGATAAAGGCAAATATAAGTTGAATGAAGACGATGATTATACATTGCAAGATGACGATGCTGATTCTGATAATGATACACCTCATTATTCACTAGAAGGTCCAAAATGAAGACGGTCTAGTGGGGTTGTCATTAGTGAGCTGACTGCCCAATCCACAACCATCACTACACCCACAATTACAACAACAAATCCAACTGCACCTATTACAACTATTTCACCACAGATTTCACCACAGCTTAGGCGGAGATAAATCCCTTGTTGAAGAGCGCTACAGCTCAGGGGGAGAAGCCTGGCAGGTGGAGAAGACTGGTTCTAAAGAGGATGCATTCAGAAAGAAACAGAGACAGAGACGATGATCCCATTAACCGAATGTTGGAGGGTTGCCTAGTAGTAGACCAATTGATGGTGAGCTGCATAGCAATAGACCACTTTGAGCTGCCTAACTCTTCAACTGGAAGACTTAGTAAGTTTGAACAGGTTAAGGGGGAGTCTAGACAATCTAACAGAGACAGATACCATTGAACTGACGACTTTAATAGTGATAAGTCTGAGTTAGAGGATACCTAGATAAGTTTAGTTCAGAAAATGATGAAATGTCTAAAGGTGAATCATAGTGATAGACCTAGAGGAGTTCAAATCTGAAAAAGATGAAATTCCTAAGGGTAAGCCGGAAGCTACAAGAGCTGTTGAGGGTGTATGAAATGATCTGTTAAAGCTTCATGATGCTGCAGAGATAGTTAAAGACATGAAGATTGAAGATGTCAGAGGGTAGTGAAGCCTTTGTGGAAAAGGTATTATATGCAAAAAGATAAAAGAGCTTAACATAATCAAGACCGAAGACAACTCGGGTGACAACATCTCGGGTGTAACTAGAGCTATTGTCAAGGGGGAGTCCATTGGTGCATCGAAACTAGAGCTATTGTCAAGGGGGAGTCTGTTGGTGCATATTGTGTGACAACAGCTTCTAGTTTGTAATAGTTAGTTTTAGAAGTCATTTTGTTAATCATTTTAATCGTTAACTTAAGTTTTGTATGTGTATTTGGTAGGCTCGTATGAACTTATAGGATCTTACGAACTTAGAGTAGGCACGAACTTACTAAGTTCGTACGAACTTAGGTGTCTATATATACACAAGTCCGAAAGTTTTAGAAAAGAGGTTTTTCAGAGTTGTAAGTTCGAACTCAGGCTTAGTTTGAATACTCTGTGTTTGTTCGAATGTAATACTTGTTTACATTCAATAAAAGTGATCTTTACACATTTGTATTACTCGTTTGTTATCGGTTAGTATAATCGAGGATTCCGCACTCGATTATATCGTATTACCTCATAGATCCGAACCTACAGGATCCTGCATGTAATATGACAATCTAAGAGTTCTCACTCATTACCACAATTAGCACACCAATTGAATAAGCTAAATTTATTTAAATACAAATGTTTCTACGATTAAATGTCATATCATACGCAAAACATGAATTACATATTAAAAACCCAATATCTGGGGTTAATAGCCTAGATGAACATAAAGTATTTAGCCCATTGTCATGGGTTTAATCAAACAAATGCTCATAATAAAGGAATGATTCATAACATAAATCAAACATTCAATAAACAAGATTCGAATGAAAATAAATAAATACTAACTTCTAGGATGATTACAAGAGATAGATCACTTAGGGTGTCCCCAAAAGCTCTCCAATTCGTCCTTAATTCGTAGCTAATCAATTATTTAATCATCATTAGGGTTTAAGGTATATTTTAGGCCAAAAATCCTTAACCGACCCTTTTACCCGGTTGGAAATACAAGTACCCGGCGGGTACATTGGCCTCCCCACCCGGATGAGTGTTTCTTTCCCGGCTAGGCTGAAATTGGTATTTTTCACGAGTACCTGGCGGGTGCTATTGCATTTTCAGTCCTAGGTCCCTTTTTTAAAGTTGTAGCCCTCTAAGTTCCGGAGATTTTGGCCCTTGAATCACCTCAATCGGAATCCGTATGAGGGAGTTATTGCCAAAACCGTAGAGCCTCGCAAAAGCTGCAAAAATCCATCAACTCTTGATCTTTTCTTCATATCTTTTCGATCTCTTCTCGATTATTAACTCGAAACTAAACTAGACTAATTAAGTACTAAAAGATTATAAAATGAGTAAAATAAAATACAAATCGGATCGATATCGCCCCTATAAATATGTCTAATTTAGGCGATATCACCTATTTAGTGTTATAAACGTATTTGTAATACTCATTTAGTTAACGTATCATTTTTTATAGGATTCCGCACTCTAATAAACGTGTTTGCCCCGTGGATCAATTCACTAGGGACTTACACTCTTATCTTGGATATCGATGTCAAATTCTTGCAGAAGTAGTATCCAACGAAGTAGGCGAGGTTACGAATCCTGTTTACTAAAATTATATCTCAACCTAGAATGATCAGTATATACAACAGTTTTAGATAAAATTAAATACGAACTAAATTTATCAAAAGCAAAAACCATAACAAGAAGCTTCTTTGCGGTAGTCGTATAGTTCTCTTGTGTATCTGTAAGAGTCTTCCTTGTGTAGTAGACCGGTTGAAACTGATTGTGGACCCTTTGCGCCAAAATTGCTCGTACGATGTAATCACTTGCATCGTAGACGAGCTCGAACGGAAAGCTCCAATCTGGATGATCATGATCGGTGTTGACACTAATTTCTCTTTCAAAAGATTAAATGCAATTAAACAATCAAAGGAAAATGTAAACTTAGTATCCTTTTCTAATAATTGGTTCAAACGCCGCGCAATTTGTGAAAAATCTTTTATACAACACTAAGAAAAACCTGCGTGGCCTAAGAAGCTTCTTACTGCCTTGACATTAGAAGGAGGAGGTAGTATGGAAATGGCTTCTATATTTTCTTGGCCTACCTCTATCCCCACACTCGAGATCTTGTGTCCCAACACAATACCTTGTCGAACCATGGAGTGACACTTCTTCCGATTGAGCACTTAAATGGCTTCCTCGCATCTCCTCATTATCTTCCTTAAATTCTCTATGCAATGATCAAAGGAATCTCCAAACACGGTATTTTGTACGCTGAATAGGACAACAAAGGACCTCTATATGCCAGATAGGAACTTATTGTGTAGTAATCCCAAGCCTATACGCCGGATAAGTATCACCTATCTGCCGGATATGTGTCTTCTGAGCAAAATTCTCATTTTTATTGGTTTCAATATGAAGGGCATATTGTTCATTCAACAATTGTTCCAACTCAGCTAGATCCCCTTTGAGTCAAAATCTTCGTTCCATATTTTGAATAATAGCGATTCTCATTGATCATCTTCCAACAAATTATGCTAAAATTTGTTATTTGGTTAAGTCTACATCATTAAGATAATAACAAGAATCATCAGCACAGACGGGTTGCTGCATAGATCTATGAACATCAAAAGTGACATTTCCGTCCCTTACTTCTAACAAGATTCTCCTATTAAACACATCGATAATGGCATGGGCATTCGTTAAGAAGAAATGTTCAAATATAATGGGCACTCCAGAGTCCTCAACCATATCAAGAATGACAAAATCACAAGGGAATACTAACTTATCAACCTTGACTAATACATTTTCGACTATTCCCCTAGGATATTGAACAGATCGTTCAACTAACTCAATACACATATGGCTAGGTTTTGGTTCTCCTAATCCGGGTCTAATATACATAGAATATCGCATGAAATTAATACTAGCTCCTAAATCCGCTAATGCATTATCAATTACCAAAGTATCAATTAAACAAGGGATAATAATACTCCCTGGATCTTTCAGATTTGGTGGCCACTTATTTTGAAGTAGCACCGAACATCTCTCGTTCAGGGGTTGTGGCATCCTCGAGCTTTCTCTTGTTAGTGAGTAAGTCCTTAAAATATTTAGCATACTTCGGCATCTGCACAAAAGCATCCACAAAATGGGATGTTAATATACAATTGCTTCAGTGTATCGAGGAATTTACTATACTGAGTAGCAACCTTCTCCTTTGTCAATCTTGCCGGGAAAGGGATGGTAGGTTTGTAGTCTTTCATCAGTTGTCTGTCAGGCGTAGTTTGTTGTGTGTTATTGGATCGCGCTTCATCCGTCTCTTTGTCAACCTGTAAAGACTTAGAAACAACATCAGTAATACCAATAATAGGAGAGTTGATAAACTTACCACACTTTGTCATGACAGCCTTCACGTGATCTCGTGGATTTCTTTCAGTGTGACTCGATAAAGTACCCGGAAACCTCTCTTGCAACGCCTTAGCAATTTTCCCTACTTGGTTCTCGATTTGTAAAATGGATGCACTTTGATTTGTGAAATAGCACTCAATGGATGTTGCAGTAAACTAGACCGTCATCTCCTCAAAGCTTAATTTCTTCTCCCGCTCCAAGTAATGATGTTTTGGTTCGTCTCTTTGGTAAAAGCTCGAAGCACTTTGCCAATAGTTACTTGGATAGTTCCTCCAAAAATTATTAGGCCTAAAGTCACCATACTTCACATCTTAATTTGATTCGTCATTGTGAGGAGAATCTTTGGTCAAATGTGTTACTCTGCAGTTTTCATAACCAACTTAAATCGCATGAACAGTTTGGGTGAAAATTCTTCATGTCACGCCCAAGAGTATCAAGCTTTGTAGAAATAGCTACGAGACCATCACATCTCCCATCTTCCTTCTTCCTCGAGGTCCATCATGCAACATCTGCCAGTGATTAGCCATCTCTTGAATGATAGCATAACCCACTCGAGGGATCTTCTTAGGGACTGGCCCTTGAGAGTCGACGAGTTGTCGATTTGCGACATCGATTCCCTTGTAAAATGTTTGGAAAATTTGATGCACATTCAGATCATGTTGAGGACACTTGTATAGCGGCTCCTTATAGCGTTTCCAAGCTAGATAAAATGACCCATCCTCATCCTGCATAAAGTTTTGAATTTTGCGAATCAGCTAAACAATCTTTCATAGAGGAAAATATTTTTTGATGAACTTGTTCTATAAATCATCCCAGCTTGTTATGCTACTAGGAGGTTCCTTCTTCACCCAACCAAGTGATGCTCCTCTTAGAGTAATTAGGAACACCCTTGATCTAATGTAAAAATTCTTGCGTACATTATTTCCCCGATTTCAACTCTAATCTTGATGAAAAAAATTATTTAGACGATTATTCACTTAAAATCATCAAAGGGGTTGAAATAAAGACGATGCATTTAAAATCAAAAAAAACAATCAAATAATGCACAAAATACTCAAAGCTCGGTTCACTACCCATTTAATTACCCTTAGGCTACAAAATGATAAATTATTCTTAATTAGTCTTATATTATTCCTAAGGTAATTACGAGATCGTGGGCGCAAGAATCGTACAAAATTGACAACAAACGAAGAAGTTACACCCAAACGAAAATTACAAAGACTTATAATCCCACACAAGGAAGCACGAGGCACCCTATATGGCCTTATGCTTGCAACCCCCGTATTTGGTACGTCTATACCCCTATATGATGGAATACCCCCGTATTTGGTCAACTCTTTTGCCTTGTGCACTCCCCCAATGTTATAAGGTGTGACAACCGTCAAAAATCTCAGGTCAACATCGCACTTAAATTCCTAGTACATTTGTTTACATTTACAGCACTCTAAAATCCTAGTGAAAAGTCTAGGTTACGACTCCTTAAGTACCGAAACCGTAAGTTACCGAAATCGCGTAACGTTCTAGGAGATTGCTTAGCGGACTTTAAGACCGTGATGAACACAAAAATTAGGTTACAAAGTGCCAAAGAAAACAAATGAAATTAAATTTCATAAGTCATTATCATATCGCAAAAATCAGAATTTAACCGGAAATTCCGTAACTCAGTAAACGCAACCGGAAATCGGTTAATTAACTCGCGAATGTCAATCGTGATCGAATCAAATACATTTTGATGAATGTTATAAACTTATAAAATAAAGTTTCATGACTCAAACTTTAACCACAAAAATCGAAATTAACCGAAATTTCGTAACTCGGCGAACGCGACCCGAATCGAATAAACGAAACTCGAATCCGACAAACTAATACTTGAATATCCATTATAAACAATCTAAAATACAATTTGAAGTATTTTAGAAATTTAGAACATCAATTTTTATAACCCAAATATTATGCATGAAAACAACACAATTTAAAGCCTTGAAATGTACAAGACTTGTGCATTTTTAATACAAATAAATACCACAACTAATACATATTATATTTTAACAAAAAAATAAAATAAAAACTCTTTTTTTTAAGCCAAAAACCGGACCTCCCTTTCCCCCACTCAAAACTCTTCCTTTTCTTACAAAACTCCACTCACTCTACATGCAAAAAGCCTTCTACACTTACACACTCTTTCATTTTCATCATTTCTTCATTTCCACTTTCAAAAACACTCTCAATTCTCTCTCAAGAACCCACAGATTTCCAGCCCCCTTTCAATCAAAAATCATCATCTTTAAAGTATTCTTACATAAGAACAACACCTCTAAGGTAAAACATACCATTCCTTGCTTCCATTCTTGCATTTACTTACTTTTAAATTCATAAAAATGCTTGGATTATACACCTTATTCATGGTTATAATCCACATACATGAGTTTGATGTTTGTAGGTTCCCTTACACTTGTTTAAGTGTTAAAACAAAAGGGCAACCCATGATCAAACCGAAATCAAATCGAAAATCGTCTTTTTGGTGTTAAAATGTGTATTTACATGTTCTTGCTAGATTAAATGGTTTAAATTGTTAAAATATGTTTATGTTTCTGTAAAAAGAACAAGTTCATGCATAAAAGACAAGACTTCAATCATTGGATGAGGTCTAAAAATCGTTTGGTAGTGAAAAACACACCAAAAAGATCACTTTGTCATGCATGTAATCTGTCCAGATTTTGACCCTACTTGAAACGACCATAACTCAGTGAATAATGGTCCAAAAATCTCGATTTTTCTTCTGGAATTTAGCTTAATGTCTTACCTTTAAAACCCCACTGGTCTCACTCAAATCCATGGAGTATTCGACCTCCAAATGTATCACACAAAACTGATGCGCAAACAGCTACCTTGCTGTGAGCAATCTTGTTGTGATACATGTTCATGGGGCTTAAGGTGTTCAATAAATTCAAAGAAGAAAATTGTTTTTAGACTCCTAACAAGTTTATCTCAGTAGAATAAAAATATAGTAATTTATCTTGTTGATCTCATATTTTTAGAAAATGCATGAACACCATACATTGTTGTAAGCTTGTAAATTTCAAATACTTGTGTAGTGATGATTCAAAAATACATAAGTGCTTGATAAAACGTCTTAAAATTTTTGGGATTATTTTTCTCAGTATCTAGATCATGAAAAGAGTCTTGAAAATAAAAATGGGAATCTTTGGAAAAACATAAGTATTTTTCCTAAATTAATGCAAATAAAGCCTACAAAAGGTGAAATAATCATGAAAAATACTTTTGGACACAAAATAATTATGGGATAATTTTAGTGTCATTTTCCTCAGAAAATGACACTATCCTCAAAATTTCACACTCTTTGGATGTGTTTTGATATGTTTTTCGAATAACGTCTCGTTAAAACACATAATGTTAGGAACCAAAGTTCCAGTGCTCAAAACGGCTTGAAAATTTTACACCAACCTAAAAATTGGTAGAATCTGATCTGGTAAAAATTCCAGAATTTTTTGTGGATAATTACTATTTTTCCCATATTTATCCCACTTTTTAGGCATAAAATGATTATAAATAATCCATAAGTCTAAAAATCCTCAAATTTTCACAGAAAATTTGTGAACTATATTTCATGTTTCATACTAAGTTTGGTAATTTTTAGATGTTGTATACATATATTTCCATTATTTTGTTCACAACTCGAACGATTACCGACAACGTAAATTAAATGGAAATTCGAACTTTAGCGGCACTTTGTAATTTAATTAGATAGCTAAGAAAACCTAACAAACCATATTAGTCGAGAAACTAATTAGAAACCTTGTGTTCTTAGGAATTGGATAGGAGTCAAACCCGGTCGGCACGCGCATTACATCCATCCGTACGCTCACGCTCAATTGTGAGTTTACACAGCCCCTCTTTTTAACGTTTTACTTAAATGTTTTGGGGTGAAAAGCATGCTATATGATTTAATTACTATATTACAAATATTATTCTTATGTTATACTTGATTTACGAATGCTTTGCTTATACTATGCTCGTTTTACAAATGCGATCCTTGAATTACAAAGGCTATGCTATGCTATGCTATATGCTATGATTACTTTCGAATACTTGACATGGTTAAAATGTCGTATTGATTACGAATAACTTTTTGAATGTTTGAAGTTTATACGAACAAGATTATATGCTTGTTTTCTATCGTATCTAAAGTCCCCGGTATATCTACACGACCATTAACTCTATATGAGCCAAATGATGCATATGAATAGTACTATTTGGGAGCGAGACCACCTCCCCACTCACGCGGCCACGTGAGTGCATCCCATCATCCTAAATGCCAACGATAGGGCATCTCTCTTTGGGGCAAAGGTTTATCGGTTGTAGGTTTGGTTGTGGACTCAAGCATAATAATTCATTGTGACTATAGACAAAAATGCGATAGCATAGAAATTCATACGCGACTATAAACGTATGACGTTTCGACTTTTGAAACGATATCTCTTTGAAACTATAAACTTTACAACCCGGGCTTTACAATGACTCTGTCATTTGAAATGATATCTCTTTTAAACTATAAACTTTACGACCCGAGCTTGCAATGACTTAGACATCTGAACGATATTTCTTTGAAACTATAAACCTTACGACCCGAACTTTACAAAGACGTTGTCATTTGAAACAATACTTCTTTAAAACCATAAATTTAAAACCTGAGTTTTACACTATAAATCTTTGTAGTTGTGGAAAATGATAGACGTGGTTTCATAGTAACGCTTCGCATTCTTATGAACTTCGACATAGTAAACCGTTGAGATTATAAACGTTTTTGATATTGATTTGATGATCCATTGACTTTATAAACGTAACATGAATCTATTAAATGCTACAATATGAGTTTTATAAACATAACTTGAACTTATTAAACACTATATCTTGAGTTTTATAAAAGTGAATTGAACATTTCTTTGAAAATATGAGCGTGGCGTTATGAACGAATTATGACCTTTAATTGAGTTCCAAAGGGATCCACTCCTAAATGAATCTCGTACTTAAATAAACCTCTTTTGCAAACAAAACATCGATTCACAAATGAATCTAACTATCAAATGGGTATCGCTCTTAAATGAGCCTTGTTTTAATGAATTACTTTTATAATTATCCGGGCAATAGCGCTTGACTATTCTAAAAATTGATCTTATGAAATTATCGGATGATTTTCGTCATTGTATGAGTCTCGGTACTAAACAGATTACTTTTGTGAACTAATCACGTAGTAACGTGGAACTTCTAAACTAAACTTTGTAAACTCTTGAAAAGGGTCTTTCCTTACGCAAAACCTGTGTACTCACCAACTATGTTTCATTGACCTGTTTATTTTTACATGCTTTTCAGGAAATAGTCACAACTTGTCTATTGAAGCTAAACCTGTTATATGAGCTATGCTGCTATAGCGTTACGGAATTTTGTCTCTTTTGGATGTAATCGCATGTTTAGATTATTTACTTTTATGCTGTAAACGCTTGTAAGACTTTATGTAATGTATATATTGTAGACCGTTGAACGATGATCTTTTGTAATTTTCGATTATGAAATCATTGTCCTGTTACATCTCGTGTTTCCGCTTTAGCGGGGTGTGACATAAGGTACCAAAGTAGCCTCCTGTATTTATGTTTTTAAAATCTAATTTTTGTACGGGAGGTGAATACGAGATGGAGCAACTTTGGGGGGATTTTGGGAGGTCTTTGGGTGATAAATACCCCCTTACCTCACCACCATTCAGGACACCATCTCACACCTACCATTCTACACACACTTGATACACCATCACCAACACACACATCTCTCTCTACTTTCTCATTCAAGGTTAGTGTAGTTAGTTTGTAGTTATGTCTCGGTTAGTAAATAACGAGACTATCGAAGGGGAATTAATGTAATATTTTGGAAGATACTTGGAGTTCCACTTTTGTATTCTTTCACGATTATTACAGCTACGCTTTTTTCACGATTATATTTTCCTCTATCTATTTTAATTTAAATGCATGTTGTTTTGGTTATGCTAGATTTAGGACTTGCAATGATTAGTGAGTAGTTACTCTGCATAATTGTTGTGATGTAGTTAGCCGTTATAATTTGGGATGATGTTATTATTATTTTTATAAATGAGAACCGATATTCTGATTTAACCTTTCATCTAAGATATTAAGCCTCAATTTTACTATTGCCTTCCCACCAATAAATGTGATTAAAACCTTTTGATAAGACATCAATTAGACGGTAATTAATTATCTGTGTTCGTAAACATGGTCTAGTTTTGAAGCTGTGAAAACACTGTCTTAAATTCTTAGAGTGCATCGTGAATTAACTTGGGATATATGGTAGAATTAAGTGAAGGGCTGGTTTAAATCATAAATGGAGAATCTTTGATCTTAAATAAAATCTTAGCTCATGAATCCTTAAGGAATCTTTATGAAGCAACGGAAATACCAATAAAACGGCCCTGGTATAGCAATGGAAACACCACTGTGTAGTACATTTATGGAAGCCACGAAAAAGCCGTTGGTATAGTACCTTGTTGATTATTAGTATTCTATCACCCTTGGATTCTACAAAACCATTTATGAAAAGTAATCAGACATCAACCAAGTCTTAAACTTAAATGCTTTGTTTATATTAGATCTTGTCGTGGTGTTAAGAAAGGTCGGACTGTTAGTGGGCCAACTACTTTATTCATGCACCCAAGAATCTCAGTATTCCAGAAAAGGGTCATGGTTCCGTAACAGGACCGTGTCGAGAGTTGAGTAGTTTCCTCCGATCAGAATCACAATTGCCTAGTTGCTCAATGACATGTTGTTCGAGTAATCAAATAGTAGGGAACTAGTGCTTACACCACAAAATATCTAAGGCAAATAAAATACAAATATTTAGAAAGACATTTTCATACTTTAAAACATTATCTCAACGCAAGGCAAATGAAATCAAAACAAACACCCTCCTTTATCATCATTGTTATCTACCCTTAATATCGCTTACTTTAGTTTAATTAAATCTCAAAGCCAACTCCTAAATATTTTAAACCCTTTGCTAAGTTGAATCAATCGTCTCCGATTTCTCTGCTTCACTATACGGTTGATCTCTCGTCCCATTGGGTATGTTGAACATATCAGCAATTTCAACAACCTTTTCCACATGTGCGTTAGCATCCTCATATTCAGTCCCATTAAATGGTGTTTCTCTCAGCATCTAAAGGAATTGCCCCTCCATCTCGAATGGAACTCGATTAGTGAATGTTGTTCGGATGATTCCCGGACCAACATCTTCTCTTCTGATAACCTTGTACTCTTCCAAAGTCAAATTAGTGTGACAACCCTCGAAATCCGGTAAATTCCGTACACACTAATTATGCATTCTTACGCTAATTCCCTCATAATCAAAATGAATTTGATAAAATCGAGATAAGTCTAGCTTGCCCACTATACATATTTAAGTTTGCATACGAGTTGTTTACAAGTAAGTAATAAACAATTTCGAGACTTTACGCGATAAATCAGAGAGTCCGATGAATACGAACGTTGCTGATAAACTTTTCCCGAATAGTGTAAAAATATTGAATATAATTAGTAGTTAACTACTTATGTTATTATTGCTAGGGCGTATAGCATAACTTATCGGATGATTGAAGATCAACGCACATACGATTTAAACACAACTATGAAATGTAATACGTGATTCACTGAACGAAACATCGATGATTTACTAATGATTTGGAATATCACTTAAGTAAGAGAGCTAGTTGCAAGAGCAACACACACACACATACATTTCACACTTCAAGAAAATTTGCACACTCTCTTTTCCCTCTCACTTTTAGCTCCTTGTGATCTCATAATCTTGAGATTTGCATTCATTTGAAGGAAAAGCTAGAAATCGGGTTTATAAAGGATTTTGGGTTAAAGATCTTGTTCAAGTTCAAGTTCTCTTCTTTTCTTATCATTTTCATCCTAAAAACTTTGTAAGGAAACTCTTCTTGATCTATTCATTTCCTACATTTTGAATGCCTACATACTAGATGCTCACTCTATTGTTAAACTCGACAAAAATATATGTCAAAATGTTGGTTTATAAAGCTAAATGGTTAATACAAGCTAAAACTAAATTAAAATGATCAAGAACGAAATAAGGGTTAAAATGAGTACCAAAAGGGTATGATTTCGTGATATGTATATTATATGGTATTTGAAATTATTAAAACAAATTATGTAGGTTATGAAATGTTTTTAGATATGTTAAAAGGGGATTTTAGTTAAAATGGTGAAAGAGTAGTAACGATAAAATATACGTAAGCAACTCTATCTGCTAACAATATACAATATACGTAAGCATAACAGTAGTAACGATAAAAAAAAAGTAGAAATCTTGACATGATAGTAGTAATATTGAAAACAGTAGTAATCTTGACATAGCAGTTGTAATATTGAAAACAGTAGTAATCTTGACATGGCAGTAGTAATATTGAAAACAGTAGTAATCTTGACATGGCAGTAGTAATATTGAAAACAGTAGTAATATTGAAAACAATAATAATCTTGATATAGCAGTAGTAATATTGAAAATGGTAGTAATCTTGACATAATAGTAGTAATATTGAAAACAATAGTAATCTTGACATGACAGTAGTAATATTGAAAATAGTAGTAATCTTGGCATAACAGTAGTAATATTGACAACATTAGCAATCTTGACATAGCAGTAGTAATATTGAACAGTAGAAACAATACTAACAGCAGTAACTTCTGTATCAACGATATTAACCTTATTTCAGCTCTAGAAAAAAAAAAATTTCGTTTTATCGACTACCAAAATTTGAATTTAAGCTTACCATTGAGTAATTTTAGTTTGAGAAAAATTTCGTTTTACTCGAGCTATTTTTCGGAAAGATTTTAGAGGGAAAAGCTATAACGAAAACGATCGAATAGTTCAAAAAGGTACGTTTTGAGGGCGATAAAGAGTATAAATATAAATATAAATACAAATCACTATGCTTTCTAGAAACATACACGTATACATACAAAACTGTCACCAACGGGTCGTAGATACGTTCAACTGGCAAGTAATGATTCTACTAGTTGAGTGAACAACTAGCATCGACGGGCCGATAGAGCCGTCCACTAATATAACTGACCCTCATGCGTATAGGGCGCCAGGAGAATAATTTCGGGCAAAAGATACATTATAAAACGCTAGCACTCTTGCTCACCAGGTGAGTTCACAGCCCCATATTTTACTGTTTTTACTATTTTATAAATTTGGGTGAAAAACATACGAACGGTTTGTAAAACATGACAACGGATCTTGTGTGACCCTAAGTTAACATGATGTAGTGCATTAAAGTCCTCTTGCTTGCACAATATAACCATTAGCTAGATGACGCTAGCCACGTGGATATACGGATAGTACTATCCGGTTGACTACCCACCATTGTTATTGTTAGTCGCGCTAACTGTCAACGTTGTATCGAAATAAGGATCGTATATCTAGTTCGTCGAGAGGCATAAGCAAGTAATGTGAGTTATGGATTGGTTATAGGCATATGTGTCGTCACATTAACTCGTATGACCTAGCTAGTCTACGGGGGATCATCGTCATGGTTTGGTTTGAATTGAATGTTATTATATGATGTTGAAAAGTTTATGTTCGCAAACAATTGATTTATACAAGTAAAGGTTTAATGATAGAGTCTTAAACCTGTGTATTCACTCAACAATTTTGTTGACGATATATAAATATATTTTTCAGGGAATTAGCCAGGAAGTAAGAACATGCATGCATTTTGGGACCCTCGCTCATCACGATGAATAGGATGTCATTCTTTTGAAAACATTGAACCTATGATTATATGATTAAAATGTTGGTCATATTGTTTTGTTGATCCATGATCATTTAAACTCGATAAACTTGTAATCCTTGATTTTAAACTATTTATGGCATTCTAAGTATATGTTTGAGATAATCATATGCTCTTGAGTAATTATCGATTTAATCGTGTCACGCCCCGTGCTTCCGCATTACTTAAACGTGACATGATTTTATTGGGGTGTGACAATTAGCTATATTGTTAGCCATTATTTCTTCAAACTCAGAAGTCTTAGAATTGGTTTCGGGAAGTGTTGGCTTAACGACGCGAAAAATTTATTCGTCAAATCTGGATGATATACGAAGTCTTCTCCTTGCGTGAAATTATCTTTCCAGTTCTTGAAACGGTTGAACGATATCCGGTTTTGATCTCCGACTCATCCACTAGCTGCAAAACCAAAAGAGAATAAGTATAACATGACAAAAATAGTCAAACAATTACTATTACGCTATACACTAACTAATTAAATCGTAAAATGAACGACATAAAATTTTTAAACAGATTTTTCGCGTTTTAGTAGTTGACTTGTAATCTAACACTAAAAATAAAAATATACTTAGGGTACCCAATCGTATAGTTATATAACGATAATAAGTCCGGGTCTCGATCTCTCGGGAAACGGTAGTAGATTCTTAATTATTTAAACTAAACTAATAATTAACTTAAAACATATAAATAAAAGGGGTTGGATTTTTGGTGTTCAGTGGAACGTTTTTATTTAAAATAAATAAAGAAAAATTAAAAATAAAATTATAAGACAATGGAATGAGGAAAACAACGTTAAAAAGATTTATGAAATTTAGAGATATGAAGATGTATTTACTTAGATTGATGTATTTCATAGATTCCGATTTTGTGAGTATTTATCTTGATGTAGTTCTATGGTGAATAACTAATATAAATTAGACTTCTCACAAAAGTCCTCTAACCTTACAACTATTGGAAAGTCCCAACGAAGTAATTCGTACACAAAAAGCTATTCTAACGCACCACAAGTTAGGCATTAAGTTAATCACTTATTATTAATGATTTAACCTAGCGACCTCGTGCTAACGAGTATCTAAAAATTAAACCTAGAAGCTATTCCAAATATAATTATCATGCTCATGCAAGTTTATTAATTGCAATAATCTTAATCTATTACCAGTTACAGTCTCAAATCATAATCAATTAACAAGTTAATTAATTACATATAACTAATAAATCCGTCGGATAGGTTCATCCTATCTACTAGATAGGTGTCTTATGTCAAGAATTCTGGGCCTGCTTGTTTTTTCTTAGTTTTGCGGCGCTTTCAACTATTTTTCGCTCTAGCTTCCAATTTCCATTCTAAATACCAATATTAATCAAATGAGTACCCAATTCAATAGTTTTGCAATTAAAATGTAAATAAGTACGAGAATATAGTACATAAAATATGTACAATTAAGACCATATCAGCTACCGACACCAATCTCTCGCAGAAATAGGTCCAAGAAAGGCAAATAACCCTAGGTTGGACCATCACAACCCAAAACAAAAGAGGTTTATAACAATTTCAGTGTTTTGGAACTGGAGGACGAACTCCGATTAGCCCAAAGTTGGATTGTCGTTTTCGAAGATTCCAACGGATGAAATGCACAAAACAAAAACTCTTTTTGGTACCTTATCATGGAAGAGTACCATGCCCGCAACCCTCCATTTATTCAGACCAAAGATGCGTTGATCTCAAAATAGAAGAAACTCAACGCCACTTGCCAAAAGTGGGGAGGCATTTGGAAGCGGCTTAAAAACAAAAAGGAAGCGGGGAAGATGCTAATGATTTTCTGATTTGGGTGCAGGCTCAATATAAGGTTGAAATTCTAAAAATTTAAAAAGTTTTCAAGCGTGGAACTTTTTGAAGGATTGCCAAAAATGGTTAACTCCCGATCCCATTGTCGTCGGAAGGCGGAACGTTCCAAAACGTCGTGAGAAGGTGCACTTGGGTGAACTGGAATTGGACGAGGAACCGGAGGCTAACGAAGAAAACCTGAATGCCGCACTATTCAATGATGATCATTTCCAACGTCCACGGGGAAAAGCAGGAAAGCAAAATACCAAAAGACAACCTCCGGTTTCGCCGCTTCATCTCGCGCTTTGTTTGACAATTTGATCATTGATACCTTTCAAGGCATCCGTTATGACAAGTAAAGTTACTATCAATCAAAGGATCTTGAAACATAACTTCAAATTTTGTCTATGTCGACAGACCCCTTCACAGGACGAGACAAAATAATAATAGAAAGGCAAAAGGAAAAGATTTATGAGAAGATAAATTTGGATGGGATTCGGGTTCGAGAGACGCTTGATATATTTTTTTATTTTTATGAATTTATATTTTTACGACTTATAATATTTATTTTATTTTATTTACTTATTAATTTCTATTTATTAAATTATTTGAATTTTCTAATAAAAAAATATCAAAAATAGAAAAAAAAGAACATTGACCATTGGTACTGAACATTTTAACCTAGAATTACTACTCTATGTACTCTTAATTCATACCGGTTGTTCTCTACGTATGATAGTGTCATAAAGCGTCAAACATCTAGCTAGTAATCCCGTTTAGTCATTTAATATTTTATTTAATTTTGCTGAATTTGTTTCGTTATAATTCGAAAAATACTGAGAATATATTTATACAACGAAAACATTTAAAAGATATTATCAACTAATAATGAAAGTGATCTAAATTATGGGGTTCAAAAAGGTAAATAAATAAAAGGTAATTCTATCTATCTACTGTGCATGGTGTTTTTCTTGGAAGTGTGAATATGAATCGCGGTAGGATATGAGAGCACACAAAGTGCTGGTAAAAGGATTAGAGTGTTAAATAAAAGTGTTTTTAGAAGAATATTGTTATTGAAAAGTTGAACTGTGAAAATAGTGTTTTCAATTTATTTTTTGATTTTTTTCTTAGTTAAATAATTCAAATAATTTAATAAATAATAAAATAAATTAAATAAACAAAACAATAAAAATAAAAATAAATATTAAAATTTTAAAAAAATACATAGTCCAATTTAATTTAGTCCACTTTGATTCTAATAGATTGGCTTAATTAAAATAATTTAAGATCCCATTTTTTTTTTAATAAAAAAGAGTTCAAAAAATGAGCCTATTTAAAAACCTAATTTAAGAGCCCGTTTATTATATTTGCTTTTTTGAATTTTTTAAATTAATTGTTAACTTTTAAAAGTAGATGAATATAATTAATTAAAATTTCTATATAACCTTTATTATATATATATTTTTTATAGAAAGGTAGGTAAAAAGTAAAAATAACATTGTATTTTATACCAGAGTATGTATTATGTTCTATTAAACTATGTGTTTTTAGTTTATGAAAATAAATTTGAATGGAAGGAGTATTATATTATTGATGATGATAATTAGGTTGAAGGAGTATTATATTATTGATGATGATAATGATGATGAGTAGGTTCTCGCAAACTCAAGACCCATGTTGGATGGCTCATGATTTTTTTGGTATAAGTTACAAAGCATTTAATACGTAAAGTAATTTAATATTGTCGTTTGTGGTCGATAGAAACTCTTCTCAAACCATTGATAAATATGCCATCCGTCAAACTAGTGTATACTTTTAAATTAGCTGAACGACATTTGTAGCCGTTAAAAAATACACAACTTAAAAAAAAAATATATACTCGTTGAAATTTTATGATAAGTGTACGTAATTGATGATCGTTGTTATAAGCAGGTCTAAGCGAAGCTTGCGTTGAACTTTTTAATTGTGAACGGATAGAAGGGTTTTAAGGTTGTTAAGTGGGAGGGGGTGGGGTTTAAGCCAAACAGCAATTCACTTTATATGTTTGCTGAGCAGGTTTTTTTTTAAGAAAAAGAAAAGTAGACAAATTTTGATATTTCGGCAACGCCATTTACTTTGATTCGGAAGAATAAAACGGCAATGAAATGAAACTGACATACAACTTGCTATAATTAATGAAGATGGTAATTAACTTATCTGAAAAATCCAAATATGATATAACAATTACCAATAGTTGATAAGACGTTCCAATGCCTGTCTTTTCTCGAAAAACAAATAAAATGATTTAACAATATGCATGGTCACAAAATCACATGCTTTATTCTAAAGGCCTCTATAGCTACCCTCCAAAAGCTATCTTCTTTCTATATATAGACAACAATTAAACATGTCATATGCAAGTGACAATACAAATACAATTCCATTGTAACATTATACACACTTCCACTAGCTATAGGAACAAAAGAATTTCCACTCATCCATGGCTTCTCAAGTTTTTTCCATCTTCTCCATGTCATTACTTTTGTTTCTTACAACATCTGGTATGATCCCTATATACCTCTATGCCTTTCTTCTATTATATGTTAATGTATTTTACATAGATAACAGAGTACTAAAACTCGATATTTGGAATATGTTATTGATTCGTACACTTAGTTCAGTGGAAGTGTGTATAACGTATTAACGTTAATGTACTATATGATATAAGTTTCATTATAGCTAATTAAATCATCACACCATTTTTAGGAAACTCTGAAATTTATAAACGATTGCAATAGGTAATGAGTTAGAACGGATTCAAGTCAAGAGGATCAGATACGTTGACCACATATCTAGCACTTAATTTATCAACTTTTATGATTTCATATATGCTTATTATATAAATAGTTGTTATTGTTATTATAATAATATATAGTAATCTATTTTTTTTAGGGTATTATTGAGTGCACTCCTCCCTTCTCAGTACAAATCTTCGTACATAAGTACAAAGGAGTGCATTCAAAATAAACTTTTTTATATATAGAAAGATAGATGAGGTTATCAGCACTCTTTAGAAATATTTCAACCTATTTGACCGTTTTCATATGATTATAATTTCCTTTTAAGTATCCGTTTTACTTATTATTCAAAATTACAATCTAAAATAACCTACTTTCATGTAAATGAACTACGAGAATGGTTTAAATATTCATTAAAAAATATTTTATTATTTAATGCAAGGTATTTGTACTAAATATTCATTGAGTGAGATATTTATCGATCAATAATTGCTGTACGTAAAAATGGTTGCTTCTTCCTTTCTTAAAAAGTTATCCATCCATCTTGATTATTTTCTATTAAAATTATATTTGCCAAGTTTTGCATTGAACGATGTGGTAACATATCAACTTTATGGCAACATGGCAAGTTAAACTTTATTAGATGTAATAACATAACGATTTAAATTAACATGCATTTTGGATATGTGATTACTTTTAAAATAATGGTTTGTTTGTTTGAGTGTTTTCTTTGATAATGGAAATGGTATTATAGAAATCTCACATTTGTTTAGTATTTAAAGAGATAAATTGAGAAATAAACAAATAATTTAAAACTTATTAAATACGGTGGGTTTATATAATCTTTCATGACAATAAGTGAGTCTTCTTTATTGTCTTTCTCCCTATCTCTCTTTAATTATTTTCTCATCTTTAATACATTTTTAATATTATAATAATTTAAATTATAGTTATTAAATTAAAAATATATAATTTATATTAAAATGTTCATTCTATTATATCACTATACTTCTTTCAAACCAAAAGATATTATCAAACACAACTACAAAACCAACGCACCCTAATTTTCTAAAGGCCTAAATGTTGATTGTTCATAAACAGTGAATGGTGGAGGACCAAACTTTAGTTACCTGGGCCCTTCCGGCCCACAAAGATGGGGGAGTTTAAGCCCAACATACTCAGCTTGCTCCAACGGTAAATTTCAGTCTCCGGTGAATATCATCAAGTCAAAATGTGTTTCTGGTCAACATTTGAAGCCATTAGACATCGAATATCATGTTGCTGTTAACGCTACTCTTGTTGACAATCTCTTCAATGTTGCGGTTTGTATTTTTTTTCTCTCTTATTTAAATTCAAATTTGAATAATTTATTTTGACCCTAGTCAAGGTCAACGTTGGGGGTTTGCATTTCGTTTCTTTTGGAATCTTGAATCTTGACTTTACTCTATTCTAGCTAAATATACATTTTGTATTTTTATTTTGTTTAATCAAGTTGATTTATTGAGTTTTTTAGTTGTACTAACTGTTGTCAATGTTTTCAATAAATTTGAGTTCTTGAGTCTGTAATTGTGAGTTGTGTTTGCATTCTTCATTTCTTTTTTCCTTTTTAATAAACTTTGGTTTGTTTAGTTTTTTAATTTCGACTATGATGATGTTCAATGAATTGGTGAAATTGGTGCAGATGAATTATGATGGAAATGCAGGAGCCTTTAGATTGAATGGAAAGAACTATAGTCTCGTACAAATGCATTGGCATTCTCCTTCCGAGCATCACCTTGATGGTGTTCGGTATGTCCTTCTTTTTCTAACCATATATGTCTTTTCTAAACTCAAAACATAAATAATACAATCAAATACTAGTATATTGTTTCTGTAGGTTTGATGCTGAGCTTCATTTGGTTCACAAGTCCGTTGATGGTGAAGTGTCCGTTATAGCTGTTCTTTATCGTTATGGACATCCCGACCCACTTCTATCTAAGGTATGTGATCATTCATATATGTTTTAATCGGTTAAATAGGTTACCGTTTAAACTTTAACAGTCTAGCTCTCAACTTGAATCCAAATCACTCTTATCATCGTTTGAAATTTTTTATTAGACGTAAAACCATATGCTCGGTTTGTGTAAACAAAATTGAAATTTGCTTCTTTTAGATATCTCCTTAACTTTGAAAGTCCTTAGTCTGACGGCTACACTTTTTTTCCTTATTAAAAGGTCGTCATCACTTTCTTATGATTATCGTTACAAAATAGTTTATTAGTTATATTTTGTAAAACGTTGGCATTGTTTAAACCGACTCAACGATTTCTGTATTTATATTGAGTCAAGATTATGTTAGATATTTGAAAAAAAGAAAAAAAAAACAAAGTTTTTGAGCTTAACTATACGACGTGTCACAAAAAAGATGGTTACAAATAGAAATAATTGATGTTTAATTATTTGCACCAAATAGATACAAACCAAATTGGCGCAACTGAGGAAAATGGTTCATAACTCATCTCATGAACAAGCTCAGATAGCTATCGGAAGCATCACCACGAAGCAAATTAGAAAACACACACGCAAGTATTACCGATATGTAGGATCTTTTTCCACACCTCCATGCACCGAAGGAGTTATATGGAACATTCTTGGCAAGGTATAAACATGAAATTACATCATTACAAAATATAATTTCGAAATTATATCGGTAAAAGAAAATTAAAATTTCAAAATTATATTCTTTTTAGAAAGGTAAGTACTCACACTTCCCAATTACGCATGTATTTACCCCCACCTTCGTAATAAAAAAGTTACTTTGATACCGCTAGACCAATTACCATTTAATATATCAAAATTATAATTAGTATGCAGCTATTAATTTTTTATGATCAATAATTTAATTCTTAAAATATATTTGGGGTCGGGTGATTATCAACATTTTTGACTTAATTCTAGAAATATAGATTCCTTATAAAAAGATCGGTATAAGACTACTTTATGTTTATTGGCATCATTTGTAATTCTAGAAATTACATCATTACAAATTGCTTTTTATGTTTTTTAACACCCGGGTCTAATCAAATTCATAGGTGAGGTCAATTTCACGAGAACAAGTAGCGGCTTTAAAAGCACCGTTGATTTTTGGATGCAAAAGCAACTCAAGACCTGTTCAACCGTTGAACGGAAGAAGCATAGAGATGTTTGATGTTGAGATGAGCCACTAATGATAACCTTCCTCACATTCACCGTGACTCAAGTTTTTGATATCATATTCGAGATTTATGGCAAGTGTTAACTTGTTTCCCTTTCACTCGCCTTTGTGAAAGATAGTTAGGTGGTCTCATACTATATTGTAACCTGAAATCCAATTTATCTGCAGTTTGATAAACCAAATTTATCTGAACATTTATAATTAATGATCCGTAGATCGGTAGATACTATCTTGTATGTCCATATAAGAGTGATGAGTCATTCATTTTTTCTTTTGTTACAAAAGTATCGCAAACTGGAACATAGTGTTGGTACCTGGTAATCAAGAGTGACATTGTCACGTCCCGCCAAATGTGAATAAGTGCAGAAGAACGAGGCGCGCCACGGATTGTTAATATATCAAGAGCATATGATTGTTGTAGAACATAATTATATCTTAAGATGCCAATAATAGTTTTTTGCAAACGTTACGGCTTATCAAGCTGTCAAAATAGTAATGTTATCAAATAAATCGTTTTTTCAAAACATATGGTTCCGGGAATTCATAAATATAACTACGAATAAAATAGTAATATCGATAAAATCACATAGTTTCAAAATATGGCATCCTAATCATCGTGGCATGTGCGAGTCCCAATATGCATGAAGTCTTACGGCATAGCTAATTCCCTAAAAAACATATTTAAAATGTCAACAAAATTGTTGAGTGAATTAACAAGTTTATGACTATCAATAAACATTTTATAAATCAATCGCTTACAAGCTTACCTTTGCAATATCGTATACAACTAATGTGTATAAATTCATTATAAATCAAACAGTTCATTATCAATCAAATCATTCATGACGATGATCCCCCTCAGACTAGCTAGGTCCTACGAGTTAAAACACCGATTCCTAATCCTATAACCAATCCCCGGCTCACATTACTTGCATATGCTTCTCGACAATCTAGATATACGCTCCTTATTTCGAGACAACGTCGACAGTTAGCGCGACTAACCGATAACAATTATGGTGGGCAGTCACCCCGATAATACTATCAGTATATTAACGTGGCTAGCGTCATTTAGCTAATGGTTATACTGTGCAAGCAAGAGGACTTCGATGCACTATATCATGTTAACTTAGGATTGTACAAAGATTCGTTTGTCATATTTACAAAATAGTTCATATGTTTTTCACCTCAATTTATAAAACAATAAAAAGCAGTAAAATAGGGTGTGAACTCGCATGAGTCCGAGCGTGCTAGCAAAATGAGTTTAAATAATTGAGCCCAAATAAGCTTCTTAGCGCCCTAAACGCATGAGTTAATAAATGTAGACGACTTAATCAGTCCGTTTATGCTAGTTGTTCACTCAACTAGTGATTTAAGTGCCATCATAGGCGTATGCGACACGTTGTGATCTTTATTAGTTTTCAAAATACTAAAACGTTTAGGTTAACTTTATAATATACTTTTTTGTTTCTTGAAAACATAGTTATTTTGCTATTTACGTACACGTTAATCATTTATACTTTCAAAACGTGTATTGTTCGTGAAAATGTGTTTTTCGGTACGTTCAATAGTTTTCGTTAACGTTTGTCTAAAACGTGACGTTAAATAAGTTCCTTTATTCATTTAAGATATAAATCTTTTATTCAAATACCTCCATGTTTAGTCCTTCGGTAATATCTTTCGTTCGTTTAATAATTCTTTCATTCGTTTAACCTATGTGTCCATTTTAACACCTCCAAATCATCACATAATATAAATTTTATCAAAATCACATTCTTATAATGAAAGTCATACATCTAGGTACTCATTTTAATGTTATTTTCATTTGAACATATTCTGCCCATTTTTTACCCTTCTTGTGGTATGATTTTGACTAGTCAAACGGACTTATTTTGTTATGAAGTTTTTATAATATGTTCCTACATGTGTTAGGTTTATATGAAAGTAAGATTCATAATTTTTGGATATGTATAAGGGGTTCAAAACCATTTATTAGTACACAAAGGTACAACAACTATTTTTCTGGATAGTTGTTGAGAAAATCACTTGATGACTGACTTAGACTCATCTTCACAAGACGTGCCTATACATATTTTTTAAAAGGTTAGACAAAATTTGACATTTCGGAAAAAGATTCATGTCTTTTGGATATGTGGATAAAAATTTATGGCCTCTCAAAGTAGGGTCAAATTCTGTCTCTTGAAGACAGATTGGACACATGTTCTTATAAAATCGATTTGGGGTATCAAAACTTGTCCAAATTACATGAGACTACTTGGGTTGGAAAGCTAACTTTTTAAAATTAATTTTAGGCTCAAGAATCACTCAATTTGGTTATGTTATGTCCGAGTTATGACGTTCCAAATTAGACCAAAATTTCTGTCAGCAGGTTTCTTCGATTTTTGAGTTTGTTTAGTGCTTTTTAACAAGTTTTCGCCATCAATCAACAACACATATATATTACAATTCCATTCTTAATCATGAGTGAAAATCTAGCATGTAGGTATTCATAATGAAGGAAATCAAAAGATTATGAAGGAATTTCCTTACCATGTTCTTGGATGAAAGTTAAGAAAATAAGAAGAGAACTTGAAAGCTTCCACCACAAATTCTTGAAATCGATTTCCTTAGCTTTCCTTTTAATGTTGTGATCTCAAGATTATAAGATCACAAGAAGACCCAAAAGATGTTTAAGAGCTCAAGAAATGGTGAAGATTGATGTATAAACATGGTGGTTCATAGTGGTTTGTGGTGGTTTTATGGTGGTTGTTCTTGATGAGCAAGATGAACTTGTTGAAGATGATGATGAAATCGATGGAGAGAGGGAGAGGGGAGGGAGATGGAAGATTTTTGATGAAGGGAGTGGAGTGTGTGTGTTTGTTTTGGCTAGCTACAACACTTAAGCATTCTCCAAGATTACAAGAGATCACAAGCATGGTGTATGCATTATTATATTAGAGAGGTAAGGGTTTGGAGTGTGTAAGTAATCAAAAGAGATGGAGGTGTGGGGAGGTTGGAAAAATCTGCCCAAAGAGAGGGGAGGGAGGCATGGCCTCATTTGACTTTGACTAACTAGTTAATTTAGGTAGATATTTAGGTAGTTAAGTGTAATCTAGGTTAATTAGGTGTTAAACATGTGATTAGGGTTAATTAGGGGTAATTAAAGGAAATCAAGAGTAATTTATAGTGACTTAAATAATTATAAGTCATTTTTGATATCATACGTACGTTTTCGAAAATTCATTTATTATAATTCGTGAAACCTCTACGTTTTTCTGTTAATTGAATTTGTATATTCGTTGATTCAATTATTGGAAACGTTATGCCATAACCTAGCATAATAATAGTAAATAACTACTATTTAAGTATCAAATAGTTTTACGTTATTTATGAAAGCTTATCACCAACGTTCGTGATTGTCGGAATCTTCCGACTGTTTGTGTAATTCTCAATGATTACGAATGCATCATGCATTAAAATAATGTGCATAACAATATGCATTGTGGGCTTTGTGCTAGACTTATTTTAGATGAAAACGAATTCACATTAAGTAGTAGGAAATTAACCTAATAATGCACGTAAGATGATGTACGAAATTTGACCTAATTTTGAGGGTTGTCACAGACATAACAAAAAATGGTATATAACCACATTGTAAACGGTTTATAATGAAATGAAATATTCATAATTATGTTTTCAAAAAGTGTTAGAAAAGGTCTTTCTCGAAAATACCATATAGTTTGATGAGCTAAATCTTATAGTTGTAAAATGTAAATAGTGTACATTAGCACAGAACAGGAATGTAACATCTTAAGAAAATCATTTGAGATTATTAAAAATGTTAATGAACTTTCTTCAACCAACCTGACGATGATCTATTCAACGAATTTAGCGACCAAGTGGGTCTGTATGAATTTCCCCTCGGTGGGAGCAGATTTACCCATAAATAAGTTTGGGACGAAGATCGAAAAGCAAACTTGATTGTTTCTTAACTTTTGGCCTAATATTCGGTTAAGGCGTTAGGCTGTGTTATTTCTGATCACGGCCATCTTTTGTTAAAGACTGGTTCTATTAACTTTGTCAGAACTCCGAAACCCTTTCATTGTTTCGAGCTCTATGGCAAGTTTGAAAAGTCTTGTATGGCTTATTCCAAAATAAGAACCTGCTTACTATCTCCACGCTTGGTATATCTTTTAGACAGCCCAATATTATTTATGTCTATGCAAATAGGAATCTGTTGGATTATATGCTCATAACAGTAAATAATATAAAGTTCATTTCCTATTCGGTCACACGCAGAGACCAATTGGTAAATGTATGAGAAACTTTCTATAATGGGATTAGTTTATTTAAACATTTGTTAATGGTTTCTTTAAACTAATGAGCTATTGATTTGTTTAATTAATAAGTTAATTGTTAATTAATAATTAATTAAACATGAGTTAGTTGACTAACCTAACTAGATGGAAGTATGCAGTTACTTCAACTAATACTTACAACTAGATATGATCTAGTTGGTTGACAATGGTATGGTCTCCCTTACACACTTGGACCATGTTTTGAAGGCATGGTCAAGGTTATGGTGTAAAGGGATGGTGTAAGTGTATGGTGGGAAGTATGACTTTGGGCATACACTCCTTTACATACACTTACACAATCTATCAACTAACATACTTCCTCCCTCACTCTTACTCCCAAAAATCAACCATCTTTCTCTCTAGAACACACAAAGTTTCAAGAGTTCTTGGTAACTAACTTGTTCAAAAGAGCTTGAAGAAGGTGATAAATAAAGGAGGCTCTTGCAAACACATTCGGTTGGAGACTTTAGGTGTACTCCGATAGAGGGGTTCTACTTTGGACCCTTCGTATCTACCACTACTCTCCAAAGGTTGTTATCTCCTTCATCTTTGCATATATATATATATATATTGTGTTGCTATTTGTTTCTTGTACATGATCTTTGGTGGAGTATGTTTTAAATGTTTTGTTAAACAACTTCCGCTGCTTCCAAATACTTTGTTAAAATGTCTTGGTCTAACCATACTCCAACAGTGGTATCAAAGCTGTTGGTGCATGTTTGGTGACAACAACTCTTGTTTTGTAATAGTTAGTTTTGTTATTAGTTTTGTAGTTAATAAATGTATTTAGTTATTAACTTAGCCTTTTTAGTATTTAGTTTGTAAGTTCGTACGAACCTATATGTTCGTACGAACCTAGGAAGTTCGTACGAACATGTAAGTTCGTACGAACCTAGGAAGTTCGTACGAACATGTAAGTTCGTACGAACCTAGGACCAGTAAGTTCGTACGAACTTACTGGGTATAAATACTAAGTTGTAATATTTTATTTGTAACGCTTTTGAAATCAGTTATATTCGAATATACAGTGCTATCTTCGAATACCTACGAACTTATACACTTAACACTTGCATTTACTTGTTTTGTTGTTGGTTATTGTGTATTATACCATTCCGCAATCTAATACACATTGTAATCCCGTTTGGATCCGTGCAAAGGGACTTTCAATTGGTATCAGAGCGGCAACAAGTCATTGTTGGGTTCGGGATTGATTTAATCACAAAGAAAACAAGATTTTGAGTGTTTAAGTTGATAAAAGTTGTACTTTTGGATTCCTTAAGCTCTTGTGGTTCTTATCTATCAAGTTTCATTCGAATTCATCGGTTGAATCTCTGTAGATCTAAGTTTTTGTTCTATTTTGGGTGTTGAACAGCAAGTTCGTACAAGTCAGAAAGTTACGTACGAACTTACCCAAAATATCATACGAACCTATAAGTTCGAACGTTTGAATTTTCTGTCAAGTTTGACCAGAAGGTTGACCATACGAACCTAGATAGTTTTCGAACCTATAAGTTCGAAGTAATCTAAGTTCGTACGAACCTAGGGCTGTTGACTTCTGTTGACTTTTCTGTTTTACACTTTTGACTTGGTTTGACTGTTTCTTGTGATGACAAATCTCAATAAACTATTAGAAATGGATCACGAGGTTGGTAAGTCAGCCTCACCACCTAAGCTCCTCAAAGGAGAGGACTACTTTTGGTGGAGAGATCGATTTGAATCGTTTGCGAGATTTCACGATATCCGTATGTGGATATGCATTAAAGATGGGTATGACTTACCCACTTACGAATTTGAGGGAAAGACTAAGTTCTGTACATATTCTGTCATGAAAGATGAAGACAAAAAGATGTACGAGGCTGAGAATAAAGCTTTGTCAGCAATTACTATGTGTCTCCCTCAGGAGATCAAGCATACTTTTAAACGCTACCAATTCTCGAAAGAGCTTTGGGAAGCGTAGAAAAGCGGTTTGATGGAAACGATAAGATCAAAGAGAGTAGAGCTGATTTACTGACCAAACAGTTCTATGTCTTCAAACATATGAAGGGAGAGTCATTAGAGGAAATTATCACCAGATACTACCATCTTATGACTGAACTAGACAACAATGGTCTATCCTTCACCAACACTGTCAAGAGCAATAAGCTCCTTGAATCTCTCCCACCAAAATGGGACATTTATACTCTGATGATCAAGGAGAGTACAGGGTATGACGCTCTGACTCTCGATGATGTGATTGGAAAGCTGCGTGTGTATGACTTAAACATGCGGAGGAAAGAGACGGGATCTGATCAGGTTCAGGATCCCAGCGTTTACCATGGTAAACGAACTGATTCCACTGCATCTACAAGTAGTAGTGTTGCAGCTTTTTATACTGTCGAGGCTGAAACAGACTTGGTTATCAGAAGTTCTGATAGCAATGTCTGTCATATTACTTCGTCAGATGATCAAGGGGTCGATAGAAAACCGAAATCTGGAACCTCAAGCGGTTTTAAATCAATGCCCATGAGCATGAAGTCTGCAGAAGAGGAAATAGCAATGCTTGCCTCTTTCATTGCATCCCGTGAAAACTTCATTAAGGGAAAAATCACTGATCCTGAACTAATCAACGAAGATTACGACCAATTGGATCAAGATGACCTAGAAGAAATGGACTTGTAGTGGCAAATGGCCATGATTGCAAGAAGAGCCCAACGGTTTATGAACAGAACCGGGAGAAAATTCATGAGTAGCAAAGTGGGATTCGACAAGTCTAAAGTGAAGTGCTATAACTGTGATGGTTTTGGGCACTTTGCTAGAGAATGTCAGAGACCGAAGAGAGATCAAACTTCAGGTCAGAACGGGTCAAGATACCACAGTCAAGGTTCCTCTGAGAACAATCAGACCTCAGGAAGTATTCATACTTCAAGAGCTCTGGTGGTTCAAACTCAAGATGGAACATATGATTGGAGTTCAAAGTCTGAGGAATCACAAGCATTCATGGCCTCCATTACTGAAGAAAAGGAGGAAAGCAATGCTGAATCTGATACAGAAAAGGAAGTAGCTACAGAGATGGAGATAGATGCACCTGCTCAAGATACCAGAGAGGTAAAGTTGAAGTCCACTGAAAACATGAGCTCAGAAGACTTTATCGCCTACATGGCCAATCTGGATGCTGAAAAGCAAAAGGAGTTAATAAGACGTGCTGCCAACTGGTGGTATGTGGATAGCGATTGCTCAAGGCACATGACGGGGGAAAGGCAGCTTCTTGTGGATTTCATACACAAGAAGGGAGGATATGTGAACTTCGCTGGTGAAAAAGGTGGACAAATCACGGGATTTGGTACAATAACAAATGGAAAATTTAAGCTAGAGCAAGTCAAATATGTTGAAGAGCTTAAGCATAACTTGATGAGTGTATCTCAGATCTGTGACAAAGGACATCCTGTCCATTTTACGGATAGAGAAGCACTCATTTTAAAACCTGGTTTTGTCATTCCAGATGAATGGATAATCATGAGGGCTCCCAGAAGGAATGATACTTATGTGTTGGACATGAGTGTTACTGAATCCTTCCCGGAGTCGACATGCCTTATATCCACAGCATCTGAGTCTGATTCACAGTTGTGGCACCGGAAAATGGCACACTTACACTTTAGAAAGATGAACTATATAGTCAAGAATGGACTAGTGCTAGGTGTTCCAGTACAGAGATTTGGTCTAGAGGATAAATGTGTGCCTTGTCAAAAAGGCAAACAACACAAGAAGCCTCATCAGTCAAAATCTCAAAATTCCATTGCCTCAACCTTTGATCTTCTTCATATGGATCTATTTGGTCCTGTGAACGCAAGGAGTATAGGTGGTAAACATTACTGTCTAGTTATCACTGATGACTTTTCACGTTTTTCATGGGTATTCTTTCTGGCATCAAAGGATGAGACAGTAGAAATGCTGATGACATTCTTTACCCAGATTGGACATCAATTTGGTCGAGGAGTCAAGAAGATACGAAGCGACAATGGCTTAGAGTTCAAGAACTCAGTATTGAACGTCTTTTGCTTAAGTAAAGGAATTCAACACCAGTTTAGTGCACCTTATGAGCCACAACAAAATGGTGTCGCTGAAAGGAAAAACCGTACCTTGATTGAAGCAGCAAGAACAATGCTGGCTGATTCAAAGCTTCCTGTCATTTTCTGGGGAGAAGCAGTGAATACAGCTTGTCATGTACTCAATAGAGTTTTAACCGTTAAGAAGCATAACAAAACGTGTTAGGAGCTCCTAAATGGTCGAAAACCAAACCTGACTGGTCTTGAACCCTTCGGTGTTCAATGTACTTTATTAAAGACCAAACATCAATCAAAATTTGGTGAGAAAGTTGATGAAGGATTATTCCTAGGTTATGAAGTTGGATCTCCAAACAAAAGGGTCTATAATAAGACAACTGGCAGAGTTGAGATTGTATATAATATACAAGTCACATCCTATACTCCAGCTGTACAAACTGGACCAGATTGGTTATTTGACTATAATGCTGTCTTCAAATCATTCAATCTTCCGTTCTTAAGTGAAGCTGACACCTTGGGGCTAGAACATGTTGTGCTAGATGATGGTGAAATCAATGCGTTTGCACCAAGATCTAGTATTCCAAGTTCGGAAGATGCGAATGATAAAGGGAAAGAAACTACTGTCGATCCTATTGCGGATAGTGATTCAAATCTGAATGACATTCCATCTTCTTCAAAGGATACAAATCCTGTGCAAGAAATTGCAGAGGATAATGTACCACCTCAGGGGGAGATAGGATCAAATCTAGGATCTAACTGAATTGTTGACTCTACGGTCTCAACTCGTGTGAACAAGTATCATCCGATTGATAATATCATTGGTGATCCGAGTTCTAGAGTGAAAACTCGTAGAGAGATATTGGATTGCAACAGTCTATATGCATCAATACAAGACACTGGAATCATGCATAAGTGTATGTTCAGTTGTTTCATATCTCAAATTGAGCCAAAAAATGTACAAATGGCTCTTAAGGATAATTCTTGGGTAGAGGCTATGCAAGAGGAGCTTGATCAGTTCAAGAAGCTCAAAGTATGGGAGCTAGTTGATCTACCAAAAGGGGAATATGCAATAGGCACCAAATGGGTGTTTAAGTGCAAACGTGATGACAAGGGTGTTGTAACTCGCAACAAAGCCAGATTGGTAGTTCAAGGATTTAATCAGCAGGAAGGGATAGACTATACAGAGGTGTTTGCACCTGTAGCAAGGTTGGAAGCAATTCGATTGTTTCTGGCATATGCTGCACATAAAAGAATCAGAGTCTATCAACTTGATGTAAAGAGTGCCTTCCTATATGGTAAAGTTCAGGAACTTGTGTTTGTCCAACAAGCTCCGGGGTTCAGTGATCCAGACTATCCAGACCGAGTCTATAAATTAGACAAGGCTCTGTATTGGCTGCATCAAGCACCTAGAGCATGGTATGAGACACTATCTACTTATCTCTTGGAAAATGGTTTCAAGAGAGGGCAGATAGATTGTACACTGTTCATCAAATGGCAAAAGGAGGATTTCCTACTTGTTCAAGTGTATGTCGATGATATCATTTTTGGATCATCTGATGAGAAAATGTGCAGAGACTTTGAACAAGTCATGAAGCGAAGATTTGAAATGAGTGCGATGGGGGAATTGAATTTCTTCTTAGGATTACAAGTTGATCAAAAGAAGGATGGATTCTTCATCCATCAGACGAAGTATGTTCATGAAATGCTCACGCGTTTCAAGATGACTGAAAGCTCGTCATATGGTACTCCGATTCAATTGAATCACAATCTTGGACCAGACTCTGAAAGTACTGAAGATGTGGATCCGACTCTATATCGGGCCATTATTGGTTCTCTCATGTATCTAACAGCTTATAGACCAGATATAACATTTGCAGTCTGTTTGTGTGCGCGCTTTCAATCTACTCCTAAGGAATCGCACATGAAAGCAGCAAAGAGAATTTTGCGTTACCTTAAGGGAAAACCTAAGTTAGGTCTTTGGTATCCCTCGGGAGGCAATTTTGACTTTGTTGCTTATACTGACTCAGATTATGGAGGTTGTAACCTGAATAGGAAATCTACCACGGGAGGTTGTCAGTTATTAGGGGGTCGCATTGTTTCTTGGCAATGTAAGAAACAAACCTCGGTCGCAATCTCAACCTGTGAGGCTGAGTATGTAGCAGCCGGTAGTTGTTGTTCACAAGTATTGTGGATACAACAACAGCTGCGTGACTATGGTTTGAATTTCACTAATACCCCTATTATGATTGACAATCAGTCAACCATGTTGATAACCAATAATCCTGTGAAGCACAGTAAGACGAAGCACATTGAAATAAGACACCATTTCATTCGTGACTGTACTGAAAAGCATTTGATTAAATTGGTTAAGGTCATAACTGATGACAATTTAGCTGATCTCTATACCAAGGCATTTGATCGGTCTCGGTTTGAACTTTTACTCCAACTGAATGGGATGAGAAATCCTGAGTAAATTCTTCCCATAAAGAACATTAGTACCTTTTTCTATTTCTTTGTTTATCTTACTTTTTATCTTTGCAAAAACAATAGAAATTTAAGGGTCACTGTACTAATTGCAAAGAAATGATGAATCTTTTACCCATGCCTAGAACATTTTATATGTGTGGCTCTAAGATGCAGAACATTCACAGTAAATGTACCTAAAAATGCAAACGTATTTGATAGCTTCACTTTACGATGTATTGGTAGGCATGCGACATAACGGTTTTCAAGTACTTAATCTATAATAAATAATACGATTTTTGTGCTATCTTTATTTTGATGTACGGCTTAAGTCTTAATTCTTAGGAGATGGACCGTTCATGAATGCTTGTTACCGGATATAAAATAACATTAAATCATCTGGGGGTTCACTGACTGGTTCTTCTACTTCATCTAGAAATATGTTGACCTAGATTCAGCCAGTGTATCCTAAAAACTAGAACAAACTCGACCGCGAAACAAGAATACCATTTTCAAGGTCTCTAGTGAAACTATGTCGCTTTGTTGTACGAAAGTACAGACCTGTCACCTCTGGTTTGATTTTTGATTTGTTTGTTTCTAACCATAGTCTTGTCATTAAATTGAAACATGTACCTATGTACATTGCTGATAAAGCAAACAGACTTGACTTTAAAGATGAAATAAAAATGAAAAATATCCGTTACATGCTCTTCATGACTATCTAGATCTTAAGGGTATATCAAATGTAAGATTCACAAGAGATCGTGAACAATAATCTTATATGTACTTGAGAATTCTGAATGACAAATGCTTAAGTAGATAACAATACCAATAATCGTTGTGTTCTATTAATTACAACAATAATAATCAAAGGAATAAATGTTATTCCTAACTGTGTATTGCTCTCATCATGGCTAATTCGATCTTTGTTTCAGTGACTCTCTCAAAAATATTGTACTTTTCAAAATATGAACAATTTCATATTTGCAATTTTCATTTTATGTTATTTTTTAAGTGTTTTAAATAAATAAATGAATAAAAGTTCTTTGTCTTTGGGAAATGTTTACATTTTGTTTGTTTAAATTGTTCAAACCTTGCTCAATTGAATGCCTAAGTATTTAGGTCATTGCCTTTTATTTTAAAATAGAAAAAGTTAAACTTTTTAATTTTAAAATTCTAAGTTCGTACGAACTTAGATGGTATGTTCGAAGGATATGTTCGTACGAACATATAGGTTCGTACGAACCTACTGGTGGTATAAATAGGTCAACTTTAAGTCAAACCTCACTTTTTCAAAACCCTAAGTTCGTACGTACCTACCCAGATCCTTCGAACCTACAGTCTGCGAACTTACCTTTTTCAAATTCAAATCTTTTTTGGAACGTGTTTTTGGATTTCTAAACCGTTAGTATTCATCACTATCATATTGTGCATCTTTGTAAGTCATTTATTCATGATTTGCACAACTAAATCTATACACATTCGGATTTAAGTAAGTTTTTAGCAAAACAAACTTAAAAATTAAAATTCTGATTGTGTAAGTGATTAAAATTGATGTGTTATGGTTGCTTAAGCCTATACACATGTAGGCGCCACTTCTTCAAGTGGCTGATTGAGTTTTAATTAACAAAATTTTTGAACTTAGTTTTTCAGTTCATCCGTTCGAACCTACATGTTCGTACGAACCTAGCCAATGTAAGTTCGTACGAACTTAAGTTTGACTTGGTCAAACCGTAAGTTTGTACGAACATACAAGGGCAGTAAGTTCGTACGAACCTACTATGGTTTGAATACTGAAAATTTTTTTAAGACTGATTTTAATAGTAGAATCTTGCTTGCAGGGTTCTTAATTACTTATGTCTATTATTTAACATTATTACTTGTTATTTTTGGTGTGTTTGTGTTTCTTTTTGCAGAAATGGCTGATCTTGTGCGTGAGTTCAATAACAAGCACAACGTGGCAGTTTCTTTTGATCTTGCCAATCCTGCGACCGCACCGTTTCGAGGCATGCTGGAATTTCTCATGCGCTCGCGTGTGTTCTTTGCACTCAGTAATTCGCCGACATTGAGGTTTCCTTACCTCAGTCAATTATGGGCTACAGTAAATGGGGTCGATATCGAGTTTACTGCTGAGTTTCTGCGACAAGTGTTGCAGCTGGGGACTGAAGAACAGGAAGACGGTCCCACGACTTTTCCTCTTGAGATGCGTGCAGGCGCGTTTCAACGCATGGGTTATGTGGGAGATGTTACCCATACCCAATACACCAAGAGCTTGGTGTACGGACAATGGCGGTACTTAATGCACATCTTGCTGGTATCTTTTGGTCCAAAGAAGGCAGGATTCGATACAATGAATCACAAGCTGCAATCAGGGATGATTTCCCTTGTTTACAATAAGCCGTACTGCTTCTCTCAATACTTTTTCGATGAAATGGTGTAGCAGATCAAGGGGAGCGTAAAGGAGCATTTCATTCTATACCCTCGATTTGTTATGGTGGTGCTGAATGCATTAATTCCAAATCTTCCGGCCATCGACCCGGTTGTTCATCTGATGCCGGTTGATAAGAAGATCTTTGGTCACTGTCTCAGTCACAACAAGAGACGTGCTATTGCTGACAGGCCTCAAGACGTGCCATTGTTTGGGGCAATCATCGATGCTCACTATCAGGCTCCACCAGATCATGGTTGGTTGGATGTGCCTATGCCCCAGGCAGCTGCTGAGGTTCATGCTCACGAACCAGAGCCAACACTTGCACAAGCAGAAGTGGCTGCTGATGAGCCACAACAGGAGATGGTTGAAGAACTCTTACAACAGATAGAGCACCCTGCTGAGGGAGCGTGTTGACGCTAATGTTGCTGCTGAGTTGGTTAGGGAAGTTCTTTAGGGCAAGGCAGGCCCCAGTGCTACGGCTGTCTCTTCTGAGCCCACTTTTGATGATCTCTTCAAGGACATTGATGACTATTCTGTAGCCCGAGACACATGGTCTCCTCCTGCTGTTGAAACTGATAAGGATGTTGCTCAAGATTCTGAGGCTACAGAATCTGATGCTGATGATGATGATGATGATGATGATGATGATGATACGGACCGCCCTATGATTGGGTTTCATGGGTCCAAGGAGGTGTTGATTGACCCCAAGGCCGCCCGGGAAAAGGAAAAGGGCAAGAGAAAGGTCCAGGAGGATGATGAGTATGTTCCTGGGGACTCCGATGATGAATCTGAACCGGAACAGTTCAGAGTGCAGGCACGCAAGCGCCAGCGTCCAACTGGTGTGGTTATTGGCGTGGGTGGTTCTGCTCCTACGATTGTCACACCTACACCACCACCCGTTGCTCCATCAACAGTACAACAACCACCAGTTACATCTGCAACCACACCACCCACACCTTCTCCTGCTCCACCTACGACTCAACCTACCCAATATGTTCCTAATCCGGCTGCTCTTCTCTCCGTTCCGGACAAGTTTACCTATCTTGAGGGCCGGATCACTAGCTTGATGGATATGGTGACTGCCTTGACTGCTGTGGTTACAAGCCAGGAAGTTCGAGTCACAAATCTGACGGCTATTAATGAGCGCTTAGAAAAGCAACTTGAAAAGGTCGAAGATCAAGTGCGGCTAAATGAGGTCACTGTCTTCCAAATGAAGCGCCAGTCGCTCAGGGGGATAAGACAACAGGATGTAAGGAAGATGAGCTGAGACTCAAAGCTGATAATGACCGTGACGATGATCCAAGTGCACCCAAAGAAGGTGAGCTGCCTGGCTCTTCATCTAGAGTGCAAGGTGCAGTTATAGCTCAGGGGGAGTCTGGTCAAGGTTCTGGTGTGAGCGGATCTGAACAAGGTGCTTCAAAGCCTCAAGAAGAAATTGAACCATCTGGAGGGTGGAACAAAGAGTCCAGTGAGGCACAAGCAGAAAGGTTAGACTGGAGCAAGAAAATCGAAGAAAAAACGGATCAGAAAGGTGGTTGGGGAACAGAATCAGGGTCTGGTGTTGGTGCAGCGGCAGATGATGGTGGCAGCCAGATCTCAGAATGGGGTGCAAAGAAGAATGAAAACGAAGTTGAGAAGGCTGGCAGTGAATCTGAGCAGACTCCAGTGAATCTAGCTGAGACTGAAACCATCGAAGCACTACTTGGCTTAGATGAATTTGATAGTGATGGGTCAGAACTATATGAAGGAGAGATCCTCAGTACAGGTGTTGCAGACTGGAAGTCAGATGAAGAGACTGTTCAAGATACAGATGTTGATATAGATGAACATGTCGTGCCCAAACAACCTGTGACTGAAGTGATTATAGAGTTTGAAGCCGGTGAGAAAGTGTTAGATCGCAAGTACATAGAGTCAGATGATGATGAGGTCCTTGATGATGAGACAACTGAAGAACCAGAACTGTCTAGAGCTGAAATGAAAGCCTTATGGTTCAAGAAGACAGAAAAGGAACCGAAAATAAAGTTCAAGGGTGATATTCGGGTCAAGGGGGCAGGAAAGTTGAGTAAAGGTATCATAAGCTGGTTCTATGACAGTGAACTAAAACTGTTCATAATTAAAAGATATGATGGAATTCAGTATTTGAGAAGAAAACTGAAAGCATTCAGCTCGCTGCCGAAGATCGAACTGAAGGAACTGGCCTGGATTGACTTGGTAAATATCAATAATGATCCTTACGCCGGGACTCTAGAGAGAATCATTAAGCGTGAAGGAAGAACGAATAATTTCATTGATTTAAAACCAAGATCAGGAAAAAGAGTTCCCGACTTGACCAGGATTGATCCAACTACAAACAAGCCGTGGATGAAAATGGTTTATAAACCGATCAAGTGCTTGAAAAGAGTTCCTTTGAAGAAAATGCCACAGCAAATTCTGGGAAATCTCAAGTGGTGGTATGTGGACAGTAAGACAACTGAAGCAGTCATGGAGGATGCTGATGAGAAAGAGCTGTTGAGAGTTTATGACAGTTTACATCTGGTAAACTTGTCAAAAGATGACCTAATGAAGCTTCATGAGAACAAGATCTTATACCGAGATAGTTGGAGGTATGAAGGCCGTAAATATCAGAGGGTCGTCAAAGTGTGCATTGAGAAAGGCTTATGGGCTGAGAGTCGACAGAGTTGATCAAGAATCAAGATTCGACAGAGCCAGAAGACTGAAGACTGACCGAGCTATTGTCAAGGGGGAGTCTGTTGGTGCATGTTTGGTGACAACAGCTCTTGTTTTGTAATAGTTAGTTTTGTTATTAGTTTTGTAGTTAATAAATGTATTTAGTTATTAACTTAGCCTTTTTAGTATTTAGTTTGTAAGTTCGTACGAACCTATATGTTCGTACGAACCTAGGAAGTTCGTACGAACATGTAAGTTCGTACGAACATGTAAGTTCGTACGAACCTAGGACCAGTAAGTTCGTACGAACTTACTGGGTATAAATACTAAGTTGTAATATTTTATTTGTAACGCTTTTGAAATCAGTTATATTCGAATATACAGTGCTATCTTCGAATACCTACGAACTTATACACTTAACACTTGCATTTACTTGTTTTGTTGTTGGTTATTGTGTATTATACCATTTCGCAATCTAATACACATTGTAATCCCGTTTGGATCCGTACAAAGGGACTTTCAAAAGCCACCTTGTACAAGTTTTAGCAACAATATGTTTTCTTATGATTAATTGGTTTTTTGTTGCGTGTGCATTTTGTGGGAATGGTTATGCACGATGAACATGTAAATGATAATCATGTTTTCATGATGTTTATGTTCTCTAAACCTTTACTTATGAATCTCATGTTTGTACAGAAATAAATGATATATTTTAACTATAAGGTTCAATGTTTTGGGAAATAAAGTATATAAAAGTCTTATCTTTTTTTTTTCAAGATAATAGAAAACTAATAAGTTAATAATGGATTTACCCTAATATTTATTTATTTAAATGTGTAAATTCTTTTAATACACTTAATATGTTTGCATGGATGGTTTTGGCATGAAAACCATACTTGCAACATATGGAGTGGGTTTACATTTTATATGTAAATAAGGATTGATTTTGTTGTGCCATTAAGAGTTTGTTTAATCAATCCTTATCGAAACAAGTTTTAAATGGATGTTGACACTCCGTGTTTTAAATTCGTTTATTGTTTAACATGGATCCGGTACTAGTTGCCTTTTAAAGACCCTTGTGTGTTTTGGTTGTGTAATTATTTATTCGGGATGAATGTAATAATAATTAATCAAACGACTTGCATGTTGCCATTTCATTTTACTTATATATTTAAACAACGAAATGTGTCGTTTCTATTTTCTATGTATTCGTAAGAGTATAGTAATAGAATATAATTCATTTTGTAAAATGTAAATGAAGATGGAGCAACAAAGACAAGAATCATGAACATGATTGGCAAGGCGGCCCATCCGGGCATCTTATAGAGATGGCAGTTTTAGTGGGAGTCGTTGCCCACACAAGGACTTGTCCCTAGATTTGACCCTGTTTTTCCGTGTGTTAGCTTACCGGAAAAACGCATAGGATTTAAGGCATACTACCATTTAAACTGTGTGTCGTGATTATTATTGTTTTATATTTTTCCTTTGCCATGCTAGTTAGAAAAAAACTTTAAAACTCTCAAAAGATAATCACCTATTTGCTTTGCTTAATTTAGTTACCAGACGCAAGCATGCAACAAGAATTAGCAAAATGTTAAAATGGTATAACATGTTTTAGAATAGCATAAAACAACTTTGCTAAAACAAACGAAAACCCGTTTTAAATGTAACATTTTCGCTATCCACGAGTAGTACACATGTCGGTGAGGGGAAGTGCTAAAGCCAACGCGTCGATTGGGTGTTAGGGAGGGTGAGGTGGAGTTCGCGACCACGCGTGAATCATGGGCCGGACTTCACATGTTTCTATCATGGACGGTTTACAATCTAGATTTGTGATCCGCGACATACCCGTCATAAGAAAGGATTAGTGTAGAAGGGATTAAACATGCCAAATGATATAATGGACTATCATTGAATCCCGCAGGAGTCTAAGAATTTTAAAATGGTTGAAATTGGTAATGTAGTCTACCTACCTAAATAGCTTACAGTAGCAATTCGCGGCATACCTGTCATTGCTACGATTGAAATATGGATCTTAGCCTTGTTAATTATAATTGTTTAACTAGTAAACACTTGGGTAATTATTTTGACAAGGATTAAACATTCAAATTAACTAATACAACTTTACTCGTAATTTATGATATATGTCGATAAAAAATTCTACACACTCATCTCCCATCTCTAATTTCTGTTTGAAAGGGCTCCTCAAGAAGGATAAGCTCATGGGCTTGAACTTCATAGACTGGCTTCGCAACCTAAGAATTGTTCTGAGGATAGAAGGCAAGATCAGGGCTATTGAGGAACCCCTTCCAAGGTACCGCAGCCGAGAGCTACTCAAACTATTCGAGACGAGTTTGAAAATCGTCGGACTGAATTTGATAAGGTAGCCTGGTTGATGTTGGTGACCATGTCTCCTGAACTCCAAAAGGGGATGGAGAGCCTGGGCTCGTACAACATATCAAGGACTTGACTTTAGAGATGAAATAAAATTAAGGATATCCAATTCATGGAATTTTGGACATATCTTGATACTAAGAGTATGTCAAATGTGAGGTACACAGCTAATCATGAATAATAAATAACATTGTACTCGGAAAATTCTGAGTGTTGACTGCTTAAGTGGACAACAATACCGATAATCGTCTTGGAATATTAGTTACATGCATAATAACATAGGAATAATTATCCTAACTGTGTATCGTACGCATTATGGCTAATATGATCTTCGTAACAGTGACTCTCACAAAAAGAATGTGCATTTAGTTAGTATGAATAAAATAATTATATTAGATTACGTTTTAATTTGTACACATTTAAGTTCTTACTAGATGGGGAGATAATTACTTTTGATTGTTTTATTCTACGATTGGATAAACAACTAGAACGCGATTAGTTCAAAGTCTAGGTATTACTAAGTGTTGAAGCTAGAAGATCTAAATTCGAGGATGCTATTGGGGTTGCGAGTGAACAGACCGAGAGTGATGATGAAAGTGATGATCAAGATGTTACTCCACCATTGGATGAATCTCGATCTAAAAATAATTGGATCTCACTCCGGATCTCGTTTTACTATGGATAAAGGCAAACATAAGTTGAATGAAGACGATGATTATACATTGCAAGATGACGATGATGATTCTGATAATGATATCTCGTTACTAACTAGAAGGTCCAAAAGGAAGACGATCTAGTGGGGATGTTATTAGTGAGCAGACTCTGAAGCAACAAAGTCTGATGATGATGCTGGCAAAGGCCAGTCTTCTGACTCTGAAGCAACAAAGACCCATAGGGGTTGTCATTCGCGAAGCTCTACGAGAAGTTGACACCTATTTTACTGAGGGTGGAGCAGGGTCTTCACCTGCAGCTGATCCTGGCAAAGGCCAGTCTTCTGACTCTGAAGCAACAAAGACCCACAGGGGTTGTCATTCGCGAAGCTCTACGAGAAGTTGACACCTATTTTACTGAGGGTGGAGCAGGGTCTTCACCTGCAGCTGATCCTGGCAAAGGCCAGTCTTCTGACTCTGAAGCAACAAAGTCTGATGATGATGCTGATGATGCTGATGATAATGACCCTTCTATGATTGGGTTTCAAGGGTCAAAAGGTGTACTTCTAGACCCTAAGGCAGCCCGTGACAAGGAAAAGGGCAAAAGAAAGCTGGTTGAGGAGGATGAGGATTACTTACCAGAGGAAGAGGAAGTTTCTGGATTTGAGGTCCGTGCTCGGAAGCGACAAAGACCCACAGGGGTTGTCATTCGCGAGGGTGGCACACGTCCAGTAATTGTGTCTCCTACCCCTCCATCTATACGCCGACCCACAGTTCCACCTCCTGTTACACCAACTACAACCACTTCACCTCCACCAGTGACTACCACTTCCACCATTCCACCTCCATCTGTCACCACTCCTCCTACAACACAATCGACACCGTCTAACCCCAACCCTGCTGCTAGTCTCTCGGATTCGGACAAATTCACATATCTTGAGGGCCGGATCACAAGCTTGGCTGATATGGTTGCAAACTTGACTGCGGTTGTTGCAAGTCAAGAAATCCGAGTACAAAACCTAACAGATTTAAATCACCAGCTTGAAAAGAGAAATGACAAACTGGAAGAGATATTGGGTGAAAATATGATTCTTCTCTTTCGGTTGAAGCACAAGGTAGCTAAGGGGGAGAAGACGAGCTGTAAAGATGATGAGTTCAAACGTAAGAGAGATCATGATCATGACGATGATCCAAATGCTTCAAAAGATAGTGAGCTGCCTAGCTCTTCAACTGAAAGACTAGTGCAACAGGCTCAGGGGGAGTTAGGTAGTAAGGAAGGAGCGAGTGGTTCAGCTCAAACTCCTGTAAATCTGGAAGCATCTGACACCATCGAAGCATTGCTGGGATTAAATGAATTTGACAGCGATGGGTCAGAGCTTGAAGAAGGAGAGATCTTCAGTACAGGCATTGCAGACTGGAAGTTAGACGAAGAGTTGGTTCAAGATACTGATACTGATATTGATATTGATATTGATGAACACGTCGTGACTAAGCAACCTGTCACTGAAGTCATTATTGAGACTGAGACTGGTGAGAAAGTGTTAGATCGCAAAGACATAGAATCAGAAGATGATGAAGTCCTTGGGGATGAAACGACTGAAGAAAAAGAACTGTCCAGAGCAGAAATGAAAACCTTATGGTTTAAAAAGGCAGAAAAGGAATCGGAGATAAATTATAGAGGAGATATTCGAGTCAAGGGATCAGGCAAGCTGAATAAAGGCATCATAAGTTGGTTCTATGACAGTGAACTAAAACTGTTCATAATTAAAAGATATGATGGAATTCAGTACTTGAGAAGAAAACTGAAAGTATTCAGCTCGTTGCCGAAAATTGAACTGAAGGAACTAGCCTCGATTAACTTGGTAAACTACAGTAATGATCCTTACGCATGGACTTTAGAGAGAATCATAAAGCGTGAAGGAAGATCGAATAATTTCGTTGATTTAAAACCAAGAGCAGGTAAGAGTTCCTGACTTGACCAGGATTGATCCTAACATTAACAAGCCATGGATGAAGATGATTTATAAACCAGTCAAGTGCTTGAAGAGGGTTCCCTTGAAGAAAATGCCACAGGACGTTATGACAAACCTAAAGTGGTGGGTTTGTAGACAGTGAAACTGCAGAGGCAGTAATGGAGGATAATGACGGGCATGTGATGCTAAGAGTATACGACAACTTACATTTGGTCAATCTGTCTAAAAATGATCTAATGACGCTGCATGTCAACAAGATTCTCTACAGAGATAATTGGAGACACGAGGGCAGAAGATATCAGAGAGTTGTCGATGTTTGTGTGAACAAGGGTATTTGGGCTAGACATGATCAGAGTTAGAAGAAGAGAGACTCTGAAGACAAAGCAAAGACTAAAGACTAATAGAGCTATTGTCAAGGGGGAGTCTGTTGGTACATGTTTGTGACAACAGCTTCTATTATGTAATAGATTAGTTTTTGTAATAGTCTTTGATATTAATAAATGAATGTTTTGTTATAATAATTTTTTATTAATTATATGTTTTAGAAATATATTCTAAGTCTTAGGTTCGTACGAACCTACAGGTTCGTACGAACTTAGACAGAGTACGAACTGGTAGGTTAGTACGAACTTAGAAGCTGCTAAGTTTGTACGAACCTAGCAGCCTATAAATATAAAGTTCGAAAATATTATTTTAGAGCTTTTCTACGAATTGAGATCAGTCAATCTAGTTCGAACCTACTGTCCTAGTTCGAATACATTCGAAGTAAAGGATTGTTGCCAAGATAAACGTGTTTTGAACACTAGTATCGTTTCTTAGAGTATTCCGCACTCTAACAAGCGTTGTTATCCCGTTGGATCCATTCAAGGGTGACCTACAGTAAAATTGAGGTTTAAAATCATAGGTGAAAAGTTAAATCAGAACACCGGTTTTCAATTATAAATATAACAACAACATCCCTACATATTATGGCTACTAATTACAACAAACACGCAGGGTAACTACTCGTTGATCATGGCAAATCCTACTTCTAGCATAATCAAAATAGCATACATTTTAATTAAGATATAGAGAGAAAGGATAGAACTGTAAATAGCGTAGCTTGGAATAATCATGAAAGAATACAAGCAAACACCAATCAAGTGTTACACTTAAATTCTTTGTTTAAATAAAATATTTCCGTGGTGTTAAGAACGATCAGACCGTTAGTGGGTCTGTTACTCTATTTAATGAATGTCAAGTTAATCCACAAATTAGTTACCTTACTTTACGAAAATGTTCAATTTTGTTACTAAACTCTCTTTTCGTTCAATCATCACTTTGTTGTAGAATGATATTCTATTTTTGTTTCATCAGATGACATATCTTCTCTTGATCATTCCTCAAAATTGAATGAAGTTAATATTTCCTTTCTTGATACCATCGATTTGGTAATTCAACCATCGAGCGGACAAAATTCTATGCCTCAAAAAATAATTTCTTGTTAATGTGGTCAATTGGTTAGATGTCGCACTTCTTAGACATATAATAACCCAGACAGATATTTTATTTGATGCCTGATGTGACGTAAAATGTCATATTTTTACGCACATTATTCCCTTGATTTCAACCATAATATTGATGAAAACTTTTGATTTAAAAAAATATTTACCGGAATTCATAAAAAGGGTTGAAATATAGACGATGCGTTAAAAATCAATGAATACGATCAAATAACGCAAAACAAGGCAAAAACTCAAAGCTCGGTTCTCTACCCTTTTTAATTACCCTTATGCTATAAAATTAGTAATTAATCTTAGTTAGTCTCATATTGTTCCTCATGTAATTACGAGAATGTAGGCGAAAGAATTGCGCATAACAGACGAGAAACGAAGAAGATACAATCAAACAAAGATACAAGGATGCACGATCCCACACACGGAGGCTCATGACCACCCAAATACGGCCAAGGAGACTGTATAGGGCCTCCCAGATGACCATATACGGCCTCCCCTTCCGTATACGGTGGGCCCATATGGGTGTATTCGCAAATACAGGTGTATATTGGCTCCTATATTGCCTTGTGCATACCCCCAATGTTCAAAGATGTGGGGTATCAAATTTTAGCTTAAAGATTACATTTTTATACCACACCCTCATATGGGAGGAATGAAGATTGGGTGTATTTGGGCATACATTGGCCTATAAATACTACTACTATACTACACCATCAACACACCTTATCCACCATTCCACATACACTACTTCTACCTTCACCAACACACACATCTCTCTCTCTACTTTCTCACTCTAGCATAGTGTTAGTTAGTTTCTAGTTAAATATTTAACTAATATTTAACTAGAATATTGGAGGGGCATTATTGTAATACTTTGGAAGATACTCGGAACTTTGCTTGTATTCTTTCCCGATAATTTCAAGCTACGCTATTTACGGTTCTATCATTTCTCTCTATATCTTAATTAAGATGTATGCTATTTTGATTATGCTAGAAGTAGGATTTGCCATGATTAGTGAGTAGTTATTTTATGTGTTTGTTGTGACGTAGTTAGCCATAATGTGTTGGGATGTTGTTATTATTATTGATGTTTTGATGTAACTTTTCATCTATGTTTATAAATCTAATTGTACTATCGTCTTTCCACCAATCAACGTGATTAAAACCTTTTGATAAGACATCGCGAATCTTAATCAAACGGTAATTAATTATCTATGCTAAAATATGGTTTGATTACAACGTCATGCAATCATAGGAATTATTATGGAAAATACGATGAATGACGTGGTGAAATACTTGAGCAATGAAACAACTGATAAATAGTTCTTCTCCTTGTTAATAACCCTAGTGTATTTTATAAACATGGTTTGGTTTTGAAGCATTGGAAATATTACTTTAGATCGAAGAATACATAGTGAATTAAAGCTATGAAAATACTATCTAAAAATCATTGAATACAATGTGAATTAACTAGGGATTTATTAGTTACTTTCAAGTGACGGGCTGGTTTAGGACATAGTGGGAAACCTTTAATCTCTAATACAAACTTAAGGAATGGTTGAGTCCCTGGTATAGCAATGGAAACACCACTGGGTGTAGTACAATTGTGGAAGCCATGAAAAAGTCGTATTAATACGTTGTGGATTGACGTTAGTCTAAGTACCCTTAGATTCTGCTAGACCAATAATGAAAAGTAATCATATACCAATCAAGTTTTATACTTAAATGTTTTGTTTAGATTAGATCTTAATGTGGTGTTAAGAACGGTCGGACCGTTAGCGGGCCTGTTACTCTATTCATGTACCCAGGGTCTTTAAGATCACAGAATGGGTCACTTCTTCCGTAACCGGACAGTGTTGAGAGTCGACTAGTCCCCTCCAATCAAAATCATGATAGTCTGGTTTCTTAGTGACATGTTGCTCAAGTAATCGAACAGTAGGGAACTAGTGCTTACACCATAAGGATATAAGATAAATAAAATACAAATATTTAGTAGATGTAAAACATCATCCCAACACAAGGCTAATGAAATTACAACAAACAACCTCCAATATCCTGACTATTATCTACCCAATTTATGTTGCATTTTATTGTTCTTATTTACATTAGTTTAAACCCCAAAACGAACTCCCAAAACATTTTAAAACCCTTTTGCTAAAAAGAACCGATCGTCCCTGACGTTTATGCTTCACAATACGGTTGGTTTAAAGAACAATCCTAGGTCATACTTAGTTGTACTCCCCTTAGCGTAGTATACTTAGGTCCCCAACTATTACAAATATAAAACTTCACCCCCACCTCGGGTGCACGCCCTTTGATTAGCATTCGACAATCACACCCACAGTGCCTCGCCGCGACTGACTGTTCGGAGCGCATCAATGCCCAAATTTTATCGTAAGATCTACAATTGAAAGGTAATGTGGTTAAATTAGTTTGGTAAACCTCATGTTTATTATGTAGGATCCAGTAACTAATTGCAATTTTTTTAGGTGAGTCGATGTTGAATTAACAAATCCATGATATAAGCAAAGGATGTATTAGTTCCTTTCTAATTTGAGAAATGCTCAAAAGAAGATAAGTCATCGGATGAAATAAAAGAATAGGATATCATTCTACAACAAAATAATGATTGAAAAAAAGAAGTTCGGTAACAAAATTAAACATTTTCGTAAAGTACAGTAACTAATTTGTATATTGATGTGACATTCATTAAGTTACGTGGCATGAGGTTAACAAGTGAAATGGACAAACTGGTAACTTGAATATGATTAAAAACTTAATTAACATTTTAATAAACTACATATACAATAATTCAATTGAATAAAAGGAAACTTCGATAATAAAATTAAATCTCTTTTAAAGTACATTAACTAATTTAAATATTAACCTTTAATCTAATATCAAACTCTAAAATCATTGTTTATTGCTTCTCAAAGGTTGTAAAAGGTCATAGTTGATTTGTTCACTGTTTTTTTTTTCTTTTTTGTTTTTTATTAGTGTTAAACTTATTAATTCCAGGCTTCTATTGTAAAAGGTCTTACAGAAGCAGAATTTGTTTCCGGAAGTTCTTAAGCTATTTAAATATGTTTAAGAGGAGGGCTATGATTTACGTAACCGAACACAAGCAAAATGTCTCGTGACATATTTTAAAACACTTATCTTGTGTTTTATTTGCACTTGTTGGAAAAAAATTTAGGTCTCATCCAGAAGCGGTTCAAGGCTATCGAGGCTTAAAGTAAACTTTCAAAATAAGGTCTTTTTTACTATAAATTTTAACTTATTCTATTTTACATAAAATTTATTTTTCTCGCTTTTTTTGATGCGAAATCTTTAATTACGTCATTAAAATCAGTTTCGTCTACTAACTCATTTTCAATTGATAAAGTAGCTATTCCATTTAACATTTCTTGTGACATTGTTGATCTTTAATAGTTTTTCACAATTTTAAGCTTTGAAAAACTTCTTTCGGCTGAAGCAACTATTACGAGAATGATTACATAATTCTATTTGCAATATAAGCATTTGGAAAAGAATCAAGGTTTTTAATAAAACTAAGTATATCAATCGGTTTGTCATTTTCTACGTTTATGATATCTCTTAGAACCCTTAAGTCCGAAAACAAATCTATACCATTAATATCCAAACAATCATTGTATTTTAAAGTTTTTTCAAGGTTAAGACAACTTGTTGATGCATCTTAGTGTGTCTGTCAGTTGGTCTAGTCTGTATTGTGTTAGTTAATGTAATTGAGTTAGTTAGAATTACATTTTCTGTGTTATGCAACACAAGGCTTGTGTCGCATTAGTTGTAATTGCGACATAGTGTTATGTCGCATAGTGTCTTAGCGACATAGTGCTTATGTCGCATAAGTCGGCCAGATTTGTATAAATACCCTAATTACAGATTTAATTAAGTTAGACTTTTTGGTATACACTTTCTGCGTTTTTTGCTGTTGTAACTTTGCTCAGAGAATTGTGTTTAAGCAAATATAAAGTTCTTATTGATTTGTTCTTATTCGTTTAACCTTTATATTTGTGTTTGATTTGATCCTACGAATTCCGCACGTGGGGTTATTGAACGATTTGATTAAAAGATCAGACTCAGGGATCTACAATTGGTATCAGAGCCATTAATCATTGATTTTGGTGGTATCAAATCATTTGTGGTACGTTTTTAATACATATTTTGATTATTTAACGTCTTTTTTGGTGTTTGATCTTCATTATAGGTATTTTGAAGCTGAAAATTGGAGTTTTTGAGCCTAAAAATCTAAGTTTTTACGAAGTTTTTTGTCACACCCCGCTAAAGCGGAAACACGAGATGTAACAGGACAATGATTTCATAATCGAACATTACAAAAGATCACCGTTCAACGGTCTACAATAAATACATTACATAAAGTCTTACAAGCGTTTACAGCATAAAAGTAAATAATCTAAACACGCGATTACATCCAAAAGAGATAAAATTCTGTAACGCTATAGCAGCATAGCTCATATAACAGGTTTAGCTTCAATAGACAAGTTGTGACTATTTCCCGAAAAGCATGTAAAAATAAACAGGTCAACTATGAAACATAGTTGGTGAGTACACAGGTTTTGCGTAAGGAAAGACCCTTTTCAAGAGTTTACAAAGTTTAGTTTAGAAGTTCCACGTTACTACGTGATTAGTTCACAAAAGTAATATGTTTAGTACCGAGGCTCATACAATGACGAAAATCATCCGATAATTTCATAAGATCAATTTTTAGGATGGTCAAGCACTATTGCGCGGATAATTATAAAAGTAATTCATTAAAACAAGGCTCATTTAAGAGCAATACCCATTTGATAGTTAGATTCATTTGTGAATCGATGTTTTGTTTGCAAAAGAGGTTTATTTAAGTACGAGATTCATTTAGGAGTGATTCCCTTTGGAACTCAATTAAAAGTCGTAATTCGTTCATAACGCCACGCTCATATTTTCAAAGAAATGTTCAATTCACTTTTATAAAACTCAAGATATAGTGTTTAATAAATTCAAGTTATGCTTATAAAACTCATATTGTAGCATTTAATAGATTCAGGTTACGTTTATAAAGTCAATGGATCATCAAATCAATATCAAAACGTTTATAATCTCAACGGTTTATTATGTCGAAGTTCATAAGAATGCGAAGCGTTATTATGAAACCACGTCTATCATTGTCCACAACCACAATGATTTATAGTGTAAAACTCAGGTTTTGAATTTATGGTTTTAAAGAAGTATTGTTTCAAATGACAACGTCTTTGTAAAGTTCGGGTCGTAAGGTTTATAGTTTCAAAGAAATATCGTTTCAAATGACAAAACGTCATACGTTTAAAGTTTCAAAGAAATATCGTTTCAAATGACAAGGTCATTGTAAAGCTCGGGTTGTAAGTTTATAATTTAAAAGAAATATCGTTCAGATGTCAAAGTCATTGCAAAGCTCGGGTCGTAAAGTTTATAGTTTAAAAGAGATATCATTTCAAATGAAAAAGTCATTGTAAAGCTCGAGTCGTAAAGTTTATAGCTTCAAAGAGATATCGTTTCAAAAGTCGAAACGTCATACGTTTATAGTCGCTTATGAATTTCTATGCTATCGCATTTTTGTCTATAGTAACAATGAATTATTATGCTTGAGTCCACAACCAAACCTACAACCGATAAACCTTTGCCCCAAAGAGAGATGCCCTATCGTTGGCATTTAGGATGATGGGATGCACTCATGTGGCCGCGTGAGTGGGGAGGTGGTCTCGCTCCCAAATAGTACTATTCATATGCATCATTTGGCTCATATAGAGTTAATGGTCGTGTAGATATAGCGGGGACTTTAGATACGATAGAAAACAAGCATATAATCATGTTCGTATAAACTTCAAACATTCAAAAATTTATTCGTAATCAATACGACATTTTAACCATGTCAAGTATTCGAAAGTAAGCATAGCATATAACATAGCATAGCATAGCATTTGTAATTCAAGGATCGCATTTGTAAAACGAGCATAGTATAAGCAAAGCATTCGTAAATCAAGTATAACATAAGAATAATATTTGTAATCCAAATATAGTAATTAAATCATATAGCATGCTTTTCACCCCAAAACATTTAAGTAAAACGTTAAAAAGAGGGGCTGTGTAAACTCACAATTAAGCGTGAGCGTACGGATGGATGTAATGCGGGTGCCGACCGGGTTTGACTCCTATCCAATTCCTAAGAACACAAGGTTTCTAATTAGTTTCTCGACTAATATGGTTTGTTAGGATTGCTTAGCTATCTAATTAAATTACAAAGTGCCGCTAAAGTTCGAATTTCCATTTAATTTACGTTGTCGATAATTGTTCGAGTTGTGAACAAAATAATGGAAATATATGTATACAACATCTAAAAATTACCAAACTTGGTATGAAACATGAAATATAGTTCACAAAATTTCTGTGAAAATTTGAGGATTTTTAGACTTATGGATTATTTATAATCATTTTATGCCTAAAAAGTGGGATAAATATGGGAAAAATATTAATTATCCACGAAAAATTCTGGAATTTTTACCAGATCAGATTCTACCAATTTTTAGGTTGGTGTAAAATTTTCAAGCCGTTTTGAGCATTGGAATTTGGTTCCTAACATTATGCGTTTTAACGAGACGTTATTCGGAAAACATATCAAAACACATCCAAAGAGTGTGAAATTCTGAGGATAGTGTCATTTTCTGAGGAAAATGATACTAAAATTTTCCCATAATTATTTTGTGTCTAAAAGTATTTTTCATGATTATTTCACCTTTTGTAGGCTTTATTTGCATTAATTTAGGAAAAATACTTATGTTTTTCCAAAGATTCCCATTTTTATTTTCAAGACTCTTTTCATGATCTAGATACTGAGAAAAATAATCCCCAAAATTTTAAGACGTTTTATCAAGCACTTATGTATTTTTGAATCATCACAACACAAGTATTTGAAATTTACAAGCTTACAACAATGCATGGTGTTCATGCATTTTCAAAAAATATGAGATCAACAAGATAAATTACTATATTTTTATTCTACTAAGATAAACTTGTTAGGAGTCTAAAATTTTTTTTTTTTTGAATTTATTGAACACCTTAAGCCCCATGAACATGTATCACAACAAGATTGCTCACAGCAAGGTAGCTGTTTGCGCATCAGTTTTGTGTGATACATTTGGAGGTCGAATACTCAATGGATTTGAGTGAGACTAGTGGGGTTTTAAAGGTAAGACAATAAGCTAAATTCTAGAAGAAAATTTGAGATTTTTGGACCATTATTCACTGAGTTATGGTCGTTTCAAGTAGGGTCAAAATCTGGACAGATTACATGCATGACAAAGTGATATTTTTTGTGTGTTTTTCACTACCAAACGATTTTTAGACCTCATCCAATGATTGAATTCTTGTCTTTTATGCATGAACTTGTTCTTTTTACAGAAACATAAACATATTTTAACAATTTAAACCATTTAATCTAGCAAGAACATGTAAATACACATTTTAACACCAAAAAGACGATTTTCGATTTGATTTCGGTTTGATCATGGGTTGCCCTTTTGTTTTAACACTTAAACAAGTGTAAGGGAACCTACAAACATCAAACTCATGTATGTGGATTATAACCATGAATAAGGTGTATAATCCAAGCATTTTTATGAATTTAAAAGTAAGTAAATGCAAGAATGGAAGCAAGGAATGGTATGTTGTACCTTAGAGATGTTGTTCTTATGTAAGAACACTTTAAAGATGATGATTTTTTATTGAAAGGGGGCTGGAAATCTGTGGGTTCTTGAGAGAGAATTGAGAGTGTTTTTGAAAGTGGAAATGAAGAAATGATGAAAATGAAAGAGTGTGTAAGTGTAGAAGGCTTTTTGCATGTAGAGTGAGTGGAGTTTTGTAAGAAAAGGAAGAGTTTTGAGTGGGGGAAAGGGAGGTCCGGTTTTTGGCTTAAAAAAAAGAGTTTTTATTATTTTTTTGTTAAAATATAATAGGTATTAGTTGTGGTATTTATTTGTATTAAAAATGACAAGTCTTGTACATTTCAAGGCTTTAAATTGTGTTGTTTTCATGCCTAATATTTGGGTTATAAAAATTGATGTTCTAAATTTCTAAAATACTTCAAATTGTATTTTAGATTGTTTATAATGGATATTCAAGTATTAGTTTGTCGGATTCGAGTTTCGTTTATTCGATTCGGGTCGCGTTCGCTGAGTTACGAAATTTCGGTTAATTCTGATTTTTGTGGTTAAAGTTTGAGTCATGAAACTTTATTTTATAAGTTTATAACATTCATCAAAATGTATTTGATTCGATCACGATTGACATTCGCGAGTTAATTAACCGATTTCCGGTTGGGTTTACCGAGTTACGGAATTTCCGGTTAAATTCTGATTTTTGCGATATGATAATGACTTATGAAATTTAATTTCATTTGTTTTCTTTGGCACTTTGTAACCTAATTTTTGTGTTCATCACGGTCTTAAAGTCCGCTAAGCAATCTCTTAGAACGTTACGCGATTTCGGTAACTTACGGTTTCGGTACTTAAGGAGTTGTAACCTAGACTTTTCACTAGGATTTTAGAGTGCTGTAAACGTAAACAAATCTACTAGGAATTTAAGTGCGATGTTGACCTGAGATTTTTGACGGTTGTCACATTTTTCGATAAAAATCGTTTAGGTTTCGAAAATTTTCGTTTTTGAGGTTTTTGGCATCTGACAGCGCCGTTTTGCGGCACAAGCTTGCGACATAAATTTGTGTCGCTATAGGGTTTTTGCGACCTCAATCTTGCGACATAGTGTTGCGACATACGGTGCGACATAGTCTTGCACCACAGTACTTTTGCGACATAACCTCTGTGTCCCTGTCAGTACTTTTACGACACAACCTTAGTGTCGCATACTCCAGTTTCCAGAAATTTTTTAAAAAAAAGTCTCTCGAGCCCATTACAATAACTGCTTCTACATCAACATCTCTTCAACAAGTTGGGGCTATGTTAAAACACAATAGTGAGGTGGGTTCAACAAATAAACCACCTATGTATACAAGTGGTATGAACTATTTGGATTGGCGTCAACGGTTTGAAACGTTTGTATCGTTCAACGATCCTGAAATGCTTATTTATTTGGAGGAACGATATGAACGCCCTGGTAGAACCGGTATCTTTAATGGACCTATACCTGACAAGTCCATTAAGTCTATGACTCCTGAGGAACGTAAGGCCTTTGACACTAAAAGAAAAACCTATTCGGCAATTACCATGGCCTTACCTCAACAGATATTAAGACAACTACGCCATCACAAAACCGCATATGACTTATGGACTGCTTTTGAAAAGAAATGTGGTGGCAGTGATCAATACAAACGAAACAAACTGGATCTAGTCAAGAAACAGTTTGAAGTCTTTGACATGCTGCCTACTGAGTCTCTTGAAGATATGTGCAGTAGATATTCACAGCTTGTGAGTGAATTAGTCGAGGGAGGTGTAAATCTCGACAAAACTGATGTTAATAAGAAGCTTTTAGGTTCCTTAACCAAAAAGTGGAATACACGAGTGCTGTTGATGGAAAAAGACGAAGACATCATGGATATGGAGCTAGATGATTTGGTTGGACAGATTGCTGCTGATCTCTTAGACATGCAGAAAAAGGAGACCAAGGCTACTGCACATATTCAGAATCCAAAATTATATGGTGTGGATGTTCCTGCGGCAGCGACTCAAGCTGTTGGGTCTGCATTCTTTTCTGGGGGTTCTGGTGCTCCAAGTACATCTGGAGGATATGGATATACCACCACCAACTCTTCTAGTGGGGGTGGTGCTTATTCAAACTTCAAAGGAGCATCTCCTGCAGTTGCTGAAGAACATGCAACTGTCTTTACAGCTTTCTTGTCGGCTTATGATGATTTTCTGTCCAACGAGAACAGTACCGTGGATCTGACTGAAGAAGATTTCAGTCAAATTGATCAAGAAGAGCTTGAGCGTATGGATCTGAAATGGAGTATAGCTATGCTCACAAGACGAGTCAAGAACTTCTTGAAGAAAATTGGAAGGAAGAACGTAACTGATCCGGAAGAGAAGGGTCTGGGTTTTAACAAGAGCAAGGTGAAATGCTACCAGTGTCACAACTATGGACACTTTGCTCGTGAATGTGACCGAAAGAAGAACCCACCTTCCGGTTTATCTAAACCCTCTCAGTACAACTCATCTGATAAGACCAAATCTGATGAAAAGGCAATGGTTTCCGCTGTGCTACTGCTTTCTAACAATGCTTGGGAATGGTCTGATCCAGATGACGATGATGCAGAACGGGCACTGATGGCTGAAGTGCATGAGGTATATGATGAACCATGATCCTGTGTTTCATGCATAAAACTAACTAATCAGATAAACAGGTATAGAGAGGACACCACACGCCTTAACACTGTTATTGAAAATTTAAATGAAACAAATAACATGTTAAGAGAAAGTGATAAGGCAAGTGGTCAAAAGTTAAAAGCTATTTTGGAAGAGAAAAAGGAATTGAAAGCTAAAATTTTTGAACAACAAGATGAAATTGGTAGCTATGTTGATATGCTATCATCTGTTAAGAAAGAACTTGTTGAATCTCAAACTGAGGTTCTAAATTTAAAGAAAAAGCTTTCTAACTTTTCGGCCTCCTCTCTAGTCTTTGATGAAATCCTACAGGCACAGAGGACCGATACTAAAAGTAAGGCAGGACTTGGTTTTCATCAAGTCCCACCTCCTAAGGACTATCTTCCCATGCCTGTCAGGGATAATGTCAATGACTTGATGCCTATCTATACAAAGATAGATGTCAAACCTGTTAAACCTGCAGTTAGTATCAAGATAAGTAAGTTTGAGCTAGTTAAGGCTGAAACTGTCATCATTGTATCCCAACAACCTGAAACTAGTAGGCCCGAGCCAGTCAGGGCTAATACTAGTGAGTCTAAAACAAGTAAGACTCAAAAGGTTGAGAAAGTTAAGCCTGTTAAGGCTGAGATTCATCAGACTGAGCTAATTAAGTCTGAAAATATAGTTGAGCCTAAGTTAGGAAAGGCTCTTTTTGTGCTTCCTCGTATCATTGAAGAGGAAATTGAAATTGAGGACATAACTGATCAAGAGTTTAGACCAGTAAAGAAAAATGTTAAGCTTGAAAATCATATAATTACTATCGAAAGAAATGAACAGGCTATGTCAAAAGGAAAAGGTAAAGCTATGGCTGAACCTCAAAAGAAGATTGTTTCTAAAACGACTATTTTAAATAAATCTTCTACAAATTCTTCTAAAGCATCTCTTGTTGAATGCTCACGTAAATGTGATTGTTCAACACATGCTTCTTTTGGTCGAGCTCATCGGTTTACTCCTCAATCTTAATTAAGTATTGAGCATCGATCTTGCTTCTACTGCAAGAAGCAAGGTCATTTGATAAATGATTGTCCTGTGTTTGCGAAGAAACAGTTTGGGAAACAGGTTTTGCGAGTCTCAAAATTCAAGAATCTTTCAAAGAAGTCTATTTTAGTGAAAGGCTCAAAGACTCCTGTCCCAGCTGTCAAAATCAACAAACTTGAGCAACATAAATTGCAAAACTTAAAGCTCAAAGTTGTTGACTCGCAAGCATCCAAACCAAAGCAGGTTTGGAAGATTAAAGAATCTTGCAAAGATTCTACATCCGACAATACTTCATCAGTCAAACATTCTAAAATATTTGAAAATAAAATTTTGACTGATGTTGTCGTTGTTGATGATGTCACTGGAGTATCCAAGACTATCAAGGCTTGGGTCTCCATTTCTAACTAATTTACCTTTGTTTGTTGTGCCGCAGCAACCTGAATCTGTAAAGAACAGTAAATGGTATATCGACAGCGGTTGTTCACGGCACATGACTAGTGATGTCTCTCTGCTATCTGAAGTTCATGCTTACAATGGAGGTTATGTGGCCTTCGCTGGTGATAAGGGGGGAGTTATTTCTGGTCATGGTACGCTTACCAATGGAATGGTAAGCTTTGAGAAGGTGAATTTTGTGGAGCAATTACAACACAATCTTCTCAGTGTCTCTCAAGTGTGCGATAAAAAGTACACTACTGCTTTCACAGACATTGAGTGTTGTATATTGAAGCCGGGATTTGTAATCCCTGAAGAATGGGTGCTACTTAGGGCACCTCGGGAGAGAGACACTTATATTCTTGACATGAGTACTGTGCAAACCAAACAGCTCACATGTCTTCTATCAAAAGCTCCCGAAAAAGAATCGTTACTTTGGCACAGGCGTATGGGACATTTGCACTTTCGTAAGATGAACTATCTGATCAAGAATGATCTAGTGCGAGGTGTTCCTAAGCAATCCTTTGGGCTGAATGATCATTGCGTTCCTTGTCAGAAAGGAAAGCAACACAACTGAGAAGCCATTGGAGCTTTTCCACATGGATTTATTCGGGCCAGTCAGAAAGAAGAGTTTGGGAAGAGCTTCGTATTGCCTTGTCGTTACGGATGATTATTCGCGGTTTTCTTGGGTATATTATCTGAAAACTAAGGATGAGGTGCCTAAGATTCTCATCTATTTGTTTGATAAATTGCAAAACCTGTGTGAGTTGAGAATCAAAAGGATAAGAAGTGACAACGGTACAGAATTTAAGAACTCGATTATGGAGCTGTACTGTTTGAGTAATGGTATTGAGCATCAATTCAGTGCCGCAAGGACTCCACAGCAGAATGGGGTTGCGGAGCATAAAAACAGGACGTTGATTGAGGCTGCTCGAACCATGTTATCCGACTCTAAGCTTCCAATCACTTTTTGGGCCGAAGCTGTGAATACGGCCTGCTATGTCCTAAATCGGGTGTTAACGGTTAAGACAAAGAACAAGACATCTTATGAATTGTTCAACAATAGAAAGCCAAATCTACAATTTCTTGAACCGTTCGGCTGCTTATGCACTATTATGCACACCAAGGAAAGAATTGCTAAGTTTGGTGAAAAATCCTGTGAAGGTGTCTTCCTAGGATTCTCTAATAACTCACCAAACAAACGACTGTATAATCTAGTGACCAAGCGTGTGGAAGAGCATTTTGAGGTCACCTTCTTCCATTACACTGACAACTCTCAGGGAAAGGGACCCGAACACTTGTTTGATTATCAAACATTGTTTGATTCCTTCAATCTTTCTGAGGAGCATGAAGAAGATGAAATGGTGACACTACTTCACGGGTTGGATATCGTTTCGAATACTTCACCCATTTCTGTTTCTCCACCTCCTGCAGCAACACCTGCTTCTGATCCTGCTGTCACTGGTGAATCTCCGCCTCCACCCGTCACTGATGATGTTCCCGATTCTGAAAATGTTGAGGAACAAATGTTTGAGGCTTCTGACCAATCACCTATATCTGAATTTGAACCATTACCTACATCTAACCTTGAAGACTTACCTGCACTTGAACTCGAACTTGAAGCTGACTCTACAAACCTTGATTCTATCATCGTTCCAGCTGCAATTCCAAGTTCTCGTATCAATGTGTCACATCCAGTTGATGCTATTCTCGGTGATTTACAAAAGGGAGTGTTAACCAGACGACAACTTGCTGCTGCTGACCAATCTGCTCAACGTCGTCACCTGTTGCAGACACTGATCCTATCTGTCTTGCTTCGGAAATTGAAGAATGTTTTCTCTCACAAGTTGAACCGAAGAAGACTACTGATGCGTTGAAGGATCCATACTTGGTTGAGGCGATGCAGGAAGAGCTTCAACAATTCCAAAAGCTGCAAGTGTGGACATTGGTGCCGTTACCCAAGGGTGTTCATCCAATTGGCACTCGTTGGGTCTATCGTGTGAAGAAGGATGATCGAGGCGTTGTTATTCGCAACAAAGCACGTCTAGTGGTCCAGGGCTTCACTCAAATTGAAGGTTTGGACTATGATGAAGTGTTTGCCCCAGTTGCTCGGTTGGAATCCATCCGTATTTTCCTGGCATATGCTTCATTCAAAGGTTTTCGGGTTTATCAGCTTGACGTGAAGAGTGCGTTTTTATATGGTCAAGTGGTTGAAGAGGTCTATGTAAAACAGCCTCCTGGTTTTGAAGACTTCGTTCATCCAAATTATGTCTGCAAGCTAGACAAGGCGTTGTATGGTCTTTATCAAGCTCCTAGAGTATGAGCGGCTTGCGACTCACCTGCTGAAGAATGGATTTGTACGAGGAACGATCGACAGTACTCGCTTCATCAAGCATGACGGGGCTGAATTATTATTAGTACAGGTTTATGTGGATGACATCATCTTTGGTTCTACCAAGGATGAAATGTGTCGTGACTTCGAGCAATCTGCTAAAGGGATTTATATTCATTAGTCCAAGTATGTCAATGATATGCTTACACGGTATCACTTGACTGACTGTAAATCCTATGGGACGCCTTTAGAGCTAAATCATCACCTTGGTCCAGCAGAGGATGAAGAGGACTGTCCGGAGAAAGATTACCGATCTATGATTGGTTCTCTGATGTATCTCACTGCATCACGTCCGGACATTATCTTTGCCGTCTCTCTCTGTTCCAGGTATCAGGCTAAATCGAAGGTATCTCACATGAAGGCGGTTACGCGAATCTTTGGTTATCTCAAATATAGACCAACTCTTGGTCTATGGTATTCTAATGAGAAAACCTTCGCGCTCACTGCTTACTCGGACTCGGATTATGGTGGTTGCAATATGGATAAGAAGTTCACATCTGGTGGCTGTCAATTTCTTGGACCTAGGCTTGTATCATGGCTGTGTAAAGAGCAAACGACTGTCTCTACCTCAACCGCAGAGGCTGAATACATTGCTGCTGCTAGTTGCTGCTCCCTGGTTCTTTCGATACAACATCAGTTGCGCGATTACGATTTACTCTTAACTATGAATCCTATTCATATAGATAATACTGCTGCTATATCTATTACACGTAATCATGTCCAACATTCTAAGACCAAACACATAGAAATTAGGTTTCATTTCATTCGTGACTGCTATGAAAAACACCTAATTGATCTAGTCCAAATCGATACACTTAAGTAGAATGCCGACCTGTTCACCAAAGGCTTTTCCCGTGCTCGTTTCGATGAGCTTGTCAACATGATAGGGTTACGTTTCTTTCAAATTCAAAAGTAATATTTGTGACCTTATTATGTTATGTTCTTATGATTAATTAAAAAAAAAAAGGGAAAGCAATAGCCATTCTTCGTGCTTACTAGCATTAAAAAAAAGCAATGTTGCAACATTTGCAAAAGACGTTTAGTTGTGTCTGTAAACAACTAGGGATATGATAGTACATTAGGAGACACTCCTCAAACGACAATCTTAAGTTTTATCCTTGATATATCAGTAGGTTTATCTCGTATATGTTATACATATTCTTACAGACATTTGTATCATTGCCCGATGTATTGGTAGGCATTTTCATACTCCTCTTTGAGCAACTAAGAAATACTCTAATTCGTGTTCATTCTTTTGTGATGACCAACATATGATGTATGACAATGTGTCTTAATTCTTATGTATCAGCTTGCCATGCTTCTATTAACCTGAGCTTGTATATGACAACATTTGGGGATTTATGCTGTCTGTTTCCTCTGTTGTACGTCTGTACAGACCTGGTTTCAGTCAGCATACTTTCAAAAACTAAGCAAACAAAAGTCAAAGTACTTTAAAAGTCTTATAAAATCAAAGATACCTAACAAGGTCGCCAAACGGTTTGACCAAGTCTGGTTTTGCTTACACCTGAATCAAGTTTAAGTCGCTTTGTTGTACGTCTGTACAGACCTGTCACCGCTGGCTTGATTCTTAAAAATGTTGAATTCAAATACTTTCTCTAAACAATCGAAGTTTTGGGCATGTCTTGATACTAGGAGTATATCTATGTGGGATTCACGGAGATATGCTCACTCTCACAATAACTGCTCAGCTTGAAGTTGAGTGTGTTACATGTTTAAGTGGACAAACAATACCGATAATCGTCTTGTTACAGATTGTTTCTCTGGTTTGTTAACTTTGCTTGATAAATTTAAATTTGGACATCTATACTGATAATCGAATTAAAATCTGACATTGTCACGCGAGCCTGTCTTTCTAATATGATCCCTAGATAGACAAACTCACGACGCTCTTTTATTTTATTTTATTATATATCTGTTTCTTTTGAATTTCTTTTACAAAGTGTCACAAATTAAAAAATTAAAAAATTTAACCCTTGATTGACTTCTGCGACACAAACCTTGTGTCGCACATTTGTGTTGCCTTATGTCACATAGTGTAGTCCGGGTATAAATACCCTCGTGTCGCTGTAATTAGTTTTAATTATCTGCGACACAAAACTCAAAACACTGCGACATAACTGGATCCTGCGACACAACTCTCGGGCACTCAATTTTCGATCTTTTTGTGCATTTCTGTGGATTTACGCTTGATTCTTCGTTGATTTCTTGTTCTCCTTCATGAACCGCATCTAAAGGTACAAATTTCACTCGTTATCATCTCGATTTCACGCTTACATTTGAGATTATAGTTTCGGTTTTTAGGTTTCCTTTGTTTTGGCGAAATTACATGTCTTAGAGTGTTTAAATGCGTGTAAAATTTGTTGAATCATGTTCCTGATATGCCCATGTATCTTCGAGGACCGATTAAACTCAAAAACTCTCAAATTTTTGAAACTGAAAATTCTGGGTTTCATCGTGTTCATAATTGCAACATAACCTGCGACACAACCGCTGTGTCGCAGGTTGTGTTCAGTTTTATGTCGCTACACTTCTCCGACACAATGTTTATGTCGCTGACATGTTGTGCGAAACAATCCTTATGTCGTTGATCTGTTGTGCGACTCAATCCTTATGTCGCTAAAATCATTAAATTGATTTAATTGCTAAACAGCGACATAACTCGTTATATCGCTCTGATATCTTGCGCCACAAGGCTTGTGTCGCAGAACACTTTTATTTCAAAAATGTCAACCTTTAAAAAAGTGTTTATGTCTCATGGCTTCCGAGTTTATTGTGCTTTTACAGATATGGCTAATGTGAACGCTTTTTTCTGGGAACCGAGACATAATGTCACGGCTTTTCTTGATGATGAGAAAGAATCGGCGGCGGCGTATCGCCCGATGATCGCATTTCTTCGCCGATCAAGGATTCATACTGTCATCACGGCCACCACCACCATCTACTGTGATCATGTCTCCGATTTCTGGACAAATGCCAGTATTAACTCGGATCTCCCGTTTACCCGGATTATCTCTCGGGTTCACGATCGCGAGATTATTCTCTCCGAACAGGTCATTCGGGATTTCTTCCAATTTCCTGATGATTCAGAGATGCCGGTGGCTTATGCACATTCGTTTATTGCTGGGGCTATGGCTCGGCTAAGCTATCCGGGCGTTCCCCGTGATCAATACCGCAAGGCCTTTCTCACCAAGGTCTGGCGTTATTTGATGCACGTCATGATTGTGTGCCTATCTGGCAGGAAGGCCGGTTTCGATAGAATGAGCCTTTCTACAGCATCCGCTATGCTTGCACTGGTCTACAACAAACCCTACAACTTCTCGGGTTACATTTTTCGCATTTTGGTAGACAACGCCCAGGCATGGGAGGGACAGTGGGCCTTATACCCACGTTTTGTTCAACTTCTGATCAATCACTTGCTCCCGGGTTTACCGATGGCTCCGCAACACCAGTTTCGCCCGACACCGATGAATACCCGTATTTTCGTGGTTTCCGGTCAATATGCACGGGGCGCACCGGTCCCGTCAGATGTGCCGCTGTTTGGCCATATCATCAATGATGCCTATGTGTCTCCGGATGGTGATGAATTTGAAGATCCGGCTCCCATTCAAAGGCCACTTTCCCCTCCTCTACAGGCACCTGTTCAACAACCGCCTACTCAATCACAAGTTCAGCAACAACCTCCTCAAACTGATCTTTCAGATGATGTTTTTCAAGATATTGAGGATTATGTGCCTTCTCCTCCTCGGTCGACGGGCAAAAGGCCCCGTGAGGAGGTGACCTACATTGCCTCTAAGGACTTGCCTACTACTAGTCGTCCTCATACGTCTTCATCTGCAGGGTCTTCAGAGTTGCAGACTCCACTGCAACCTCATCCGGACATTCTCAAGCAATTATTGGAACGGATCGTGGCAATGCAAAAGACTGTGGACGAACAAGCCTCTCTCATTCAGTCTCAAGCTGCACTGATAGAGACTCAAACCTCCCGGATTACTGATTTAGAGGTTAAGTTTAGGGAGTTTGAGACCCGGTCACTTGGTCCGGGGGAGTCTGTTCCCTCTAGTCCATCATTAGAACCAAGTGGACCGGGGTCTGAGTCTGTAAATGAAGATGTAAATATTGAACAAAGTAATGAAATGCCCAATTTAGAGTACTTCCCTGTGCACCACATACCAGGCCAGCCGAGACCATTGGCTGTTGATTATTCATGTGCAGACCTTTCATTTATACAACGCATGATAAACGAAGTAAACTCTGATTCTGAGGATGAAGAAGTTGAAGAAAATGATGATTTTGAGGTTGAAGAGGAAGGGCTAAATGAAGATGAATGTTATGATGATGCTCCGATAATTGAAACAGATTCCTCTGAAGATGAAGCTGAAAATGCATCTGAGGCACAAGATGAAGGAACATCTGAGGCTCCTGCTCCTGAAACTGAAATTATCGAAACAGGAGCTGAGAAACTTGCAAGATGGTGGCCCCATGGAAAAACAGGAAAGCAAGTGCCTGTAACTTGTCAATCATACAAAGTTAGTGGCGTGTACACCGGGCTAATAAAGAGTTGGAAGATATCGAACGGGTTATTTATGATCAAGAGGTTAGATGGTATCCAATATTTCAAGAGATCATTCACAAAGCTGAGCACTTTGCCGAAAGGAGAAATTAACCGTCTTGCTCAGCTTACTTTGATTAACCCGTCTAAAGACGATAGTGCAAATTTTATTCAGACTACTCTGCAAAGAGAAATTCGTACTAAAATGTACAATTTTATCAAACCGACGTTGGGAACGAGACTTATCTATAAGAAACGGTTAGATCCAGTCACCAAGCAGCCATTGTTTAAAATGCGTTATCCTCCGGCTGACTGCTTAAAGAAGATTCCTTTGGAAACAGTTCCCCTTGACTTTCTAAGAAGATTTCTTTTCTTGGAACTGGATGCTCATACTGGTGAGGCAGTTTTGATTTTTGTGCCTGAAACAGAGCAACCAGAGAAGAGCTCGCTGTATGGTCTGAAGAAAGCTCAATTTCGTGTTTTTGATCCAATGAGCTTGATTAACTTCTCAGAGAAAGATTTGAGAAAGCTGTTTGATAATCCAATTCGCTTCAATGAAAGAAATGCTGTGAATAAAAGGTTTGCATTTCAATTTCAAAGGACTGTCAACGTATGTGTAACACATGGAATACACGCTGGCGGTGTATTTCCTGCAGGCTGGGTTTGAATGAAGATTTTGAAGACCAAGCTGAAGACACGGGGGAGTTTGTTGATGCATCTTAGTGTGTCTGTCAGTTGGTCTAGTCTGTATTGTGTTAGTTAATGTAATTGAGTTAGTTAGAATTACATTTTCTGTGTTATGCAACACAAGGCTTGTGTCGCATTAGTTGTAATTGCGACATAGTGTTATGTCGCATAGTGTCTTAGCGACATAGTGCTTATGTCGCATAAGTCGGCCAGATTTGTATAAATACCCTAATTATAGATTTAATTAGGTTAGACTTTTTGGTATACACTTTCTGCGTTTTTTGCTGCTGTAACTTTGATCAGAGAATAGTGTTTAAGCAAATATAAAGTTCTTATTGATTTGTTCTTATTCGTTTAACCTTTATATTTGTGTTTGATTTGATCCTACGAATTCCGCACGTGGGGTTATTGAACGATTTGATTAAAAGATCAGACTAAGGGATCTACACAACTATCTTTTAATTATTCTTCTTCAAGAGACTTTAATTTTGATATGCTAAATAGAAAACCGAAAAGAGCTTCATAGAATTTAAATTGATCATATTTATTTTCAAGAGATGAAATAGTTTTATCTATAATATATAGGAAATAATCAATTTTGAAATATTCTTGAGGTGTTTTTATGGTTTCATTGTCAACATTATCATCAAATCGTCTATTTTTACGGATATGATGTATCTCATGAAATTTAGGTTCCACATTCATTTCATTAGCAATTTCTTTAGCGGTAATTATAGCATTTTCAAATCCATTAACTCTATATTTTAAAGACCTCAACAAGACCTTCTAATTGTTTTATTGCATCTATAATACACATATCTTTTCTTTGCAAATTTTTACAAACGGAATTAACCGCAAATAATACATCATTTTATACATAAAATATGGGGCTTTAAAAATTATATGGGTTACTAGATGGGCTTATATATAATATATTTATTTAAATTATTTGTTAAAATGGGTCTAGTCTAATATACTATACATAACATATGGGGCCTTAAAAACACAAAAAATAATAATTTTTATATAACAATAATATTTTTTTATATATATAAACACATACATGGATATATATGGGACCTTACAAATTACGAAGTTTAAAGGGGTTGCTTTACTAGTTTTACTGTTGAATCACCTCTTATCTCGTCGATACCTTGCTACGACATCTTTATAAAGAAGATCAAACTATATTAGAAGGAGTTTCATTGATAAATGGAACAAAGAGAGCATTGAAAAGTAAAAGAAAAAAGGGGTTTGATGAAATTTTGAAGAAAGTCTCTTCTTGTCAAAAGCAAAATATTCAAATGGGGAAGATGGCGGCTCATTATGTTACTTCAAGAAATCGAAGGACTGGCTTACCAATGAGCATCATTTCAATCAAAGTTTATATTTATAACACGATTACGTAAATTTTAGAGTTTTACTCTTTAAGAAGAATTTATGTATTAGATAAAAATGTTTATTCATGGTAAGTATGATTTCCTTTTAATAATAAGTTTTTTATTTAAATTTTGTAACAGTGTTTATTTATTAGTGTTTAATTATTGTAAGTATAATTTATAAATTTGAAATTAAATTTTGTATAGAGTTGACTTAATTATAACCCTTAGAATTATAGATGAGACATATTACATAGGACTTTTCTTTTAAAAGTTTTTGACAAAAACATATTTGAAAAACATTTTTCCATTTAAATAACAGTTTTTTTTTTGACAAAAAGTTTTGTCAAAATTGACTTAGTTCAATAGATTTTAATTATTTTTTGTATGTAAATTTGCTCCAAATAAAATTTTGAAAGGGTTTTTGTATATGATGAAACTGAGTTTTGTTAAAATAAAAAAGATGACTTGATTTTTGTGTCATAAGAAAACTCATTAAAAATGTTTGTCCAATGTGTGGGTCCTTACCACACTTAACCATCTACAAATTAAAATATAATATTATTAATAAAGTAAATGGGATCTGATTATAAACTTAAGTAAAATTTATAAGAGTAGATAAGTAAATTTATACAAAGTGATATTAATAAAATATTGATGTGATAATGTTTTAGACTCAATAAAATTCATAGCATCAATGATGCTTTTGAACATTTGTAATGCTCCAAGGAGGAGAGTCAATGGGAATGACGTGGAGGTTGAATACATATAACTTCCATTACAAGTGATGAGTTGGAGGTAATGAGATTGACCATTCTATTGCCATCAAGTGTTAGTACGAGAAGTTTGGTAGACAATTTTTTATTAAAAAAAGTCAAACAAATATATAATCACTTGGTAATGGTTCCTGTATTTTTTCCAACCGAAAAAACTACAGGTTTCATTTTAGTTGTTACTGTCCCTGTTTGTTCAGCAACTTTAGTTGGCAGCCCAAACCATTGTGTTGCAAAAATTTTCTCCGTAATATATAGAATGCGTCTCTCTTTTGGTTTAACTAATTGTATATTAAGTTGTATATAAATTTTGTATATAATATATAATAATGATAAGTTATGAATTAAAATAAGTAGGATATGAAAAAAATGGAACCCACTCCATTGAACTTATTAAGTTATTATTACATGAACTGATCCTTTTAAAATGAGAACGACAGTGAAAGAGTTGGGTAATTTCATTTTATTTTCACATTATTTAGAATTAAATGTTTTAAAATTAATTGTTTAAAAAATTATAAAAATTGCACCATTAAAATCAACGTTTTTTTTTTTCAATTATACATCTCACATTATATAGTTTTGACAATTCCTTTTTTTTTTCTGTAAATTTTGAAAACGATTATTACATGTTATACAAGTGACTATCACATGCGATAATTATTCTTGAAACTTAACAAAAATGAAAAATAATTTCGTCGAAAGTATAGAACGTGAAATGTGTAATCGAGGAGAAAAAAAACTATTATTTTTATAGTGTAATCTTTATAATTTTCTATATAGTCATTTTAAAATATTAAATTTTGAAATGTATGAAAAAATAAAAATTCCATTATTCTAATTATTTTGTTCTCAAAAGATTTTTCATTCTTTTACGAAAATTGATAGTGAAATTGTACGTAAAGAATGAAGGCTGGTACGACATCCCATCAAATATATGCACTACAGATTTACAGAGTTACCAACAATACTTTCTTTCTACAAATGAGAGATAAAAATGAGAAATCACTGGTAGAAATTCCAACATGTGACGTAGTCTCCGACATCAACACGAGACCGACCACCGAATGTATTCCAAACACCCTCATTCCCTCCCACCAATTAAAACTGGCCACGTCAGCTTTCTAATCCTATACCAAACACTCTCATTAGTTATCACTACCACGTACACCTGTGTCCCGTCACACTAGATCACTTACTTTTGTATACGTGTTAATAGTAACAATGCTAAGTAGCTTTCTGAATTTGACAAGACACTCATTCTAACCATCTCTCTTTACACACACAGTGGTGCTGGAATTACACACATTTATGGCAGGAAGAAAAAGAAGGAAGCTCAAATTGTAAGGTTTTCTCTTTTATCAGCAGAAATTTAAGTACTTTCCGATTGTGTTTTAAGAATCTTGATCGATTTTGTTTAAGATTTTGAATTTTGAGCTATTCTTGAGGTTCTAATACAAATTGGTTCTTAAGGGTTTATAGACATGAGATCTCTATCTAATTGTACAATTCAGGTACTGTGTGTGTTTAATTGAATTCAATTTTGGCCAAATTCGCTTAAAGTTTGACAACTTGTAAGTGGGTAATTGATAGTTTCTTGCGATTCAGCTGGAAGTTAAATTTGGTTGTGTTGTCTGTATTTTCTTGATTGGATCGTGTACTTACTTGATTGATGGTGATTTTGATTATCAAATTTGACACTTTAGGGTTTTAGTAAGAAAAAAGAAAAACCAAAAAAAAAAAAAAAGAGAGAAGAAGAAGAAGAAGAAGAATAAAATAGTTGATTTTAAGGGTTATATTTCATCTTGTTGCTAGATTGGGTTTGTGATTGCTATTATCGAACTTTTATGGTTTATCTGCTTTTGAATTATGCGTTTTTATACTTTTATGAATCATAAATGTAGGTTCTTGATTTGTCTACATTTGAGAAGGTTTGAGACTTTTCGCACCAAATACTTTAAGCACTAGCTTGGGTAAACCATATTCGCGACAAAAACATTTAGCACTTTTGGGACTAGATTGAGTAAACCGTCTTTCGCCTCAATTACTTTTAGTAGTAGGTTGGGTAAACCATCTTTCGTGCCAAATACTTTTAGCACCGGATTGAGTAAACCGTCTTTCTCACAAAATACTTTTAGCACTAGATTGAGTAAACCATCTTTCGTGCCACATACTTTTAGCACTAGATTATCTTGGTTGCCTTGGATTTCGACAAATTTATAGTTACCACTTACCATCAAAATTACTGGTATATATAGATAATCTTTATAAAACTCACATGAATCAGTTTTGTTACAGCAATTCCTTTGCCTATTTCTCAAAATCTGATTTTGTGCCCTTAAACGTATGAATAGAATTAGATTCAACAAACATTGGAAAGTTGGTTTATGTGACATCATGTAGTCATAATGGAGCACACCCATATGCCCCTTACTTTGTACTGGTTATGGGGTTATGATTGAACCCCTGGATGAATTCAGTTTGAACTTTTTCAGATTTCGTTTGAATTAAAAGCAAAGAAATTTGGTGTTGTTGAATGTCACATATCAAAATATTACTCAAATGTTCCTATATAATTTATATAATTTGTGTGTATGTAGGTTGTCGGAAACATGTAAGGATGATAAAAGAATGTCAATGAAAAAAAGTAACAATCAGAAGCATCATGAGTCGTGGTCTGTCCTTCCTGTAGAACTTCTGGAGCTGATAATTGCGCGGTTAAGTTTAAAGGACAACATCCGCACTTCTTCCGTATGCAAAAGATGGCTATCAGTTGCTCTCTCTGTTAGAAAAGTCAATAAGCCACCATGGCTTATGTACTTCCCAAAGCTCGGCCACCTATTTGAATTCTACGATCCATCACAACGAAAAACATATTCTCTTGAATTGCCTGAGTTACATGGATGCAGGATTTGTTACAATAAAGATGGGTGGTTATTGCTATACAAACCAAGAACACAACGTGTTCTATTCTTTAATCCTTTTATGCGGGAAATGATTAAATTACCAAGATTTGAGATGACCTATCAAATTGTTGCGTTTTCAACCTCCCCGAAGTCTCCCGACTGTATTCTTTTTACAGTTAAGCACGTGAGTCCCACCGTTGTTGCTATCAGTACTTGTCACCCAGGAGCAACTGAGTGGACTACTGTTAATTATCATAATCGATTGCCATTTGTTAGTAGCATTTGGAATAAGCTTGTTTTCTGCAATGGGTTATTCTATTGTTTGAGTTTAACAGGATGGTTGGGTGTTTATGATCCAGTGGAGCAGACGTGGAGTATTCGTATTGTGCCTCCACCACGATGTCCTGATAATTTCTTTGTGAAAAATTGGTGGAAGGGGAAGTTTATGGCGGAACATAAAGGAGATATTTTTGTTATATACACATGTTATAGTGAAAACCCAATTATTTATAAGCTGGATCAGGGGAATAAAGAGTGGGTAGAAATGAAGAATCTTGAGGGTGTGACGTTATTTGCAAGTTTTTTGTCATCACATGCAAGAACTGATTTGCTAGGAATGATGAGGGATAGTGTTTATTTTTCTAAAGTTCGGTTTTATGGCAAAAGGTGCATATCGTACTCTCTTGACCAAAAACGGTACTATCCTCGAAAACAGTGTCATGATTGGGGAGAACAAGACCCATTTGAAAGCATTTGGGTCGAACCACCTGAAGACCTTTCAACCTTCAGCTGGGAAAGCTAGTCAAACAGGTAATAGTTATTTTGTATCTCTGCTCTCATGATTTATGTTTAAATAGTTGCTTGGACTTATTGCTTATTCTGTCATGAAAAGTAATCTTTTTGCAATAGTTAGATACTACAAAGTTAGTCCGGAAACTTTTATTGAGTTGTACCTTTCGACTATGTCCGCCCTTAAGCTAAAAAAGGGTTCCACCTCATAACATATTGGTTATCAGAGGAAACCTTGTAGCAGTTCACTAGTTCTATGTCTCTTTACTAAAAACTGAAAACACAAACCTGAACCTATGATGATAATGACGATTTTGTGCATCTGTAGCAAGTGCTTAAGGTATCAAATACACCAACGAGTCAAGTGTGATCTGATTGTAATCCATTATTTTTTTTACAACGGATTATTGAAAAGATGTTTAATGAAAGGGAAGTGAGGAAATTGTTATTCGTTAACTTTTGTGGTTCTTTTAGGTTGTTGGTGGTATATTTTTAGCGAATTCTTACTCCCAATAGATGTGGCAAATTAGACGGTTGGGTTATGGTCAAAACAAGTCATTTTAGGTTTTCAGTCGAGGAAAGTTGTCGAATATTTATAATCAATTAGCTGTCAGATATGAGATATATAAATTATCATTCAAATAATAATCTAATTTATTCAAACATAATGATCTTATGACGTTTTAGGCAGTAAAAAACACTTTGAGCGACTTCCAATCTGCTTAAACCAGTTTCTTTGAAGATAATCTTTTTATATTTTTACTCATTTGACTGTTCAGAAGTAAACATTATCCAAGTTAACGTATTCATAAGTGAATATGCTCCCTTTACTCCTTTACTCCTTTACTATCAAATATCGTTTTCTGAAGATAGTTTGCACTTCTCCTTGTGGATCTTTGTAGCTAAAATAGTGATTACTATTTGCAGAGTTTTTGGAGCCGTGTATCTAAGTGTCCTGAGCCACTGGATCACCCATGAATAAAGCTAGAAGAAGTAATGTTTTTGCTTATGTAAAGCTCAATAGGAACGCAAGTAACCGCAGTATTGATGTATATCAGATAATCATGCTAGAACCGAAACAGAGTTGTGTCAAGTGAAACAAAGTTGTGGCTTCCGCAATGGATGTCGTCAACGCTGTTGGGTAGCAGTAGTTGTCAAACAGTACAGATGACATAGTTGTATGATATAGATAAATTAAATTTTCTTTAATATTCTACAGTACTTGTTTTATTTAATGAACTAGATTTTTGACCAGATACTTTATGCATTTGATTTTGGTGCCAACCTGATAGTAATTGCATTATTTTAACTATAGTTACCTAATGTGAATTTGAACCATGCTTTAGACATGTTCAAAGTAAGCTTCATATCAGTAGAAGCTAGTAAATCAAATCAGACCCAAAACTCAAAGTCAAGCATTACGATTAAATAGTAACATGCCCACGCTACTTTATTTAAGATGCCGGTAAGTCAATGATGATTGTGTGTCCATCTATCGTGTCTGGTACTCCAAGTGATGGTAGCGAAAGTGGGTCAGACTGAAAAGATGCAACGGTAGATGATGCAAAACCAAAGGAAGTTTAAATTTAGTTTTTGCACAGAATTTAAGTTTCTTAACTAATTGTCTTCTAAAATTTTGACTCGATGTTTTTTTTAACGATAGCTTTTGATTTGTGATCATGACCTGTCTTTTCATTTTATTATTTGACAAATGGCTATCTATATAAAGAGCAGAGGCTATCAATCTTTGATTTAGCAACTAATGAGATCATTTCTTATCATTTTGTTTTGAAATGTCAATCTTTCACTTGTCCCACATTGATAGTTAAAGCAAATTCTCAAGGTTATTTCCTATTTAAAGAGTTTTTAAAATTTAAGATTTACAAGCCATAATTTGAACCGATCATGCCATGAGTGTTTTCGAACCAGTGGAGTTCAATGAAGAAGTCCTCGCCTTTGCAGAAATGCATTATCATGTGCTTTGGTTGCAATTCGATTCTTTTTTAACACAATAGGGTGCATAAGATTTCACTTGTCCCTCAGTATCGTTTTTTCGTATACAAACTTCAGTATCATGTGCTTTGGTTGCAACTTGATTTTAAAGTAATCCATGCTATCCATGCTATTCTGCTAAAAAATTACACGCAGACAGAAAAGACACCAAATAAAGAAATTTATATCGACACAATAGGGTGCATAATAATAACTTGGGTAACATCTATACGACCAGACAATTGATACCAAATGTCAGCAGAATCCCTAAAACCAGAAAAAGAAAAAGATCCAAAAGGTTAAAGGAGCAGCCAAGTTGGATCGACCAAAATTTGCATACGTCATTTCTCCTTATCCATGATAACACACTACGTCCTCAGATAAACAAGTGCCTGTAGTCTCCATTAGCGAGTTGACAAAGCTGGTTGAAATTATTTTTATCTGAAATATAAATGTAGAAACAAGTAAATACAAAATCTGCAAAAGAGAATTCCATACGCCACGATATGATCATGCATCATATATCGAGTAAGATTCTGCACATGAATCGTTGTTTTGCTTTAATAGAGCCAGGATAAAACCTTTATACAGTCATTTATCATCAAAAAAATTAAGGCCTAACTTTTTTTGTCCCGAGAAGATGGATATGTTCCCATACTCCACATTGAGTGAACCATTTGTTGTGAAAACATGTTGGTTTCATTTCTTTCTGTATATGATTCGTAATTGCAGAAGCAATCTTAAAACACAATCAACCAATGTCTTTTCAATAGATTATGTCGAGAGTACAGCTGTGTAGTCCTCATGCGATTAGAGTGTATCATAACAACCTATCAGATTTTTATCTTGCTTCTCAGTTACAGTGTCCGTTTCAAAATAATGACTTTCATAGAAGCAAATATTCGTATAGCCAATAAGCCAAAGAAATCTTAGTGTTCACTTCATGGCCTCTAGCCTCTCTAAATAATGTTTTAAGGTAGAGGGTTCAGTGGTTTACTAGGTTCTTTTCAAATGTTTTTTACTGAAATAGTCAATGGCATACAAAAATCAGGAGTTCAGGTTGTTAACTTGTTATATGGGACAACCTAAAAATGCTAACAAATATTGAAGTTACAGTGCTAAATTTTCTGTCAGATGGGTCAACTCAACCTTAAAGATAAATTGTTTCAAAAACCCAAATTGTGGTAAAAAACTCAAGGTGACAATACTAGTAGTATAAACTACATGCTGAAAAACTAAAGTACACCGAAGATTAAAGAATCATTTTAGATGAGCCATGAACTTAGAAATTTTTAAGAACACCCCTAGACCTAAATAATAAAGTCACTATTCATGCAAATGTGAATTTCACTAGCGCTATTTGCAATAAACCAACTTGACTTATATAAAATGATGAAAACTATAAAACAAAAGTAGTTTATTAGAGTCCTAAATTGGTGGCTCACCATGTGATGGCTATAAAGATACAGTAGTAACGTTAACTGTACTATGCATGTTAGACACAATATATTCAATGCTAGTCAAAACAACTTATAAATGAAAGCAATTTATGAAAAGAAAAAGTAGCTTTGGTATAGCTAAACCGTTAATGTACCAATAAGAACAATAAGTTTTATATCACTTGGTATTCTTTCACACCTAAATTTGGTTTATAAACATTGACATTAGCATAAGCAGTTTGCAAATATATACTGTAACTGCTATTTCAAAATTCTGCTTCATGTATCTTTTTGATGCACTAAACTTAATATGGTACCCTTTGTTAAATGTCAGAACTAAATACATACAACAACAACAACAACACTACCCAATCCCGCCGAGGGAGGGGTATGGGGAGGTAAGATGTTGACAGTCATACCCTTACCAGAAGGTAAGGAGACTCGGAACTAAAAACATGTCCAATATAATTTGTAAAGCAATAGGGGAACTTAATAAATCACTAGAGGTTGGAGTACTTATTTTCTTGCAGGATATGACTTATTTAATATTGAGAGTTAGTCATACACAAATCATTAAACTACGTCCATATGAGAGAATAAAATATGTATGTAAGTAGCAAATATCATGCACACAAATCATGTTATATATGCAGTAAAACTCGCAATTTTCGATAGCATGTATTTGCATATAGTCCATAGACTGCAGGTAGTATTTCAATAACTTCTTAGCACCTAACAATATTAGTCATCTAGCAAAAATCAGTTAAATAAAAAACAAATAACATTTTTATTAGGAATTCATACCAAAAGTATCACCAAAGTTGGTCACTGTATCTGCTTCAAGAGATTGTGCACTGTCAGCAATACCAATTACTTCAACAAAAGTAGTAACAGGAGATGGCAATTGACGACTCTTGACATGGATTTGTTTGTCATCTGTTGATATCCCATTCAAACCACTAGCATCAGGCCTAAGTACCTGAATCACAATCCGCACTCTTCGACCCACGTAACTGCGAAGAATGTCACCATTAACAAGAACAGCTGGGTTTGAAGTATCCATTTCCTACAAACCAATTGAACAGCATAACTTTTAGGTGTACAGATTACAATAAACACACAAGCATTTTGTCGAACAGGTGGTACGCATACGTCATAAGGTGAGAGAATTATATCAAAAATCTAATCAACAGATTAACAAATCAAACCACCAAAACTATGAAGCAGAAATGTTATGAACGCAGAAACAAATAAATACATATGTACGTATTAAGGTTTCAGTAATCAGTACTAACCTGTTGCTGTGATTTCGATAGATTAAGCAGATAATTGGAGGAACTTATACGATAATTTTGTGAAGATAGGATATTATTATGAGATAGATATAGAGGCAGCTTGAAAATTTATATTTTGGAACCCTAAAGGATTGGGGGCGGTAAAAGTTCCCGCCAACCCGAAATTTGTGTGGGTCGGACTAAAATGGGGTTACAAATCAACTCGGCCCTACATACATGTATGAGGCAACGCCCTTGTGGGCTTGTCCCTTGTGAGTGTTTTCTTAAACGCAAAGGTAACATACTATATATCAGAAACTCTCGTCAACTCGATAAATCAATATTTAATTAATTAATAAAATTTTTAAAATTTTATTTTTTTGAGTTCTTGATTGGTGAATAAGGTGTTAATTAATACTCGATTAATTAACAACTTTTTAATTAATCAATTTAAGTAACTCCATGAGTATTAATTTATAGAGTTTCTATTATATATATATATATATATATGTATAGAAGGATGATCCAGAGGGAATGAGTAATCCTGAGGAAGGGAGAAGTTAATATGGGTCGTACATTAACAATTTTCGTTATGAATGATAGCTTACATTCATCACGAATAATGTTAAATCATAACCCCTGCCCATTATTTTTAACATTCTTCGTGATGAATGATAACTAACATTGTGATGAATGTTAACGAACGTTCCAGATTAGCTTCCCACAGGATTACCCTTTCCCCGTAAATCAGCCTCCTATATGTACATATATGTATATATATATATATATAGAATTGGGATCAAAAGGGATGGGCTCTTTAGGAGAGAAGAGTGGGCTAGAGATCAGGCCCATCCATTTTTTCATCCAAGGGTCCAGAATTAGACAGAGTAACAGAGGGTTTAATTTAAAAATATTTAGAAGTCTGGGGGTGTTTGTGTTATTATGTGAATGAGTATAAGGGTTTTTTTGTCTTTTCCACAACATCAGCACGCAACAGTCATTTCGGTCAGCCCGCATCTTTTCACATATCAATTTGATTTACTTTCCATTTACTGCATTAATCAGCAACACATTAGTCATTACTCATTCAGTTAACTTCTCTCATCAATATCAAGCCCTAATTTCATTCCCACAACGTAAATTTCTCGTATAATCGATCGTTATTTTGTGTTTAATAATGATGAAAGTAAGCAGCAAAGGTGTAGAAGTTGTTGGAAGTTCTAAATCTGGCCAGTCGAACAAAAAACGGAAATCGTTATTAACTCGTTAGTTAAACTATCTGTCATTGTTTTGTGCGTCATTTTGTTTTGTTCGAATTTTGAAGTATGTTATTTACGTTTTCATGTTATAGCTACTCGTAGAAGCCAACGGAAGACACGATACCAAGTTCATGCTACAAATACTGAAGATGAGGTGACAATCGACCTCACTAAGTCCGATGACTGTATAAATGATGAAGTTCATAAAGTAACACGAGGTATGTACTTATTATTTGTTATTGTTTATGTTTTACTCCATTTTTTGTTAAGATGTATATGTTTTGGTTGTTGATTGATGTTTTTAGTTTGATATGCTTGTTGATATAGTCTTGTTGAAGAGGAAGTTATGCTGTATTTTTTTATGTTTACTGAAACATTTGGTATATAGTTCATGTTTTATTGTGTTTTTTAAGAATTGAATTTCTGATGTTATGTAGCAGCATTTAATTACTGCATATATACTGTATTTTATACTGCATATATAATATTTTTCATGTAGATTGCATCTATTATATGTTTCATCTCTTTTTATGTTTACTTCATGTTTGTTTTTGTTTTTTGTTTTTTTAAGCTGCATTTATGATACTGTATTGCTGCATTTTATAATATTGCATTACTGTATTTGATAGATATATATTGTATTTGTTTATTTACTGCTAAATATTTTCATGTATGCTGCATATATTATATGCTGCATCTTGTAAGTTTATTGCAGTATTTTTTTGTATATTGATGATTGTTTTTGTTTTTTTTTTAAATAATGTTTTTTATGATCGAAGATGCTGCATTTTTGAATACTGCATCTTATCTTTTTACTGCATTTTATAATGTATTCGATATATAATCTGCATTATATTGTATTTGATAGGTATATACTACATTTTGTTTGTTTTACTGCTAAATATTTTCGTGTTTGCTGCATTTGTATATACTGCATATTGTATGTTTTTTTGTAGCATTTTGATTTATTTGATTTTTTTTGTGTTTTTAATACTGCATTTTATGATGTTCTGTTGCTGCATTTTTGAATACTGCATCTTATTATTGTACTGCAGTTTATACTTTTTTTGTTAGATATACACTACATTTTATATATTTACTGCTAAATATTTCATATATGCTGCATTTTATGCTGTTCTATTGCTGCATTTTTTGAATTCTGTATTTTATGCTGTTTTGTTGCTGCATTTTTTGAATTCTTCATTTTATGCTGTTTTGTTGCTGCATTTTTTAAATTCTGCATTTTATGCTGTTCTATTGCTGCATTTTTTGAATTCTGTATTTTATGTTGTTTTGTTGCTGCATTTTTTGAATTCTTCATTTTATGCTGTTTTGTTGCTGCATTTTTTAAATTCTGCATTTTATGCTCTTCTGTTCAACATAAAATTATATATGTTGCATTTTTTGTTTTTTTATCATTTCATGTTTTAGTTCATTTTGTAGGAAAATCAGTAAAACAGAAAGCTGAAAAGAAATCTGTTAATATTAAAACTGTTAAGCTTGAACTTGAAAATAAAAGAGGAAGGAAGAGGAAAGAACCTGATGAAGTTCAAGATCAGGGTGTTGAGATTTTTAAGCTTGAAGCGAGATCATCACCTGAATGGTTGACTTCGATTGTTAACACTGTTACTTCTCAACAGAAGGCATTAATTGAAGAGCTTGGATTTAGATCATTATTGAATAGATGGTTTATGTATCAGATAGTTCCTGCAAGGTTGGGCTTGTTTGTTGTTGAAATGTTCAACCCAGAAACCTGTAAGTTTAAGTTCCCGAATGGCAAGTTGATCAAAGTTACAAGGGAGTTAATTCATTCAATTACTGGGTTCCCCATGGGTCGTACTGCAATTAAACCTAAGGGTAGATGCACTTCTGAAGATCATGTAATTGCAGAGTATAAATCAAAATGGGGAATAAAAAAGAAAGGTGATGTGTTGTATGTGAAGCAGATCCACAATTGGATGGTGGATGAGATTGATGCTGATGAGTGGTTCAAGTTTAATTTTCCGGTTGTTATTACAACATTGCTGATAGAGTCTATTAAAAGCGGTGCTGTGAACAACACGATCTTGCCTGTTGTTTCACAACCTGGTGTTGTTATAAAAGATTTGGATTGGTGCGGCTACATTTTAGATGCTATGGTCAGATTAACTACTGGATTTAAGCCTACTAACAATTTCAATGGTCCTTTGTTAATCATGGTGGTAAGTTGCTTAATAGTTTTTATTTGCTATAGTTTTTGTTCTATTTTTGTTGTATGACAGTTTGTTTTTTTTTTTGAAGTTGATATATGTGAACTCAACCTATCTTAAAAATGAAGAAATGGTTGATAGGCTTATTTCCGCAATAAGGAATTGGGATTCTGATAGTTTGAAAGTGCGAGAAGATAGTGAGTTAAGGCTTGGAGGTTTTGGTCTTGATCATGTCAAGATTATTGAAAGAATTGAGGAAGTTGATAAGAAGAAGAAGAAGTTGAAAATGGCTGGTAAAGAGAAGTTAAGATATACTGAGCAAGGTATTTTTTATCATATCAAAAAAAAAATTATTTTTTTTATCACAAATTATAATTTAGTATTTTCTTTTCATATTTTTTGACAGATAAGGATGAGGAGATTGAGTTGGTTGATGTTTTTGAGATTGGAGATGAAAAGTTGAAGGTATTTTTTTTTTTTTTATTATTTTTTTTATGCATTATGTTTAGTGAAGTTCATAAGCAATAATTGTTAATTTCCATTTAATAGGGTTTGAAGAAAAATGTGAAGGTGCATTTGAAAAAAGTGGTTAGGTCAATGAGTGTTATAAATGATTGCATATCAGCTGCTTATATGAATTACCCTATTAATAAGGAGTTAATGTCATTGATAGAAGACAGGAATGAACTATTTTATTCGTATTCTGCTGCTTATTATATGGATAAGAATAAGAATTTTGTTGATAAGAACTACGAGGACAGTGATGCTAATGAAAGTAGGGAATCTACTGTTCCCGATAATTTTGATGTTGCTCCTGACATTGGCCAATCACTTGAGCATAATGAAATTGGTCAGTCGTCGAAGCAGAATGACATGACAGATGATGTTGATAACAAAAACAAGAAAGTTAGTTCAACAACTGAATGTGTGGAAGAGGTAGATGAGGTTCCTAACAATCAATTTGAGGAAGATGTTAATGTTGAAGACAATCAAGAGACTACAGTGAATATGGAGATAGATAATTTGAAGTCAGGGAAAAAGAAAGAGGTGGATGATGATTGTCCATCGTTTGATTTGGGTATATCACCCACGGTAGTTGGCAAGAGTGATGGGGGTAAGGGTCAAGTTGATTGTGATTTAGTTCAGAAAGGTGGCGTAGAGGAAGTTGCGAATGTTCAAGAGTTTGTTGATAGTTTGTTACTTGATAATCCGTTTTTAAGCCCGGGTTTAGAGCTGAGTTCTCCACAAGTTGTTTAGTTAAAAGATAAACATCAAAAAGATCCAGAAAATCATCCTGGTATTGATGATTATGGAGTGTCATCAGATCAAGTTAAATCATTAACAGATTCTGAAGAAGCTGAACAGGAGGCTGCTGCTACTTTGGCCGAGGTTCGATCTCTAGTATTAAATAAAATTACACCGATATTGAAATTCCATGAAAAGAATGCAAAAGATCATCATAAGGGAATAGAAGATACTCTTTTGAAACAAAAAGAAGAAGCTGTATTCAAAAGTAAAGTAGAAGAGCAAAGAAGGGAACAAGAGTCAAACGTTAAAGTTAATGAAGAAGAAGCTGAAAAATTGAGTCTTGAGGAGATTGAGTGTAAGAAGAAAGAAGAAGCTGAAGAGTTGAAAAGGAAAGAACAAGAGAGATTCAAGAAAGAAGATGAAGAGAGATTCAATATAACTGAAGAGAATGTGAAGAGAGCGTTGGCAATATTTGAGGCAGAGAAAAAAGCTTTCTATGAATCAGCTGGGGTAGATGTTGGATGCAGCACACCCAATGCACTGATTGATCCTGTTATTTCACCTTTGGAAACAAAGAAGAAGAAGAAGAAGAAGGGTGTTTGGAATAGTCCTAATGCTGGTCTATTATCTGTTAAGACTATCACAATCCATCCAGATTTAAAATCTTTCTTTGAGGTAAAACCATTACAATTAGAAATTTTGGATTTTAAGAATGAAAGGTGAATCTGTAGTTCCAGTTCAGGATGTTAAGAGTGATGAGTTGAGTAAGGAAGAAGTAACTGAGGTTGAAATTGATAATGAGAAAAGAAATGTCAAAGTGTCTGAGAAGCTTTGTTCTCCATTTGCTTCAAGGGAGGTTTGTTTTGAACTAAGAAGGACAGTGGATGAGGAAAGGGTTTACAGGTTCATATTCAGTTCATCTCAATGTGTGAAGTAAGTTTTATTTATTTTGTATGTTAGTTATTTGTGTATAGCAGAATTGCAAATATAGCTTTCAATTAATTTTTCATATCTTATAGTATATATTCGTATTTTTTTTTAGTGCAGGACAGTTTACTTCAAAAGTAAATACAGCGAGCTTGATATTGGTTTGTTGGAAACACTGTATCCCGGTATCCCTGTTGCATCTGATATTGTAGACGTTTGGAGCGAGGTTATGAATTATGAAGAAAAGTTTAGAGATCCAATAAAGAATTTTAGCCGGGTTTTTTGTCAGACGCAAAAATTGGTACCATTTTTTTATTACTTTTATTATGATTGACTTCTTAGTTTTTGTTTACATTTATAGTGTTTATGCTTATTTATTGTTTGTTAGTAGTGGTGTTTTTGTGAGTTGTTGTGCTATGTTTTTACTGCCTTTCTTTAATTTTTAATTTTTTGTATGATTTTTGTTTTCAAGGTAATGTAATGGTTTTTCTGATAGTTCATTTTACATTTCAAATGAAATTTATATTTTCACCGCATTTTTTGATGTTTAATGTATGTTTTGATAATTTAGTTAATTATACTGCATTTATAGATATGTTGCATTTGTATTTTTGCTGTACATAATGTGTATGTTTTTTTTTGTGTTGCACATATGCTGCATTCCTGTATTTTACTATAGCTTTTTTTTTTGTTTCTTTTTATATTTTGTTTATGGTAGATATGAAGTTTGTTAGTTATGTTTTTTTTATTTAAATTCAGGTTGATCAACTTATGGATTCTTCACGAGACCAGAATCTGACATATTGTTGGTACATTAGTGTGTCTGTCACTTGGTCTAAGTTTTGAGTTGTAATTACTTAGTCTATTTCTGATGTAACTAGCGACATTGGCAATATCACTATTGCGATATTGGCAATATCGCCTATCTGATTAGGTAATAGTATAAATACCTAATTAGTGTTTGTGTTACGTGATGGTTTTTCTTGATTTTTGCCAATCCGAATTCCAGAGAACTTTTGAGTGTGTTTCTCCTATTGTGGTCAGTATTGTATTCAATCTTTGATTATTATTCATAATACAATATTGATTGTGTATGTGATTAAACGTACTTGTATTTAGCTTTTGATTTCCGCTCACTAGCTATTGAATATTGATTTGCTTAAGATCTGTCACTTAGCGGTCCTACAATTGCTATCATAGCCATTTATCCATTGGATTAGTGGTTGTTTAAATCAATATTAGTACTTTAAAAAAAAAGGCTAAGTAACTAGTTTCATATAGGTTAATTATTTTTTAGCCTTAAAACTGATTAATTAGTGCTTTGTAGTATTTTCTGGGATTAGTGTTCGTCATTTGCAAACCTAAATTTAATTAGATCTCTGAGATTAATAATTTTTGGGGTTTAAGCCGTTTTAGCGATATTAGAAGCGACATTGACTTAATATCGCCTCTAGGGTTTCAGCGATATTACTTGATTTGTACTCATTAATTTGAGCATTATTAATAGCGATATTACATAGTATCGCCTAATTAATTTTAGCGATATTACTCTCAATATCGCCCTTAGTATCGTTTTTTTTATTCTAATTTTGTTTTGCGCTTTAATTAGCGATATTGATAGCGATATTGATAGCGATATCATCAATATCGCTATACTGTTTTAATCAGAATTTTTAACTTTTTCAAATTAATTAATCTTAGTTAATACATATTAAAATGTCTACTTTACAAGCTGTTAATGATATGTTAAAACATAACGCTGAGGTTGGTAGCGCAAACAAACCTCCATTCTTTGCACCTGGAATGGAGTATTCTGAATGGCGTGGTAGATTTTTATCTTTTGTTGCTTTTACTGACCCTGAAATGGAGATACCTTTGATCGAGCGATATGTTCGACCGGTTGCAAGTGGAGAACATGTGGGTATACCTCCTCCAAAACCTATTCGTTCAATGACGGCTGAGGAACGCAAGGCATGGGTGAACGAAAAACTCATTCTGCTATAACCATGTCTCTACCTGCCGATGCTATGAAGATGTTTAAACAACACGACATAGCTTATGATTTGTGGAATGGTATAGCTGAAAGATGTGGAGGTACTACTGAATACAAGCAAAGCAAGCTGGAGTTAGTGAAGAAACAGTATGATCTGTTTGACATCCAGAAGAACGAGACGGTTAAGGACTTGTTCTGTAGATATTCACGTCTACTGAATGAGCTGACTGAGGGTGGATACAAATTCAGCTCTATTGAGGTTAACAAGAAACTGCTTAATGCTCTACCTCCTCACTGGGAAACTAGAGTGTTGATGATGGAGAATGACCCAGACGTATTGGCAATGACTTTGGATCAACTTATTGGAAAATTAGAAACATGTGCTTTGGATATCCAAAAGAAAAGCACAAGATCCAGTTCTTTGCTTCCTGATACTAGTAGTTTTGGATATGAAAGTACAACTCTTTTATCTGGACCTTCTACTGTTGTATCTAAACCTAATTACTCGTCTGATAATAATTCGGGTGGAACATTCTCTTCTTTCACTGCTCAACCATCTTCCTCTGCTACTGCATCACACAATGAGCATGCAGTAATCTTCAATGCATTTTTATCATCATATGATGATTTTTTATCAAAGAGGATTAGCTCGGTAGATCTCACTGATGAAGACTTTGCACAAGTTGATCCTGATGAACTAGAGAGAGTGGATCTTCGTTGGAACATGGCTATGCTTACCAGAAGAACGAAAACCTATTTGAAGAGAACAGGAAAGAAATCTCTTGAAGACGTCACTGATAAAACTAGCATGGGTTTCGATAAGTCCAAGATTAGATGCTTCAAGTGTCAAAATCTGGGACATTTTGCTAGAGAATGTGAGAAAGGTAGACAACCGTCTACTGGATTTACAAAACCTTCTACTTTCAAGAAAGAGAATGAAGTCGCCAAGGCAGCTCTTCTGATGGATGAAGAAGCTTATGATTTTTCTGCTATGGACGATCAAGATAACGTAGCTCTTATGGCGGATGTTCAAAATGAGGTAGACTTTGATTCGTTTAATTGTAATTCCTGTATCACACTAACTGGTAAAATCAACAGGTTCATAGTAGATAATGATCGCTTGAATACAGATCTAACCAATCTTATTGAAGCAAACAAAGTTTTAAAAGATAACGAAAAAGTCTTTACTGTAAATCAGAAAAACCTTATTGACGAAAAGAAAGAGTTAAAGGCAATGATTTTTAACAAACAAGATGAAATTGACAGTTATTTAAAACTCATTTCACATCTCAAAAAGGAACTTGCTGAAACTCAATCTGAAAATGTTGATTTAAAACGAAGACTTGCAAATATCTCCACATCTACTATGGTCTTTTCCGACATTCTGCAAAATCAACGGACTGATACGAAGAGTAAGGCAGGAATTGGTTATCACAACCAACCTCCTCCCTCAAATTTGAATCAGCCCAGTCTTTCGCAGGACGAAATTAAAGACTTTGTACCTTCTGTTCTCAAGAAGGATACAAATCCTGTGGTGAAACCAGTTATTGTTAAGGCTGCTGATGACAAGCGACCTGAGTTGCTAAAGCTCTGAGTTCAAATAACAAGAAGGTTGAGCCAATTAAGCCTAAATTTGAACCAATCATGTTGCACTTTCAACAAATGTTGAAGAGGTGGTAGAGATGGAGGATGTAACTCACGAGGTTACACAGAAAGTTGAGAAGAATAACCTCAAACCTGAAAATTTCATCTTTACTAACGATGGTAGAGGTGGAATGTTTTCTAAAAAGAAACCAGTAATCAAGGATTTAAAAATGAAACTAAAGGAGAATATTCAAAATAGTAAAGTTTCAATTAAAAATCCTTCTTCAAAGATTACCTCAACTGCAAATATGTTTACTCCATCATGTTCGCATAAGTGTTCATGTGCAGTAAATGTACCTGGGCCTCGTAGGGTTCCTCTCTCACCAAAACCACTATGGAGTAATGATCAAACTTTCCGAGAGAGACGATCATGTTTCTACTGTAAGAAGCAGGGTCATCTCATTAATCAGTGTCCGGTGCTTGCTAGAAAATGGGCATCACGAAATGATCCACGTTATGCTAAATATAGAAACTTTCAAAAGTCAAAACAATCTGGATTATCTCGAAATGTTCCAATTTCAAAAGTTAATAACATTACACCTACTCAACCAATGGTTCGAAAGGTTGATGTTATTAATAAGCAACCAATTTTTTCTCAGAAAGTTTGGAAAAAGAAAAGTGTAAGGAATAATGTGTCATCCGAAGTTATCACATCAGTAAAAGATAATGATTTACTAAAAAACAAGGTTTTAACTGATGTGGTAATAATCGATGAAGTCTCAGGAGTACCCAAGTCTGTCAAGGCTTGGGCCTCCATTTCAAACTAACAATCTTTTCTTTGTGTTGTGACAGTCAAAGGTGCTGAATAGCAAGTGGTATGTTGACAGTGGCTGTTCACGACATATGACAGGCAATATCTCCCTTCTCTCTGATGTTAAACCATATAATGGGGGATATGTTGCTTTTGCTGGTGATAATGGTGGTTCTATAACTGGGAAAGGTACACTCACAAATAGTCAGGTGAGCTTTGAGAATGTTAACTTTGTGGAGGAGCTAAATCATAACTTGATAAGCGTCTCTCAAGTTTGCGATAAGAAGTTCACAGCTGCTTTTACAGACTTAAAGTGTTTGATATTGAAGCCGGGATTTGTAATTCCCGAGGAATGGATTCTGATTAGAGCTCCTAGAGTGAAGAACTCCTATATTTTGGACATGAGGACAGTAGAAACTCAAGAACATACATGTCTTCTAACCAAAGCGTCTACTAAGGATTCATTGTTGTGGCACAGAAGGATGGGTCATATTCATTTCCGGAAAATGAATTATCTGGTGAAACATGATTTAGTGGAGGGGATTCCTAAGCAATCCTTTGCTTCGGAAGACGATTGTGTTTCTTGTTTGAAAGGAAAACAACACAAGAAGTTTCACAAGTCTAAGCAAGTTAATTCTATTGAATCTCCATTGGAATTACTTCACATGGACTTGTTTGGACCTATAAGCACGAAGAGTATTGGAGGTAAATCTTACTGTTTGGTAGTAACTGATGACTACTCTCGTTTTTCATGGGTTTACTTCTTGCGTACAAAGGATGAAACACCAGATATACTGACCTATCTGTTCGATAGACTTGAGAATCTGTGCAACTTGAAGATAAAGAAGATACGTAGTGATAATGGAACGGAATTCAAGAACAAAATTCTTGAATTATATTGTCTACGCAAAGGAATTGTTCATCAGTTTAGTGCAGCAAGAACTCCACAACAGAATGGTGTAGCGGAGAGAAAGAATAGAACAATCATTGAAACCGCCCGTTCTATGCTGTCTGATTCACACTTGCCGATTACTTTTTGGGCAGAGGCAGTTAACACGGCATGATATGTATTAAACCGTGTTCTGATGAACAAGAAGAAGAATAAGACTTGCTATGAGTTGTTGAATAACCGAAAGCCAAACCTAAAATTTTTGGAACCATTTGGATGTCCTTGCACCATTTTGATATCAAAAGATAAAGTTTCTAAATTCGGTGAAAAAGCACTTGATGGATTATTTCTTGGGTATTCGGTTAATTCTCCTAACAAGAGGGTTTTCAACAAGGAAACGGGAAAGATTGAAGAGCATTTTGAGGTAAAATGTTTAAAATACACGGAGACTCCTAAAGGAAAAGGTCCTGATTGGTTGTTTGAGTATGACCATCTTGTTAACTCATTCAATCTTCCGAAATTCAATGAAGTGGATCAAGTTGTTACGCTTCTTCATGGCTTGCATCTTAATCCGGATAATTCTTCATCCACACCGTCTTCGACTCCTGCTACTACTGATCTTCCACCATCTTCGTCTACTGACATTCCTGAGAGTTCTTCTGCAGATCAACAGCCTGAAGCTTCTCCTGCTACTGTTGATGGTGTAGAAGACATGCTCTATGAGAATGAAGATGATTCTTTCGCTCAAGAGGTTGAGCTAAACAATTTGTAAATAAACCTCACACCTGATTCAATACCTGTCTCTCGTATTCATAAGAATCATTCAATTGAGAACATTATTGGAGATGTGAATGCAGGTGTTCTAACTAGAAGCAAAGCAGTTAAACCTCCTTCAACGAATGATCATGCGGATGAAACTTCAGAAGATCCTGATGATCTTGCATGTCTAAAGGCTACAATTGAAGAATGTTTTTTATCCCAAGTTGAGCCAACAAAGATTGATGAGGCTTTAAAGGATTCGCATTGGGTTTCTACAATGCAAGAAGAGTTGCAGCAATTTGTGAAGCTGAAAGTCTGGGATTTAGTTCCACTTCCAAAAGGAGTACACCCAATTGGAACTCGTTGGGTGTTTCGAGTCAAACGTGATGATAGGGGAGTGGTGATTCGCAATAAAGCTAGGTTAGTAGTCCAAGGGTATACACAACAAGAAGGTTTGGATTATGATGAAGTCTTTGCGCCTGTCGCAAGAATGGAATCTATTCGTATCTTCTTAGCATATGCGACATTTAAGGGGTTTCGTGTTTATCAGTTGGATGTGAAAAGTGCATTTTTGTACGGTAAGGTTGCTGAAGAAATTTATGTCAGACAACCTCCTGGTTTTGAGGATTCGGTCAACCCAGACTATGTGTGCAAGTTGGATAAGGCTCTTTATGGTCTTCATCAAGCTCCGCGTGCTTGGTATGAACGGTTGGCAATGCACTTGATTAAAAATGGGTTTGAACGTGGTCATATTGACAACACTCTTTTCATCAAGCGAACTGAAAATAGTCAACTGCTAGTTCAACTCTACGTGGATGATATCATTTTTGGTTCAACTGATGAATCTCTGTGTCGACATTTTGAAAAGATCATGAAATCAGAATTTGAGATGAGTGCGATGGGGGAGCTAAAATTCTTTTTGGGTGTTCAAGTTGATCAATCATCAAAGGGCACTTACATTCATCAATCAAAGTATGTTAACGACATGTTGACACGCTATAAGTTGCATGATTGTAGAGAGTATGGAACTCCCATTCAAACAAACCACAATCTTGGACCGGCTGAAGATGAGGAGGACTGTGAAGAAAAGTTATATCGATCAATGATTGGATCTTTAATGTATCTTACAACATCTCGACCTGATATAGTATTTGCTGTTTCGTTGTGTTCAAGATATCAGTCTCAACCCAAGGTTTCTCATTTGAAAGCGGTTAAACGTATATTTGGATATCTCAAACATAGACCCACTCTAGGACTATGGTATCCAACAGAGAAGACATTTGTGCTCACAGCATACTCGGATTCTGATTATGGTGGCTGTAGCATCGATAAGAAGTCTACATCAGGAGGATGCCAGTTTCTCGGTTCACGTTTAGTATCTTGGCAATGCAAAAAGCAAACTACAGTCTCTACTTCAACAGTGGAAGCTGAATATATTGCTGCTGCCAGTTGCTGTTCACAAATCTTGTGGATTCAGCACCAACTTCGTGACTACGGTTTACTCTTAACCATGACTCCTTTATATATTGATAATACTGCTGCTATTTCTATCACTAAAAATCCCGTACAACACTCTAAGACCAAACACATAGAGATTATGTTTCATTTTATACGGGATTGCTATGAGAAGCATTTGATAGACCTTGTCCAAATAGAAACTGATAAGCAAAATGCTGACTTGTTTACCAAGGCATTCTCTAGAACCAGGTTTAACCAGCTTATAGACATGATTGGGTTGCGCTTTCTTTCAAATAAAACAGTAAGTTGTGACAGTTAATTCTTTATTTGATAGTTTCTTCGTTAAAAAAAAATAATAAAAAAAAAAATAAAATAAGAAAATAAAATAAAAAAAATAATAAAAAAAAAGAAAAAGAAAGGGGGAAGAGCAATAGCCATTCTTTATGCTTACTAGCATTAAAGAAAAAGCAACGTTGCAACATCTGTTAAAGACGTTAAGTTGTGTCTGTAAACAACTAGGGAGATGATAGTACATTAGGAGACACCCCTCAAAAGTCAATCTTAAGTTTTATCCTCGATGGATCAGTAGGTTTATCTCGTATTTGTTATACTTGTCATTACAGACATCTTATTACTTGCACGATGTATTGGTAGGCATTTTCATACTCTTCTTTGAGCAACTAAGAAATACCTTAATCTGTGTTTAAATCTTTTGTGATAACCAACATATGATGTATGACAATGGGTCTTAATTTGTGACAACCCTAAAAATTAGGTATTTTTCGAACATTTTAATTTCGTGCATTTAGGTTAACTCCCGATAAAATTATGTGAATTCGTTTTATTAAAATGAAGTCTAGCACAAATTCTATATTTGCATTTGAGATGCAATTCATTTTAATGCGAGAAGCATTCTTGGATTTTGAGAATTTACCAAGACAATCGGTAGAAATCAAATTTTCACGAACATTGGTGATCCATTTATGAAAATAACGTAAAACTATTCAATTAAATAGTCGTTATTATTATATTGATATTTATGCTAAGAAATAAGCATATAAATTTTTAAAAATCAATAAACATCCACGTGAAATAGAAAACGTGCAACGAACGAGTTAAATTACGAAATTTGTCGAACCAAGTATCGGAAAATCACACGATTATTATTTCAATGACTTAGTAACACATTAGTAACCTTAAACTACTCTAATTGACCTTAATCAACCTTAAAATAACCTAAATAAACCCTAACTACACAACTAGCAACTAATTAAGCAAGATTATCACCTAATGACTAAAATATCTA